>VZRO01001695.1:30205-57468 GCA_013397915.1 Daphoenositta chrysoptera
TTTTTTTTTCTGTACAATTTACAATCTGTAGACAAGCTGTGAAAGATCTCTTGAGGACTTGTGAATATTCATTATATTTGAAAGCTTGGTCTGCATTTACCTTATCAAGAAATGGGCATATACATATTTAAAGTGTACAGAAACATGCAGATACCTCAGGATATTATCCATATGTAAGCAAGCACACTCAGCCATGTGAATATACCTGTCTGAATGCACAGAGGTAGGTACATGTTTCTAAACACAGGCTTTTAGCTTTACCCAAATAGACTAAGATACAAGAAAAACTTATACAATTTAAAAAGAGTAAGAAATCGAGAACCATTTGACAAAATGTTTATGCCATGAAAACTCTTTTTGCTTGACAAATCTTGCAAAATACGAGTATCTTGTTCATTAGCTATTTTTCTCTATCAACAAATGCGTGTAAAAGAACAGCTAAGATAATTTCACCTATTTTTCCAAACTGGTTAAAATCAAAAGCAACTGTCAATGCTTTGTGAGAGAGGAAAGCAATCCTTACACTTCCTGTCAAGGAGCTGAACTGAAGGAAGGAAGTATATCACATAAAGCCGGTAGTCTGGATCATATGCCAGAGGGTTTTGGAATAAGTCTGCAAAATGTATACAGAAAAAAGCAATGTCACAAAAAACCAAACCCAGCAAAAGAAGAACTTCGCAAGGCAGGAAAATTAAAGGTCACTAGGAGCCAAAGATTTTGTAAAAAACATCAAATTCAAATTGTTCTTACGCTGGGAAAACACAGCAGTCTCTTTACACGTGTGAAATGACTCATCTAACCACGGACTGCAGGAACTGACTTACTGCAGAGTACGCAAAATACCAGGCAACAACTGAGCAAGGGTGCCATCGTGCACTCCAAACCTTTGAAGTTTTTTTTGATTTTTTAAGATCTACAGAAAAAACACTGAAGTGTTTCCCTTTGATTTTCTCATGTATTATTAGGTAATGCCTGTTTTAAGTAACAATGGTCTTTTAGGTGTGACAGCTTACATGCAAAACACAAAATTTCTAAGAGGAGGGAGTTATTAATATCAGATGAGCTTTAGGACACCTAAGACTTTATCAGCGCTGATAAAAGGCTGCATCCCACAGACACAATATAAAATGCAAATACACAGCTTTCTGATGTTTTGACAGATGATGAGTTTGAGAACTCAAGAAACTTAAGGGAAAAATGTTTCATAGGGCCTAAATTCCTGAGAACCTGCGTCCCACCAGCTTTCCTTGAGGCTTGAGATATCAAGCTCCAAAAGCCCATTAGCAACTTGGCTAAAATGTTTATGTTCAGGTACACATTACCTGTATAACCAAACCTTTGCAACACAGAGACAGGTATCAATCCTGTGCTGCTGCTTTGCCAGGTGTGGAACATCAGCCTAGCTCTCATGCCAAATCAGTTGGTTTAGTGACAGTCATATCTGAGGCTGATTAAATAGAAACTGGCTCATTCACAGATGAGCTAATAAATAAACAAGTTTTGTCTGTGGGGCTTCTTTTCTAAATAAAAAGCATAATAATGCTATTTATCTCCTTATACAAATGCTGTTCTTCAGACAGTAAAAAATCTCAGGAGGCTGTCACCTTGAGATTAAGAGCAGGGGAAAAAACTTAATAATTTTTACCACTTCTGCTACAGTCTACAGTGATCTGTTTTTCTGAGGAGAGGCTGTGGCTAGGACTTGTTCTAGGGTAAAAAAAAATCTGTTATAATATCATTTTCGTAGTTAGGGAGAGGAAGATGGTATTACTGAAGCAAATAAGAGACAGTAGAAGAAAAAAGCCTGAAAATACTCCACACAGATTTGTAAGCTACAGGATGCAATTTCATGTTGTTCAGGACAAGTATGGCTGCTGAGAGGGCTCAGTGCTTGATGGGATTTAGCAGATATTTTGAAGAAGCAATAGGGCTGGAATGAACATTTGTCATCTTCTACATAGCAAACACCTGTTCATGTATTCAGAGGAAAACTTTTCATTTTAATTCTTTACCAATTTTTTTTAAATCAATGTACTTAAAATTATTAAGAAACCCAGAAGGTGGCAGCAAAAGTTCTATTTTTACTGAACAAAGTAATATATATCTATTTTTTCCTATGAAGTGTTAATCAGAAAGAATATTATGTATGTATCTGATAAGTCTGTTCTTGAGTCAAGGAAATAGACTATAGCATTCCAAAGAGAAAAACGTTTCAGAAAGATCTCTAAAAGCAGGTATGTTTGGTAGTGGAACAGAATAAAGATTCAAGAGAGATTTTTCCAAGGCATAAACCAGGTCTGATATGAAACACTTGTGAATCTGGATACTGCTTGGACTACGTCTCTGCTCAACAACACTGATTTGTAGGTTTGTTTTAGAGAATGTGAATTTTTCTACTACTCATTTTTTCAATAAATTCAACCAATGTACAGATCAAGATGGTTTAGTTTCACAAAACATCTGGGATCAATTCGGGGCTGAGCTATCTACTTTCTTGTCAAGGTCATGCAATTTTAGTTCTACAAATTAGGATAATGCTTTCTTCCTCCACAGTTTTGTCTGTTTTCTCTATTTGGAGTGTAGGAAAACAGTGTGCCTCTGCCACGTGGGGCAGAAACAGAGTGAACAAGAGAGTCTTCTGAGGTCTAGCAGCAGGATTTTATCAGCTGCGGACAATAAATCAGTTGAGGCAATTTACAGAGTACGTAACAAAAATCTTGGATTCCAAAAGGGAGATGTGAGCACAAGGTGAGCCCATAAAGAAACACTCTCAGTCTCCCAAAAGGCTGCAGTTGTGAGCAGCATGTGCAGTAAATCTTCTGAAGCTGAGTGTCTTCCCTAGACACCTGAAGAAGGATGGTTGTTATGCTACACATCCAGTGCAGGGCGGTGGCTAAAATCATGAGACAGCCTTCAGGAAGAGAAATGCAACATTTTGACAGCTGGATGCTACTCCTGAAGTGAACAATAATAGTGTGTTTTAATAGTTCTATTGTCCCCAAGAGCTACAAAATAATAAAATGTTGTTAAGCATCCAGGAGCTCTGTTGAAGGCTAGCAAGTGGGGTTTTTTTAAAAATCAGATTGTTTGGCAATAAAAAAGATCTACCTCATAACAGTGAGAAGTCTCACTGGTTTTGTTTTATAAAAGTGAGTTACGGGCACAGCCCTTTTCAAAGCTACACAGTGCAAATTCTGCACCCATTTATTATTTATTAATATTGCAAGAAGGCAGATAAATTGTATAGTAATATGATATATAGGATATGACATTTTAAATTTATGTTGGTCATTTACTGATGTAATTTAGTTCAAATATGACAGGGCATTTTATTAAATAAATAGAGGCCTGTTAATTCGAGAACTCATTATTAGGAAATCCCCTTGAAGCAAATACATTGACAATTTTTTTCATGACTGCAAAGGTTAAGAAGGAATGACTTTAAAGTTATGGTTATTAATGTTGTTAAGCGTCTTCCACTGGTTACTGTACTCTTGTACAAATCTTTGAACTAAACAACTTTTTTTTTTTTTTTTTAAATTAGGGTAGATCAGTATATTATATATATTGTTTGATTGTTCTTTCAAACACTTCCTTTTCTATGGTGGTGGCCAATTTGCATCCAATTTTCACTGTGCCTTTGTAACTGCCATTCATAATAACTCAGCAGCACTTTAACTATCTGCTATGTCTTTCCCACAGATGGTTGCAACAAGTACAACAAAATTCCTGTGCTTGTTGAAGCTCCTTATTAATTTGTAGAGCTAACATTAAATTCAAGTGACTGCACTATTCATACATAGGATGTCTGTCCAGACTCTGCCTAATCACTTTAAACAACTGAATTCTTAACTGGACTAATTTTTCTATCTTGCATATGATGAAAAAATTTCAGTAGTTTGGCTAGCATGTTGTCTTCCTAAACACTTAATTTGTTTTTTTTTTAGTTTTGGCCCAGGGTCAAGTTCAATTAAAAGTTTACTCTTCCATTCATATTTTCCTTTCCCACAATCAGACATTCAGTTTTCTGAATGCTTAAGGAGGTGTTATGGCCTGGTGACATTCTGACATTGACCTCCTTAACCATGTCACTAAGGCACAAAACTTGTTTTCTGTCTTCTTTGCCAAGCATCTGACATGGCCTATGTTGGCATTCCTTTAGGAATCATGGAAAAAGCCTGCTTATATTTTCACTTTCAATATCTTAATAGCATATAATCCTACCTTCCCTGGAGGCTACTTCTTACATTGCAACTTAGTGGCACCAACACTGTCTCGTACAACTTCATTTGAAATTTCAGAGCTGGTGCTATTTTCATTTCCAGGCAGTGTATGCTCTTTAACAGACATTGTTATGAATAATACCTAAAGTGTATTTATTCTTAGACTCTAGAAATCTACAGTCTGCCAAAAAGATGCAGACAGGCAGTTCTATAAGCAAGAGAATTTACGAGGCAGGAATTTGGGTTCTATAACCTATCACTCACACTCTCAACAGCAATAACACCCATTTTTCAACTCCTTCCACCTCTGTGATAATCTCACTGTACTCCTGTATTCCGTTACAAAGAGGCATCTATAAACTGCTTAGAAAGGCTCCAAGCTACTCATCCAAGATACTGGCTAGCCAGCAGCCAAAAAGTTAACTTCTGAACTCACTTAGCAGTATTTCCTCAGTTGAGGTACTCTTTGTGGAATTTTCGTGTCTTAGAGATCTCTTTCTTCTGTCAAATTTGGTTGAAATAAATAATTACCCGCAAAAGCTACTGGCAAATTATGTGGAAACAGACAAGAAGTATCCTGATAAGAAACTAAAAAGCTACTACTTGCTGTTCTGCAAAAAAAAAGTAGGGTATTACTTAGAGTCTGCAAGCTTATCATTCCTTTCAATTCCTTCACTGTTTTGCCAAGTTTTTTTAACTCGTTGTTGTGAAGAAACAGAATCTGCAATGAACATAAGTGTTTCAGAGCACCTGAAATAAAATGAAAAATAATTAATCATTCTCACCACACCTGCCTTTATTAGAACATTATTTTGCTATTCTGTACACCAAATTTGATATTTTAGTTATCTATCTATGCCAGTCTTTTGGTAACACATTGCATGAGATATTTATTAAAACAATAAATTAGAGATTTCTTTTCAACTTTCTCGTCCCATCCTTTAAACACATGCCTAACCTTTTTTTCATTCCAATTCTTTCAATTTGTTCACATCACCCTTCCATCAACAAATCAGCCTCAACTGCAACCTCTCTTCTTCCTCCCTTCCTTCCTCCTATATGCCTGTAATATTTGATTAATTCACTTCCTTTTACCTTGACCTAATATTACCTTTGCCTCACAAACAATAGTATATCCCTAATACTGCCTTTGCCTCACAAGTAATAAATAGTGAATTCCTTAGAAAATAGTTCAGTTTCAAGTAACTACTGATGTATTAAAAAGCTATTACAAAATATTCTTGTGACCCAGACTACATGTTCACATCCTCACACATCAGGATTAGACATCTCATTTTCCAAATTATATACAGTATTTTATTCACATTTTTCTACTAATGATACCCTTCTGTTTACCCATATTGTGTTATCATCTGTACTGTCTCTTGTATCCATGCCTATGTCTTTCAAAGATAAAGTTTGCTCAAAATCTCCCAGAAACTCATCAACATAATTTCTCATCCCAGCTTTTATAGGGACAGAGAAAAATAAAGTATTAACATTTAAAATGTCTAAAATGCTTAGAAATTTATTATGCTTTGGCCTGTTCATTCACCAATTCCCAAGTCTGGTAAAGCCATTTCAATCTACAAGGGCAAGTAAAACTGAAATAGAAGAATAAGACAGATGCATTTTTACAATAAACCAAGTTTGGCAATAACTTTGCAAAATACTTCTGGTTATAAATTCTCGATGTTAAATATGGTCATTTAAGATCAAAAATTTTTTCACAGCTGCCTGATATAAAGTGAATGACATTTCATCCCTTAGACCAGAATAAACATATCATCTTATTGCCACTCAAGTATGCTGGAAAAATTAAATATCTAATAATTAACGTGTATTAATTATTCATACATAGGAGCTTTCAACCAGTAAGTTACTTGCTGTTATCCAGTTTTATAAATTTGAACACCAATACAGAGAAAAGAAAGCATAGGCCTCTGCTCAACAATCTGAAAAGGGAAGATGGGTACCTGATATATCTGTCAGCGCATTATTGTGGAGATAGAGTTCAGTCAAGCAATAGTTTTTGACCAAGAAGGTTAAATCTTGGATCTGAAATTAGAGTTAGGCAAACTGTTATATGTTGGTCTAAATATCGTGTTGGACAATTATAAATGTGGTCTCTTGGAAACTGTTTAACCACAGGTAGTTTCCTATATTTCTGTTTAAGACTCTTGGTTTAAGGATTCTTTTGACAGCTGAACCTTCATTACAAATACTAATTACACACCAAATACAAGCAGTGCAGCCTTATCTAATTTTTTGAAATACAGATTTAATGTTTGTATTTGGAAACACATTTCCTTGAACTAGTCTCCACATTTTCTTTTCCTTCTATTCACATTTGAAATAATTTTTATTGTGAGAAGACCCTTGTAGAGCATAATAATTCTATGTTGGTTTAAAAATACTCCTGAAATATATCATTGGAATAAACCAAGCACCTTGTTTTTAAATTATTTTTTCACCAGCAGGTTTAAAGAGCACAAACTTGTTCTAATTTTCCAGAAATGTCATCTAATCATATTTAGAGAATCAATTAGAGTTACAGAAAAAAAATCAGTATGTGTATGGGTGTATTCCCAATGAAGAGGTCTCTTCAGTCCCTATGGAACCACACCTCCTTGCTTGGAGAAACTCAGTTCCAACACACTTTTGACTCCGGTGCAAGGTGAGGTGTCTGCAGCGGGAGAGCAAGCTGACCTCTGTAATCACTGGGAAGCACTAATGGTGAGAGCTGGGAGCACTAATGGTGCTGAGGTTTTTATCCTACAGTTTAAATGCAAGAACAACAAACAGAATGTTATTCCTGACTCTTTGAATTCTGTGATGAAAACTAATTTGTTAGGAAATGAATTATTTCAGTCCTTGAATTTTGCCACTGACTCCAAAATAAATGTGCTTTGCTCTGTGCATTAACAGTATCTGAAAGCTGGAAGGAGGAGCATAAGACAGAAGTTTTCCCACTCCCTGGTACAGTAGTTTTCCCTATCTTTGGCAAGTTTTATTTTCAGGATCATCCAAAGTTTGCTTTTTTAAAAAAAAATTATTGAGTACAGAAAAATATGCTCCTCCTATTGAGGCATTTAAGTGAGACTTTTCCTATGAAAAGCCACTGAGTGGCTTCTCCACACAAGTTATATAGAACAACAAAAGAATGTTCTTTGTTACTGCTTAGATAGGAAAGTGAGAGTTGTGCAAAAATCCAATTTATTTATCTTTTATGATCAGCAATTTCAGTTCTGCTTAGTCATCAGGCCATTTCTTCTTTTTATTTAATGTCCTTTAGCTATACAAGGAAAAGCCTTATTATACCTGTGATTTTAGTTCAATATTTTAATATAGCTATACTTTTTCTTTTTTTTCCAAATAGTTGGACAGAGATCTTTTGATGAATTGGACATAAGATGCCATAAAACTGATGCTAGCCTGGGGCAGCAGATATACATGTGCTCTGAAGTGACATGGAATGTAAATTTATTTTTTCTGCTGCTCACAGATCTACTTATTTACCTGAGCAAGCAATTCTGGTGATTTAAGAATTTGGGCTCACTGTGAAAGTCATGTAAACTACTGTACAGTAAAAAATATTCATGGGGTTTTATTAGTTTTCTTGCTTTTCATTACCATTGGCTAATGGAGAGGGTTTGGTTTCAATTCAACCATTTAATAATGGTTGGCTATGTATATGTAGATTTCTAAATCAGACAATTCTACTGTCTAGTAGATGATTTTGTGTCAGATACAATGTGCTTACAATTGACTCCAAACTGTATTGTCTGGACATTTTGACAGAGCATTGTCTTAAAACCCACAGAGGATGTAATAAACACTAGAATCCAGATTTGCACAGAGGGAAAAAGTAAGGCACGTGGTTTGTGTAACTGATTTAGAACCTTACACTGCATTGGGAACAAGAGAAATTAACGTGGCCCAATGCCACACTCCAACCATTTGTCTGGAAATGTCTTAAATACACCAAGTGTAGGTGACACAACGACTGTGTAAGGGCAGCAGATACCCATCATCCCCAGAATTGCAGTGCTGCTTCCTGTGCACGGGGAGAAGCTCATTTCACAGAGTTTTATGTCACTCTTGTGTGCATGACATCAAAAAGGAGCCTCACCTCGACCATCAGCCTGCCAGGAAATAAACTATGCATGTCAGCAAGGGCAAAGAAGAGCCATGCATTTCCTGCAATCCACTCCTGTCCTACAGCCACCTCACCCCTCGGCCTGTTCCAAGAACTGCCCACTCTAGCTACACTGGGAACTCAGGAATTTGCACAAAATCTTGGCTTCTAAAATACTAAAATTCATAAATCTGATGTAAATCTAAAGGAAAATACACTAGCTTATACTTTGTAATGTAAAAAAAAAAAAAAGTTCTCTTCAAATCTGTTGTATGTGGCAGTTAGATTAGCCTGGAAATTAAAAGTAATTTATTAGTTTGTCAATTATATAATACCTTATGCTAGAAAAAAAAATCAGGGGGTATAGATGCATTGTTCTGCTCTTTAAAGAAATACTTTATTACCTTATTGTTGTTAATCCACAAGTACCTTAATCTGGGAAACTGTGATAGACTTGGGATACTCCTTAGACCTCTGGTGGAAGAAAAAAAGAAGAGTAACAAATTTCACATCAATAGTGCTCAGTAATTTTATACATATTTTAATTTTTCATAAATAATATTATACAAGAACTAGAAAGGCACACTTCCTTAGAATTTATAGCAGAGAAGGACAAAAAGAGCAAGATGGCAGAGACAGTGCAAGCACTCTGCACACCTGCAAGCATAACAGCAGGTGGTAAAGAAACAGGAACAGAATAAGTGATACATTAATTGCTTTTCCATAACAGCATGAGTTATGAGTCTGAGTCACATGTACTTTGCAGTTTGTAGAAATCCTGCTCAGAACACAGGAGGAGCAGTTTGGCACCCTGGGGACATGAAGCTAAAAGGAAAACTGCTTTGAAGGTGCAGTGGGGATTGTCCAGCCAGAGTGTCAGAGAAGCCAACAGAAGACAGACATCAAGCATGTCAATGTGCATTGTTTAGTATTTTTTATATTAGTGTATATTGTGAAATATTTTGCCCCTTTTCCACTCCTGTCCTGTTCTCATAGAAGCTTAGTACATCCACTGAGGCTGAAATAATCTCCCATGTGCTAGTAGGATTTTATGTTTGGTTGTGTATCTAGCACTTTGAGCTTGCTAGTGTACTATAAATAAAAAATTACCTACTGACCAGAAAATATTAGTGAGCTGCCAAGTAATTTTAACTAATTGCTCTTCTTTATTTTTCATTGCTTTAAATAATTGTTCTTAATTTCCACTAGAAAAATTATAGATGACCTTTACCTGGCAATTTTTAATTGCCATAATAAAAATTTCCTTGTGGATTTTAATGTGTTGCAAGACTAAGGCCAGTGTTTCAGAAAGTAACAGGACTGAAAAAAATTAACCTCATATCACCAGGCTAAAGTCATGTTTGTTTTCCAGCTGTGAAGCCTGGCCTCTATCTTTCCATGTTGTCATGTTATTTGTTGGGGTTTTTTTTCCAACATACCCTCCAGGTACAGACAAAGGGAGGGTGGGTGGATGCCTTTTCTCATCTTGCAACTGCAAATGAAAAGTCTGTCAAGAGCAAACCCTACAAAGCTGAGGTGCTGTAATTTTAGTCCCTTGTATTACTGAAAATCAGATTATCCTCTCATGTTGTTACTTTCTTAAACGGTTTATTTGGCTTCCTCATATATGCCATAAAACCTAACCCTGCAAATACAGACTTAATGCATCCGTTGTCACAACTAACAGAAAAAGACATCACTGCGAGTAGCAGGGACAAGCAGATGGCTGTTGACACGACATACAGAGCTCCTACAGAGCTCCTATCCCATTCTCCTGTGCATCCCTGAACTACATTTCAGGTAGCAAGGCCAAAATTTCTTATATTCTTGATCACTGCCACTCTATAACTAGTTTACAGGTTTACCTTTAATTGGCTTTACTCCCTGTCTAGTAACAGCCTCGTCTTGACTACCTCCAAACCTCAATCTGGTTTGTTGGTTGTTTCTTTTTTTTCATATTAAGGCATTTAATTTGCCCCAGGTAGAGCTTAATTCCTCTAACAGTTTAAAAGAGTCTGACCTTTTCTAGATGCCTCTAGAAGACAGACTCTATGTCTTTTATGAATTGATCCTTTTTGGCCTGCAGCACTCTTTTTCTACCTACTGCTAAGTTAATCAGTTTTCCTGGGATGACAGCTTTCAGTGTCCAAAATACATTGTTTCATGTCCCTTTAATAGTAGTGGTTTAAAAATATAAACTAATTCCTTCTTATTTGATTGACTTTAATTGTTTTTTTCCATTTTCTTATTCCAGCTAGCAGAAAAATATGTCAAACCAACAGTAAAGGAGGCAGGATGTGATACTGAGCGTGGCTGAGGTTTAAGTTTATATAAACTTTTACAGAATAAATGGAGTTCACTTCTATCCAACCATCAGAGAGTCCATCTTGCATCATCTTTACCAAAATGGTTTGATGGGAAGACAGATCACTTCTGTATCTGCCATGTGAACATTTCTTTTTATTCTATAGCAAAAAAAAATATTTCAAAGCCAGTGAGGGCACACATTTAAGCATTTAAAAACAGAAAATCTACCAATTAAGACTGTATACATAGTCTTAATTCTTTACATATGCAGTATAGTAATTGTATGCTTTAGAAAGTATGTATATATGCACCTTTTAATTGTCTCATTAGTTAAACTTCTCCCTTAAATTTTACATGTTTTCTTCTTTTAAAGTGCATATTTTAAAAAAAATTGACAGTAACTATACATTTTACATCACCAACTATCAAATATTTTCTTGGTGTAAATCAGGAGATGTGGTAAGGAATTGAAACTTACTAGTGAGCACATTTAGATTTTTAAGACGATATGATTTCCACTAATAACTGACTAGACAACACTGAAATCCCTTAACACCTTGGGAATTTTTTTTTGCTCATTGGACCAAGAGACCTTGAAAACCTTGTCCCTGAATTATTAAACTGCCTTAGTTCTTTCTATATGCTATCAACCATGTGAGCAGTGGATGCAGTTGTGAGGCTGCAGACAGGTATGCAACACTTGGAATTGTGCCCTGGCCAGAAATTCAAAGCACGTTTTCCCAAAACTTTGAAGTATGTCCTGTCATGTATCCATCCTTCTATGGCAGCCTCTCAGCATGTTCATACTACAGCATACACCTCTATCAACCCAGATCACCCACAGGTTCATGAAAGCTTTGCCTTCGTTCACTTAGCATGTCTTCTTCTCATCTGCCCTACATCTCAAGCTGTTTCATAAAGCTCTCAGAGGAGATCAGCTCTCTCATCAGTACTGCCTGCCCAAAATAAGTGTTCTTGTGCTTGTATCCACTTCATGTTGCCCTGCCCTCCCTTCAGTTCTTAACAGTAGAGATGCAGGTAACTTCAAAGGTGGTACCACTGAGTTTAGCCTTTGCAGTAATAGATTTCTTCAGGGAGGTCAGAAATTTGGCAGTTCTTAAGACTGGGCAGGTCCTGGGTTTTTTCATTTGCCTTCTTGATACTCCTTCCACCCAGCCTTATGAGCCTGTTAGAACAGGCAGAGATCGGCCCTCAAGCCTCACTCCTCTGCTCTCCATGGCAGAAATTCATGTACAACTCTGTGAACTCACAGACCCTCAAGCAACTCTGGGTTGCTGGAGACAGATTGTGTATCTAGGGATGAGGCTGTTAGCTGTGAGCACCATTCTGCTGTGTGTTGGTGTACCTTCACCATTCCTTCATTCACAACATGTATGGACTACATAGGAATATGATTTACTGGCATTTCACATATCAATGATGTTCAAAGAGTTCCTGGTACAGAAAGCACTATGAAAGGTTACCATTTACTGTGTGCTCGACTTTTAGGAAAAGTCTAAACAAGAAACATTTTACTTACTGTCTAGCCAGATACAGTGCTACGACATCCACATTGCTCTTATAACCACAGATCTTCAGCTGGTTTTCTATTACCTGACAGTATACAGTACATTTGTCAGTATAGTATACTGCATCACTATGGATTCATTACACTGTAACACATGTGAACTTAGTGTTTAATGTGCACACCAAAATTAACATACGTATCACAGCACCTTGCAAACTGTAACGTAGTCTAAAGAGAGATAAAGAGGTAATAAATTGCCAGTCTCTATTTCATGTTGATAAAAATACTCTAGTGAATAGGCTATGCTTACACTAATTTTCTTCTCCTATGGAGAATCATGGTTTGTAGACATGAAGTGAGAAATTAATGTATGTTAATTGGATAATGGGCTTCTCACTCAGGTCAGCTAACCGAGTACTCGTAATGAACAAGGAAACTGCTTACTTTGCAGCATTACAGTTACAACTTTATTTTATGCAGCTTTACTTTAAAACTGTGCACATGACATTTTACTATGCATCTAGAAAACTCTGCTTGTACATTTAACACTGAAAAATGCAGGCACAATTTTTATTTTCAGAGTATATTACTGATGTGTCATACATAACCTGCAAGAGCAACAGCTCCCCCTAACGTAAGAATTATGGCTCTCTCTTACTAGTGGCTGATAAAAACTAAACTGTGTATCAAATGGGTTTAATATATGAGCTATTGTGCCCAACATCATTATGATCACTATTGTTTAAAACACAAAATTGATACAACTTTACAAGTACGAAATGGCTTGGAAGCACTGACAGGCATGTCAAGAGTGGCCTGTATTGGCTGCAGAACCACTCCAGCGTGTTCTGGGTGTACTAAACATACACAAAATAACTTGCAAACGTGCGGGACCTATGGCACTCTCTGACCAGAGGCAGCCAGGCACTCACAGGGCTGCTTGTTCCTTGCTGTGGGACCCTGCCATTTGCCCAGAACTCGGTACGGCCAGCTGTCAGCTGCAGCTGTCGGGTAGGGCAAAGATCTGGGACAAATGGCCATAGTTTTCTTTCTATGCGTGCAAAATCTGCCCACGGAACACCAAGTGATCTCTGGAGAAAAGCAGCTCTGAGACACCCAAGTGCGCCGATGTCAGGCCCCGGCACTGCGGGACACACCGATGGGGAGTGCGGACGTGACAACGGGGAACGCGCACCTACTGCAGCGAGCACCAGTCCCGGGTGTCGCGTTCCACAGCCAGGACGGCTGTGCTCAAAGATTGGTATTTCGCATCCTCCCTTATGCGAGTTTTCATCCTCTCCCCACCCTGGAGCCCCTTTCCCTGCCCGCCCCGGCTCTCCGCCGCAGCACCGCGCGGCCCCAGCGGGGCCCAGGTGTGCTCAGCCGCTGCCCAGGGAGGGCTGTCCCGGCTCTCTCGGAGGATCCGAGCCGCTCGCTGCAGCCCCGGGGCCGGGTGGCGCAGCCGGGAGCCTTCCGCCGCCGCGGGAGGACGGAGCGCGCCTCGCCTCGGGCTGCAGCGGTGGTGCCGAGCCCTCCCTGCGCCCNGCCGGCCCTGGCGGCCGCCGCCATCTTAGAGACCCGCCCGGGGCGGCCGCGCGGGAGGAGCGCGAGCCGGGGCCGGGCTGTGGGGGCCAGGGCCGGGCTGTGGGGGCCAGGACCCCTAGCGCGCCTCTAGAATCACCGAATCACTTTGGGAAAATACCTCTGAGATCGTCAAGTCGAACCTATGACTGATCACCACCACCTCAACTAGACCATGCCACTGAGTGCCGCATCTAGTCTTTCCTTAAACATCTCCAGGGACAGTGATTCCACCACCTCCCTGGGCAGCTCATTTCAATGTCGAAACAANTCATTTCAATGTCGAAACACCCTTTTTGTTAAGAAATTATTTTTCCTCTGGCACAGCTTGACACTATGTCCTCTGGTCCTGTTGCTGGTTGCCTGGGAGAAGAGACCCTCCTGGTACCCCCTCCTGTCGGGCAGTTATAGAGAGCAGTAAGGTCTCCCCTGAGCCCCCTTTTCTCCAGGCTGGACACCCCCAGCTCTCACAGCTGCTGCTCACAGGACTTGTGCTCCAGACCTTCTCCAGCTCACTTGTCGTTCTCTGAACGTGCTCCAGCTCCTCAATGTCCTTCCTGAACTGAGGGTCCCAGAACTGGATGCAGTAGAAACGGAGTAACAGTGAAATGGGAGCCCCAGGCTGGGCGAGAATCAAGACGGGGCTTCATGCTGAGGAAGGAGTTCGATGGCGAGCGAGGGGTGCCTACACTGGGAGCCAGGACTCGGGGAGGGGGCCTGGGTGGGCCAGCGGGAGACCCCGGGGGCCGATGGCTAAGGGGAACTGGGAGAGACCTCTGATACCTCTGGGATGTCTCCGGGAACATATTTGCTCTCAACACGAAAAAGTGAGCTTGCTTGCCTTTTTTTAAAAAATTATATTCCTATGGTTACTTTGTTTTTAAGCACAGATCCTATGTCCACGTATGTATATCACAGAATTACCGAATTAATTAGGTTGGAAGAGGTCTCTCAGATCACCGAGTCCAACCTATGGCCAAAACTCACCATGCCCACTAGACTATGGCACTAAGGCCACATCCTGGCTTTCCTTAAAAATCTCTGGGGGCTGAGACTCCACCACCTCCCTAGGCAGTCCATTCCAATGTCTAATCACCCATTCTGTGAAGAAATTCCTCTGAAATATATGTCACTTATAAAGAAAACACTTGTGCATTTAATTTACAGCTAATTCACACCGTATGTATTACTCCCTTGCAACTTGCAAATCACCTTGGTGCCTGAGAGCCCCTCTCCCGTGCCGGCTCCTGGAGTGGGCCCACTGCTGCGACAGTGCCTTGGATTGAGTTTGGCTGTAAAGGAACACAAAATGTTTATGACATCCACATGTGCAAGCAACTGTTGCCATGTTGCTATTTTTATAACCATTTAACTGCATAACACAAGCTGAAGAATAGAAAGAGCCATTTCCAGAGTGTGTGTGTGCACGCACTCATGTGCAAGTAGGACAATAGAAAATGTTTGATCAAGCTACAACAAAAATATGTCTGAAAACTTGGAGCTTTATTTAGAATTTAATTTACGCAGAGTACTCAAGTTAGCAGAAATAGTCATTGTAAATTATGTGTAACTGATATACAAAGAACAAGAGTTGTGTGTGCAAATATATGAATAAGCTGTCCCTCATGGAATTAATTACGTGCATGCCTTTGCTTGTTCAGACCACTGAAGCTAGATGCAGTGTGTATGATGGAGGAATGGAGCTACAGTACAAGTATTATGTTGCAAATATCTAATTTTCATGGAAAAAATTATGTGGGTGGCTTCCATTTTAGCTAGGTAGCTTTTAAACAAATAGAAACCTCAAATAAGAAACCTAGACATCTTAAAGGTATAAAACTGACAAGAGAAATTCCTTTAATCCCTTATTTTAGCTTCTAAAAATATCTCTAGGGTATTTCAAATCACGAAAAGAGGAACTGTAATGGAGAAGAAGAAACTAGTACAGAGATCTGTATTTTTTCACTCTGTATTCAAGTTCAGTGTTTTCCATCAACAAGATAGAGCTACCAGTTTAGAATTATGAAAGGCAAGGTGGTTATTAAAGTCACCTTTAATAATAAAAGTGACTTATCAACTAGTCCAATTAACATGATGGGACAAAATTCAGTAATAAAGTATGGGAAGAGAGAGAGAAAGAACCTCTGGAAGGTATTTTGGTGTATTTCCTCACAGAGGTGTGATGTTTGTGGGGTGAGGGGTTTTTTTAATATGTTTTGGGGTTTTGAGGTGCTTGTCTCTATGATCAACTGGTAGCTACAGACTTAATTGTATGATTAAATAGAGACTGTCTAAAATTCAGTAAAGTCAGTATCTACTTCTTTCTGCATTTGCAAGTTGACTCTTAAAATCCCACTAAGTTTAAAGGAACTTGGGCAGAAAATGAATATTTTTCTATTCAAACTGAACTGTCACCATATTTTACACTGGCTTGGTATTGATTGTTTTCCAAAATACATAGCCTATCACCTGTTTATTACTTGGATTGCTGTCCATAAGTGAAGAAATGATCATTTGTCCTTTGGTTTACTTGGAATAATGACTGACTTGCTATACATATTTTTCGAAGAAGTTCTCATATTTATGTAGTAAAAATACTTAATGTGCTTATGCATGGATAAGCAGTTGCAACAAGACGTGACCTTATAGTATGTGATAACAGAACATCGAAATAGGGGAAAGCACAGACAGATCTGCTTTTACTGGCAAAGGTGATAGGGCAGAGCAGGAGGTTACTAATTTTGTAAATCATCAGGCTACAGATGCCTTGGGAAGTGACATCTTTTCTTCCCTACTTCAGAGGCCTCCTGGTATGTCCATGCTTCAACCACACACCAAGGATATAGGAGATTATCAGTGTATTACTTCAGAGACCACATTATAGAAACATGGATTTGCTAGGGACAATAATATTCAGATTAATCCTGATTTAAAATGTAATCTGTCTCTGTTGGATGCTCTCTTGTTCACATTCTTCACCTTCTCTGGGGAAAACTCTTCTGTGGAAGAGTTTTATCACAGTCTAGCAACTGACACTTGGACAATAATGATTTGATGTGCTAAATCATTCTGCCATTTTTTTACTTCCCAATGATTTTGACAGGGCTTTACTGAAAAACCAATAGAACAATAGCTCTTTGTAACTTAACCTGTTGTTCAATGGCTGAAGGGAAAGCCATTGGAAAGATGAAATGTACTAAAACCAATACCTAATACGTGATATTTTTAATCACCAAAGTTTATAATCTTCAGAATGCAGTTATTCTTTGCCTATGATATTAGAATTGTTCTTTATTTTTCAGTGTTTATAGTCAATTTCTGGTTTTCAACTCCCCTATAATTTCTAAAAATTACCATTTTGAAGGTCTGCATTTTTCTATATATTATATAAGTAAGCTTTTTTTCATGCAATGTCCCAAATATTTTAAGCATGATCTATTTTCATACCGACAGCTTAAACTACTTGCATATTATTCTCACCTTTGTAGTCTTATTGACCTCAAATTAATGTTGAGTGTTTCAGTGTCTCTCCCTGAGATGACCTGCATTTTTAGAGCACATTTATTCAGTGTAAAAAGAAAAAATATGTAACAGTGAAAAATAAGGTAGTAAGATTGCACTCATCCCCCTTTTTTTTTTGAGAAACTGGTATTATATACACCATTACAGTATGGTGACCGCACAGTTCTTTACTGTCTTCTGTGATTAAATACTTCTCATCAAAGGTACTGTGCTGTATGGCTTTTCACAGGGGTATTTTAAACAACATTTTATAGACTCAACTAATTTATATTAGAAGGGATTTCTGGACATAATCTATTCCAACCCCCCAAAAAAAGTAGATCCAACTACAGAATTCTTTTCTATCTCACATGTTTGTGCAGTTCTGCTACTTACAGAACATCCATCAAAGCACAAATGTATTATCTTGGACAAATTTTAAATTGCTGGTGTTATACTAATGGTGCATAAAAATTAGTACAATTAACTTGTTTTTGAGGTTATTAAATACATTTCACCTGGAAAGTGAAATGCAAAATATTGTAGATAAATGCATATTTCCTTTTCTTCTTCTTGTAACCGGAAATATGTTATCAGTGTTTATCAGAAGCCTGAGGAAAGATCAGTAGGATATCCCACCTGCATTCCAGCTATTGCTCCAGAGGAGTGCAGTTCTCTCGTAGGTCCAGTAGCTGCAGGCCCTGTGCAGATGTTTCGAATACTCAGCACTGTCTAAAGCATTTAGGAATTTGAATCACTTCTCTCACTCATGCTATTAATCTTGCTGATGGCACCGATGACATCCCAGTGACCCTTTAGCAGGTTCAGCAGCAGAATTTTGGGAGGGTTTATTTTTTTTCCAATAAATAATACAAACTTGATCCTGTACCCAAACAGTTCAGACTGTTTTCAGTTTGAAGGTATTGATTAACTGGAATGGTTAGGCTGCTGCCTGAAAAACATTACTCAATTTTTCTAGTATTATGTGTAGTATAAATTAATATATTATACACAATGATGAGTGTAAGGAAAGAAGATAAAAGAGTCCAGATGCAACCTATGGTGAAATTTTCCCAGCAGACTGCATCATGTGGATGAACCACCTCATTTGAACCCAGCTTCACTCTGACTTGACAACTGAATACTACCCTGGAGAATAAAGACCACCACCACTAATGTGACAGGCCTGCGGAGAGGAGGTCCAACAGATTTATAAATACTCTGTCGCATTTTTCTATCAGCACAATTTGGATGTATCTTTCATTTCAACATAGCCAGCTCTTAACTTTGTTCCCTGGCCATTCTGCATGCTGGAATGTTCCTGCAGTTTGGCTTCCAAGTCCGATCAACAGTCAGAAAAGAAATTATTGTCTGCTGCAGCTCTTTTATGGGTATGTAAACAACATGCTGTAAACAACATCCTTGTGGGAAATGATCATATTACTCTAGTCTCAGAAATTTTCATCCTCATCTTTCAGAATGTTGTATGTGCACTTCCACAATGTTTTAGAGCTATTCTAATATATTTATATATATATACACTAACATTGTCGGTATTTTCCATAAAAACATATTATGCACATTTAAAACTTTTAATATTGCTTCCTAACGAAGTTGAATACCTTCACCTTTAAGAAATAACTATTTTCTGGAAGAATATCTGCAGAGCTCTCTACAAGCAGAAGTCAATACTGTTCTTATGGATGACTGATGGCAGAGTCCCTGTTAGTTCAGAGAATTCTTTGTCAGTGAACTGTTTTGTAACCTGCAGATACTGAAAAAAGCCCTTAACTTTTAATTTTCAAATAATATTTAATAGTGATATCTGCCAATGTAATTTTCAGATGTAAACTTCCAGTATTGTCTTCTTAATATGTTGGCAATGAGACTGTGTTTGTATGGTGTAAGACTGTGCCACACAGACATGCACAAAAGCAGTTCTGAATGAATTTCCTTGGATGTTGGAGGGTCTGCGTCCATTGCTGACCTCTAAGCACTCTCTGTGGAGCCAGGAGGGGTCAGAGAATGTGTTCAAAGAGCATAGGCATTCCCAATAACAAGAAGTTTAATAACCTAATTGGTCAGTTAATGCCCTGAAGATTTAACATGGAAAATACATGTCCTGTGCTGAATTCATACTGCAATATTAAATAGATGCAAATGATTATATGCAATACAAAAGAAAACTAAAGTCTGAAGAAGAGTTTGAATTTGTACATGTAAGAATCTGTATGTACATTCATTCAGGGGAAAATGACTGCAATCTTAATACCAGGACTCTAAAAATCATTATCCAAATTATAAAAAAAGTCTTTATTTATATAATACTGATCATGCATCTTAATCTAAATATGGGATACATTATGTCTATTGGCTACCTGGCACTGAAATTGTTTCTTCATGCCTTCTGCCTTGGAAAAAACTCTGACTCGTGTGTCTCACTGATTTGATATTTTGAGATCCTGTAACTGTTGTTTAGTCTATCACAGCTCTACTGACCTAAACTGTGTGAATGAAGGACTTACACAGTACGTTACTACTACTGTTCTTTTTCTGCAATTCTTGCCATATACTCAAGTACTGTACCTAGGCTAAAGGTGCTAAAAATTAGATAAACCTAGTAAAAGAGTTAGTGTCAAGTGACATCTGGACACCATAGCACTGCATCAAAGGCAATTAATGGATTAATTCTCAGTTGTTCCCTAAATTTTTGTACATGACAAAAGCCACCATTGCAGTACTGTCCTGCACAGAAAATTGGATCTAGACTTGGAACAGATCTTCTAGATCAAATCCACTGTTTTCCTCTTATGTTCATGTAATCACAATCATAAGTTTGTGATATTTTTGCCAATTAGCAGCAGAATGAAAATACCATAATTATGTTTCATAACTGTTTCTGATTTTGTTTCTTCTTTCTTGCCTTCATGCTGGAGAAGAAGGGAGCAAGTAACATTGAATGGTGAAAAGCTGGAGGAAATGCTTGAAGAGCAGCTTCATGAACTTCAAGATTTTCACAAACTACATAATTGTTACTGATTTCAGAGGTTTTTCTGCAGCTGGTAGGCATGATGATTTCCCTGTTACAGAGAAACAGTTTAATAAATTTAGATTAAAATTTTCTTTTGCCCATATTCTCATTTTTCACAGTGATTTTGTGCAATGATATATAGGGGTTTGGTATGTATACTGATACGTATTGGCATTATTTAGGCCCATGACTAACAAAGATACATGTTCAAGTTCACAAAACTGTACTGGGGAGAAAAATACTTGAGAGTATTTCTGTAAAAGTGGTAGGGAACTTGAGCAAGTAACAGTCTTTGTAGCAGAACACAATTTGAATCCAATATGGACTCTTTGGAAATTTGTTAAACATAGAGGAATTGCTTAAAAAACATGAATTATAAAGGACATTTTAGACAATTGGAATTCTAAGTACATTGGTACCTTTGAGAATTTTACTTTTTGTTTGTCAGCATGAATTTGTGATTTCTTTTTTAAAAGACTGGCACAAGTTATAAAATCACATATGGATAGAGCCCGTTTCCACTTCTACAGAAAAATCTGGTTTTTTAAAAAATGTGCTAGATGTGTTCTGTAAAGTATGGCAGCAGACCTTAAAAGGAATTGTCATCTTAGACAACTGTTCTACCTTCAAATATTTTGATGTATGAACATGGCTTTAATCCATACTATATATCCTCTTCTAAGTCTATCTGGTAATTGCTCCAACCCCACAGTAGGCTAACTTTTAGTGAGTTATAGGGGTTTGTTTTATTAGAAAAAAGTAGTGCTTCATGATTGTGCAATCTCTACGCACCAGCTGAAGTCTTTTTAATCTATTTACTGTATTTATATTTCCCCAGGCTCCCTCTAGTTTGATTTCTTCTTAGGTAAATGCTTACAGTAGCTGCAGGTGTCAGAGCTACCTGATTGTTTGCCTTGAGGGAACAGAAGATTTGCTGTTAGTTAAAGGTTATTGATACAAGGGAGCTCCTTGTTTTGTGCAGATTGAGGATTAGGAATAATTTTCCATTAAAAAGTATATGTCTCATGCGATAAAAAAAAAATCTAGTCACACACACACAGACACACAGACACACACACACACAGACACAGCACTGGCTTTTGTTACTTTAGCTCATTCAAGGTGATTTTTACCTTAAAAAAGCTATCCAAATATACTGTTTTGTTACAACTGAACATAGAAAACCCTAGAGATCCAGGAAACATGTAACTTCAGAATGGAAGGGAGAATTTTCATAGCAGAACTTTCAGATTTCAAAAATGCTCATTTGAAAAAGGCATTTCACATGTTTAAAATCCTTTTTTCAACAAGGGCAGGAATAATATATTGCCTAGTCTGCACTGTGATAGTCTTCTACAAGAATTCCTGTGTCTGTTGCATTGTTGGGAATTTGTTTGAGTTGGATATATATCTGCAAGCTTTTTATACAGTATTATCTTAACTCTCAGAACAGGCTAAACCATATACTATTAGAACATTAATAACTGCCAGTAGCACTTACGCTTTTTACTGCTAATGTTAGGTCACTAGTAAGCAGTGCTGAATATTAAAATCCAGAGTAGATGGGATTGTAGTTAAAGACTGTTTTTTTTCCAAAATAATTACAGCAAAAAAATCCACCACAAATAAGAACAAGCTGAACTGCCATTCATTGCAACTGACTTTCTGGTTTGGGGTTTTTTGTTGGTTTGTTTTTTTTTTTTTCCCTTCTCTACTGCTGTGCTAACCTAACCACATACATAAACAAATCTAGCATACAATGTGTGTGCTAAAATTAAACAGTACATCCTGAACAATTTTCTCTGATCTTCTCCCACACTGCCTAAAAGAACCAAAGGAGTCCCAGTAAATGTTTTGGAAACAGTGTCAACAAAGGTATAACACAGTTGTGCAGAATTCTCACAGAACTTCAAAAGTGATACAAATTAATATTTGGAACTGGCACCTGAGACTTCCCTCAGTAAAATTCCAAAATGATGTTCCATAGCCTCAAAGCATCCTCATCCACCTCATCGAGGCAGTCAGACCTCACGGCCCTCACAGAACAGCCAGCATGAACAAGTGCTTTTGCAGCCTTCCTGACGGCACCACGGTGTGACACCTCTATTTTCAGTGCTCTGATGGCCTTCAGAACTTCACTGCTGGGCTTTAAAGTTCCCAGTCGTGCAGCTCCTCATTATACCCAAACTCTCAGTAATGCCTTTTTATCAGCGATCTATTATCACTTACGGTGTATAGCCCATGTAATTTTGTATCACAAGGGTATTGGAGAAATGGTAGACAAGAAAAAAAAAACCATTAAGTAATAGAGATAAAAGATAAGATCAAACCTACCAGAAATAACTGTCCCTGTCTTAATAATCCCATTATGAAACGCAATCGTATGAAAATTTTATGCAATACTCACAAGCAGAAGACTTATGTAGAAGGGAAACATATGAATTATAAAACTTAGTGTTGCTGGGCCTGACTCCTGAAAACCCTATCACTTACAGAAATTCATAATTTTGAGTGAATTTGTCATGCTGGAAAAATTAGCTGTCCAGAAGGGAATTAATTGAAATCAGTTTGCAGTGCAGATTGTAGGCTAAACTAGCCAACAGAAAATGCAATTTGCATCTCTGACATCTGCTAGGTGCCCAAAGCACCCCAGTGCCCTCTTCCTCTGCCTGTAAAGAATGAGGAGAACATTCAGAGGTAATTTTTGGGCAGGGGCACCAATACCCAAAGGGACTCCCATTGTCCCAGAGGCTCTCCAGCATCAGCACAACATGCCAGTTCCATCAGTCCTTCTGTGTGTACTGTCTTCTGAGAAGGTCATTTATGCCCCCAGTCCAATGAGTATAGAGCACCCCAAATTGCTCCTCTGTCAGATTTGTGGTAGGACTTTCAGTTCAAGACTTCCATGAGCAAAATGTAACTGCTTGTTTACTGGATATACTGCAATGGTGAACTTATTCCAAACCTATTCCACTTAGGGTTTTGGTTTAGTTTTAGGTCTCAAATTTCTTCTAGGCTATCTAGATAACTTAGGGCTTTTTGTTGGGAGCCAGTAATCAAAATTAATCTGATTGGTTTGTGTGAATCAATATTTTCATCAATAAATCCTGAAGCTTTATACTAAAGAATTTATTTTTATCAGTGCAAAATTCAAAGCACAAAATAGCAGTGATGGAAACAAAATTAAGATCTACTGACTTTCATCTTGATGCCCAAATAGCAAAGCTCTCTGCAATTAGAAGGGGGGGTGGAAAGAAAGTGGATTGAAAGATATTTTAATAAAATAGTTTTAAAAAACTTTTAAAATACTTGAATGCATGCAGTGAAGTTTCTGCCTGAGAATAATTTTTTGAAGTGCCTGAGAACTGGTATGTAAAAAGCAATTCAGCATTCTTGCTTGACTGGGACACTCACAGGTTCTAGTGATTGTTCCCATGTTCCCTCAGAAATGCTTAAATAGCTGGAATAAAATAGCTTTTTATTCCAAATTTTGACTTTGATATTTTTCAGAGAGGGAACATACTCTTTCCCCAGCTTGTGCTATGGCAAAGTGAATGTGGTCACTCTTCTTGAAAGATGTCTCTGCATTTTACACTAACTTTTGAGACAGAATTTTTAGATGGGAACATTGTTGTGTTCTCTCAGTCTCACAAACTAAGAACTTCCTTTATATCTCATTTTGAGAGGGCAGACAGCTTACTATAAGAAGATATAAGAAAAGCTGGAAGTTGAATTGAATCCAAGTCCACACTGTGAGAATGTATATTTATATGACAAAGGCACAACTTACACAAATAAGCAATTTTAATTGAAAAATGCTGTCAAAATCCTAACTATTTGGACTGGTTTTGATTTCAGACATAAAAGAGTCTTATTTTTATAGAAAAGACGTGATGGGACCATGTATTATTCAAAGTTCTCAATTGTCAATATAAATATTGTGATCTTGTCCAACAGTGAGGGGATTGTATTCATTTTGGCAATATTCAAAATGCAGTCAACCAGAGATTATGAATGCCTTTAGACACTGTGCAATGGTGCATAAAACCAATCAATTATCTTTTTTGACTATGCTTATCTGGCACTGAGACTGGAAACCTGTCTTGTTGTGAATTGTATGCACCTCAAAAATACATAGAAACGATTTTCTTGTTTCTGTTTGCTTAATTAGTATACATGACATTCCTAGTTGAGCTGGCCATGGGAATCTTTACTATTCAATTTTCACATGTGTCCTACTTCTATGAAACTTATCCAGGAATTAAATAAACCCAGTTTATCCCTCCTTAGAACCCTGTTGTGTGTCTCTTCTTGTCTCAGTCTCATGAGATACCTCACCATATTATTAATCTACGAGTGCAGCATGGAACTCACAATTGTGTAGTGTACCATGAGATTTTTGCAGCATTTTGAACACCACAGGAAAGTAAAGAACTAAATGTGTTTGCACTACAGTTTCCTGAATAATTACTTGAATTATTCCACCAGTATAGGTCAGTTTAGATCTTTGCCACCACTGCTATTTGTAATTCAGATCAGAAATAGGCAATTGTGCCAATCTGTGCATCCTTTCAGTGTGCTCATATGAAGCTCAGCAGCAGCATCAGGGTATTTCCTTGAATGCTATACAGTGGTCTCCCACAGAGGAACAAAGAAGCCAGAGAAGGATACTGCATTCTCTAAGCTTCCTGCACATTGCTCTGTATTATCCAAAATGCAAACCCCCGTCTCTTCTTGGCTAAATAAGCTATTTGTTTAAGACTTGATTCCAATCAGTATTCCAGTTCACCATTATATTAAAAATGGCACTTGCCATAACTGTAAGGCATGGAAGTTTTCTCCACATTCCTTACTATATGTTGCATTTAGAGGATGCTCTTATCAATCACACTACTACTGCCTTGACAGTTTAGTCATTGTTATTCATGACGACTTCTTGATGCTTATCTTCAAGTTGTTCAAAGCAGATCACAGAGCGATGACCCTGAAATGAGAATGAATGAGGCCTTCATGTTCTATAAATCACTAACAGCCAGCACAATGCTTGTATTTTTCTCCTGGGAGGAAAAAAAGATAGCTACCTGTGGCCATAAGCTTCTGTGCTTGTACATAATACCTGTTACTAATGCAAAATTAAATCTCTAGCAGATGAGGTGGAAAAAACAAATACCCCTCAAATGAAAGTGAAAAGTATTCAGTCGAAGTTGCTAGAGCAGAAGAAATACTGAGTGTCAGAAAAGGCAACGAATATACATGATTCAGAGTCTTTGAGCAACACTTTAAAGACATTCCAGGAGAGTCTAACATAATTAAAAGAGCTGTAGATATACATAAATGCACTAAAGGACTAAGCAGATAGCACACTGGAGGAAAATGTAAGTATTACTGAAGCACAGCTAAATAGCCTGCTGCAGCAAAAACGAGGTACTGTTTAAATATTAAATTTTAAGTTAAGGAAAAGCATTACATATAAAATAGTTGTTGGAAATTAGTAAGTAGGAAAGTCAAACTGTATTCTCCAGAAGTAATTTTTGGACCTCTATGCATAAACAATAGGGAAAAGTTCCCTGTCTTACTAGAAAAGCAACTGTCAGATTGATAATATGAAAAGTTTCAGTTTTCTTTTCACCAGTACAGCAGTTGAATCTCAAATTTGATGAGAAGCTCTCAAAAAATTAAAAAATGTCTTGGCATTCTGTATAAATCATGTAACTCTAAGGGGAACTTAAATGAATATGGAATTCAGCAGCTACCTTATGTGGAGAGACTAAAAAGATTGGCAGTCTTCAGCAGTGAAAGGAAAAGGCGGGGAAGAGAAGTGATGTCATCATGAAAATTCTGGATAAGGTAGAGGCAAAATTTCCGTTCATTCTATCCTATAATGTGACAACTTGAAAATAATAGAATATCAGCCTAAACCAAATTTTAAAAAGCATTTATTTAAACACAAAGTAGTGGACTTCTGGCACTTGCTATCACATGGGATTTCAGGGCATCAAGATGTTCCAAAAGGAATTAGACAAATTAATGGAAAATACCACAATAGGGTGAGGATGTACCTCTGGCTACCCTGGCGCAACGGTGGTGTATCATGGAAAAAGAAAGAGGAATGGACCTCTGAGAACAGCTGGGTTTGTTAATCGCTGAATAGCTTTTCCTATTGCCACTGCTGACGACAAAGAAGTTGGCTGGATAGACCATTGGTCTGACCCAGTAAAACCTTTCTTAAAATTAAATTAAGAGCTTTAGGTAAATGCAAGGATCAATCTGATAGGCATTATCAATCCTAAAAGTGAATGTAAAACTTGAATAGTGCAGTTTGTTTTTAAAATAACTTAAGAAATCCATTTTACTTATCTTGGCTTCATAAAAGTCAAAATTGGGCTTGCCTAGTAAAAATAATTTCAGTAAATTATGTCCTCCATTTACAGGAACACTGCTGCTCTGAATTGTAAGAATTTGCAGTTACTTTGTTTTAAATATACAGCTTGTGTATTTTAAGATTATTTATTGTATCATATAATGGGAAAATACTACATGGTTGCATGTGCTTACAAATTTACAGCCAAACTTAACCTAGAAACCAGTGTACAGAAATGTATTACACCTCTTTAGAAATATAGTGGTGTTGGTAGTGTTTCCCAACGCTGCTGCAATGTGGAAAAGTCCAGGCTATTTAACTCATTTGTTGGCACAAAAAGGGGTGATTGTGTGAGGTTCTGCTGAAGATGAGCTCACAATAGATCTGCAAATTTTCAGCACATCGGCTATAATTATACACAGATGCGATTCTGTCTCCATTTTTTTTTTGTATTAAAAAAGACACCCTATCTCTCTCTTTGCATGCTTCATGAGAGCTATAAACATAGCAGACAAAATGCATTTTTCAGGCAAATATGTAACATATATTGTCAATAATGCTGTCTTCAAAATTCTTCTTCTTTTTTTTTTTTT
>VZRO01001695.1:57507-91234 GCA_013397915.1 Daphoenositta chrysoptera
TTTTAACCGCTAGGAAATTAAGTAAAATACTCTGCTTCTAAGAAAATCTCTCAAAACATTCATCCTATTACACCAAGGGGGAAAAAAAGCATATTCTAGAAATTAATTGATCTGGACTCGGACTAAGGAGAAAAGTTTTGATCCAGGGCTTTTTACCCAGCTACTACTTTAGGTACCTCAGGTATATGCAACGAATCCTCAAGAATATAAGAGCCTGCCCCAGCTGTGTTTCCATTTTGTAGTTCATTTTGCTGGATGGGCTGAAATTTTCAGTCAGATTCACAAAGCCCATCTAGGTAATCTCTGCTCTGCAGAGAGGTCAAGGTGAGGCACATGAATGATATCTACTTTAGTAAGTAGTGCAGACTAATGGGAAAGCATTTATGGCATGACTTGGTGCTGAGAACTTAACAGCCACATCACACATTTCAGGAAGGTATTTCTGGGATAGACAGATAGATAGATAGATAGATGGATAGCCTGGACCTGTGGCTGGAGAACATTAGGTGCGCTTTTGGAGCATCTTCTAGATGAATCTTGTCTAGAAGCTACCTGGTTTCTGTGCTTTGAGATTGATTTGTGATGTGAATAAAAGCATGATAAATACTGCAGAAGTGCAGGCTAAAATGTCAGTGATTAAGTGCTGCCGTGGGTATAATCAACATTTGAAATTAATTACATTTCAATACTTTAAGCACAAATGTCTTAGGTAGTCTGAGTTAGTTAGAGGCCATGCTTGTGAAGGATTTTCATCAGAATACTGCTTCTTACCTTTAGCATGAGACTAAATATGGCTATGAAACTGTAACATATCTGAGCAAAACTAGGTTTTATAGTACAAAGTTATGTATTTGCTTGCAAATATAAACATTTGTTTTAAGTACATTTATGCACCTTATGGATGGCCCACAACATAGCCCTTAGGACCTGAAGGAATAAGGAACAGTTGTGTACCTATTTCACAAATACCAACAGCAGATTCTTGAATCTCACAAACATTTTTTGATACTTGAATGCTCGAGGACAAATTTTACAGTTTACCAAACTGCCATATCTGGAAAAAAACCATGGTAAACAGTGCTCTTTATTGCTGCATTACATTTTGTCCATTTTCATCTTTCGACATGAAATAGAAGATCTCAAGTGCCTATGTTTTATTAGAACTGAAGAAATTCTGCATAGTTTAGAGAATATTGACACTAAATTAATCAATTCAAGCCGGTTTAGGAAAAGACCAGGCTTATATAAATATAAAATATTCAACAGTCTACTCAATGACAAAATTTTGAAAAAGGGAGGCCACTAAAAAGTGGAAAAATACATCCTTTTGATTAATGACTCTACAGTGGAAGAATGTTGCCCATATCCATCTGTGTCCCAGACAGAGTGAAGGAGATGGTTTATCTCCTGCCAGGACAAAAGCCAGCACAAAAGGAGGATCTTACAATAGAGCGTTCTGGTGAATCTTTACTTATGGTACCCCATGGAGTCTGTAGTAACAATAGGGAAAGGAAATGTGACAGACTGAAAAGATTTCACAGAAAGCCACAAGATGAGAATTTAAGGTTTTGTAATGAATGGAGCTGTAGGTGTATATTTGAGTGCAATCTGGTTATGTTTATGAAAGAATACCGTATCGCTTTAAATTCCCTACTAGCAAAACAGTAAGTCAGGAAAAACCAAATAGAAATAGAAATTGAAATAGAATCTATGGTTCCTGTAGTGTGTGGTTATTATGTATATGACACTAAAGTAAACTTTTGCCAAAGGCAATTTCTCTGTTGGGCAAGTAGATACATAGTCATGGGTAAAAATAAGTTGACTCCATACCATGTAGATCCCACACTCATGGTTGTGATTGATTTAGTTGACTTTGAAGAGCATTAGTGTTTCTTTTCCTGGTGTACTCTCCAGCTTCTGCTTTGGATGAGGAGGGAGGTAGGTTCTGGAGTTATCATGGTTCAGGAGGCGGGTTCACTGTTTCATGGCCTTCCTCTGCTCCTGCCCTGTGCAGTCCTCCCAACAGACATTCCCCCAGCACAGCTCTATGCCTTGGCCTAACCCCTTTTTTAGCCATTTCTCAAGCAGCATGATTTGTGGGGAGTGACCTCCTATGTAGAGAACTGGCCCAGAATGACAAATAAATAACAATTACACAAAAAGGAAAAAAAAAAAGGCCCACAAACTCAGACTTCTTTTGGCTTTAAGTCATAAGACTTCTATAAAATGGTTGAGGTAGAGCTCCTAATTTGGTATAAAGTGATTAGTGTTGATGTGCAGCTACTTGGCACCCTATTTAATAGTATGCTCCATCGTTTTACTCACTATATTCTGTCTCTGATTTTCTAATTAGTTTCCAATCTTTGTGTTAAATCCTTGTTTATTGGTAGAAGTTTGGGGTTTTTTACTTCTCAGTGACTTCTATAGCACTTATGAAACATGAGGAGCAATTATATGTACCCTTACATGGTTTACAATGTCAGCATTCACTGCCTTTATTCCTTGGTGTGCACCTGGACTGTCGCACTCCACTGGTATGTGGGGCATCAGTATAATTGCTAAGGCCTTCTGCAGATTCATGAGTTTGCCTGATGAAATACAGAAGAAATACCTCTAGGGGATGGAAATTTTGGTCTGAAACCACAGTACTTGCCTAAACATGTAACCTTGCTCCCAGTTCACATCAAATGACACCAACCTTCATCCCACAAGTTGTAGGAACACATTTGTTTCATGTCCATGAAAGCACCAACTTCCCAATTAGTGCACAGCTTTAGAATCAAAGACAATGTCTGTATAACTTATTCATAAACTGGTACATTTCAGTGAGATAAGTCTAATGAATCTGGAATTTCTACTGCAAGATGATTCTAGAGAGAACGCATAATTGGACTGTGCAGAGGTACAAATTAACAGCATCCAGTGAAAAATTATCAACCAACCTGAAACAGGCCCATTCTTGTTATATGAAATTTTAAAAACCCCCAAAAAACCAGAGGCAAGGGGGTCCACCTCAACTAATTCATTTTCTAGAGATACCTATTTGCATGATGAAGCAAAGCTTGTAAAATGTAGAGACAGATATAACTGTTTTTATCAAGTTATTATTCACTCTGACACTGCTCAGAATTTGACAGCACTGTTCTTATATTAGGTTTTTGTCATGAATGCCTTGATGTTTTGTACTCTTGAGTACAGCAGGCCTCATACCATATTCTTAGAGACAAAAATAACTCCTTTGTACTGAGTAGCTTGGCATTTTCTGAGACTGAACAGTGATAAATGAGGGAAATATAAGAGGACCTAGAGATCACTGAGACCTAGTGTGCCTGTACTTTTACAAGGGGAAGTTCTGGGTAGCATTATAGCTGAGAATTCTTTGTGGCCAAAAAATGAAATCCCAAACCTTCGGGTTACAGATGAGATACATATTCTTAATAACAAGGGAGAATGTTCAAATTAGCAGAAGGGATGGATTACACATCTCTGAAGAAGTCTTCCTTCACATTTCAGTGTCTTTCTGAAACACATGCTTTAGTCAAATACAGCTAATGAAGTTCAGTACATAAGAACCTGGATGTATTGTATAAAATCACCTGGCAATCTCCCCTGGCCCTTCAATCTTAAGAAAGCCTTAAGTAATGAAGTAAAATTTGATCTATGCTCTGTTTACTCTTCCACTCAAGGAGTAACAAATAACATTTGAATACTTTTCATGTGTAGGCCAAGTATTTTGTCATATCTCTAACCTTTAGAATTAATAATTTACATATATTTTTGTGGCATTCATAGTCTCAGATTCTTGGGCTCTAATGAAAAATAGTGCTTTGCTTTAGTGACTGTCTTTTTCAGATAAATGTCCAGCTGATAGAAAAGAAACCATCCTTGTGAACCAACTAAAGTGGACAGCTGGTTTTCTTTGGCTGTTTTAAAGACTTCATCCAAAATCAATTTTCCTTTTTTTGTTTCTCCTACAAACACAAACTCAGAAAAAAGAAAAATTTGCATAGCATACACTTAAAAAAACAGTACTTCTCAAAGCTATACAGTTAAAGACTTTACAGTTTGTGGCAGAGAACAACATACACAGATTGGCCAGTAAACCATGTGTGGAAAGCTAAAAAAAATTTCAATGAATAATAGGTTCCAAAAAGCAACATCAATTGTAATCATTACTTTCTTTTAAAATGAAGCTGGTCCAATTTTAGGAGCATTCTTCCAAAATCTCATTAAAAAAAAAAAAAAAAAAACCAAAAAGAAAGAAAGACAAAAGTCGGTATGTAGATTATAGTTTACAATTTGAAAGGGAAAAAGAAAATGTATGTTTTAAAATGTTTTATATACATGTTTATTATCTGTACCATATGCGTTGTGTATGTCCATAAGTGTTCTATTGATAATTTACATAAAATGCTTGGATAAGGACTGGCCCTTTGGCAGGAGTAAGCTAGCATGGAGTACATAAACCAAAACTCTGTTTCTTTGGTTGAAATACATTTTTAGTTTGAGACTTTTGCCTCAATACACAAAAATGCAGTTTCAATTTGATTTAAAATTTCTAATGCCATGTACTAAATCCTTTACTTTTCCAGTTTTAATTAACAGCATTTCAGCATTTCAAGCTACTCTTCAGCAAGCTAGATCCTGCCTTGCTTATGCACAATTGCAGTTGAACTGTGTGAGAGTTCCTGCTTCTAAAGAAGCAGACATTTCAGTCCTGACTTGTGTTGAGCATTTTTGGATCTTCCAACATGCTCGATGCCAAAATACAATGCTACATGACATTCTGTAAGCAAACAAAAAGAGCACTCACTATATCCTCCATTTTAATTCCACTCTCATGAAAAAGCTCCTGATTTTAATATGTGCATTGACCCAATATTATTTCTTGCATTAGTTGCTTGCATGAAGTACTTCTTTTCTTTCTAAGTTACTGCTATGTCTAGTATTTTTTATTTTTAGCAGAGCATACCAATCTGGCAAATAAGGGCTAGTAACATTCAGTTCACTCTCCTGTAGTAAAGGACTTCTGCTTGTCTGTGGCCTCACTAAGGCTTTGTACCTGACAACTGTCTCATCTGCATGCAAAACACAGGAGCTAATATCCAGATATATCTGTCAAGGAAAGCCTAACCCTCCAAGCATTAGCTTTCACACACACAGACTTGTACTATTCAAATCCCAACCAAATAATTTCACTGCTTCTACCTTCCCAGGTACTTAGTGGACTCGTAAAGCTTACAATCAACTGAGTATTTTGAAAAATCCAGGGTCCTGGCCATTTCATGTAAATAAAAACTGTATTATTCTTTCAATGGTGGTAGAACTTTAGTGTAGTGTTCATGGCCAGAACTCCTGTGGTCCAAGGTATGTGTTGTGCCTCCATGTCTGGTTGTTGCTCCCATGCAGTTTAGTCATATTTAGGTGATTTTGATTGAATGCAGTTTGCAAAGTCTGTTGGGACTTTTTAGGATGAAAAGCACTTTATAAATGTAAAATATTTTATTATTACAGCTGCTTCCAAGAGAGAAGCTGTGTTTAGCTGAACATTCGGAAAGAATATTTACAGAAATTTATTAGAAACTTTAATTTTGTTTCCAAACCACACTCACTAGAGATTCAAACTATTTGTCTTGAATTGTACCTGCCAAATTTTGATGACATGAAATTCCCCCTCCCCATTTAAAAGAGAGGGATTGACCACAGTCATACTGCAGACATTAAAGTAACCTGCATTATTAGGTTTTCTCCACATTCCAATCTCTCTGCCTTAGGGTATTAAACCCTACTTTCATCTCCGCGAGGTTCAGTATTGCCAAATCCAAGCCATAAGGCCATGTCTAGACTACAAACTGAAAAGTGGGTTTGACTGCACATATGGGCACCCTAAGCCACATGTCCCACAATTTTTCCATCTCTACTTTCGCACATAGCCCACTCATAGCTTGGTTTTAAATAATTTACACTGTTACAAAGAAAACCAACCTCCCAGGACTAGCTGATGAGCCATTACTATGATTGATTTTGCCTGGGTGCAGGCCAGGCAGGCTGCCTGAACAAAAGCTTGGCCCACACAAAGCCACTGAGTATAATCAGCATTTCTGATGTAGTGAGAGTTTTTCCACCTCCTGGCACTCATCTAAATAACGCCTCGGTATTAGTTTAAGGGTTTGTGGTGTGAATTATGGGAGAGTTAGGTCTTGAGAATATTTCTCAAGATCCACACATGCCTGACAGTAGAGATGCAAATCCTAGACATAAAAAGCATTGTAATGGTCCCAAAATCATGAGATTAGATTAATGAGATATTTTCAAGTACACCGCCATCTTTTGATGCTGGAGCCCAAACCAATTAAGGTTCAGGATACAGTCTGAACTTTTACCATGCAAAGATTATATGTGCCACAAAGCTGAAGGCTAGATTTGCAGAGCAAACTCAGTGTTCCTGCTCCTCAGATGTTTTGCTGAAGGTAATAAGGTAAACAATGAGTGACTTCAATCCTCTGCAACACCCCTAGCCAAAAAGGACCTTAATAACCAAGAGTAATCCTGAAGTATGATTACATTAAGCACCCTCTGTATTCCTGGGCCTGTCTTCCTTCCTTTAATCTTTCTGTGTGGGATAATTAAGATATTTTCAAGTTCTTTCAAGTATTGTAGTTTCACAAAGCGTGATAAGTCTTATGTGGTGATGTGGTATTAAGTCACTGCTACATTACCTATTGTATCAAAATAAAGAACACTTAGTGATACAAAAAGAACACAAATGGGAATGGGAGGATTCCCAAGCCTCTCTTTCAAGGACAGTCCCAGATTTTTTATAGTGGCATTATTGCATGTGGCATGAGGTTGAAATTGGAGCCTCAGTGTTGAATGTCCATAGGAAGCAATGCATATTTGGGGGGGAGGATATGATACATTCACAAATGACCTCAAAGAAGACTACACTTCTATCAGGAAGAATGAAAAAAAGTCCTCCCTCAGATGTTTGGAATGAGTACTTGGGAAGGACTGCCATCACATAATTAGCACAAGCGTGCTGACACTAGTAATAAACATTAAGTAATGGAAACACTGAAAAGATATAAACTATTTTAACAAGCTGGATAAATCAAAATTTTTATAACTGTGCCATTCATAAATATGATGTTTCTTTTTAGCATGGAGATGTGAATCTAATGCTAATTAAGCAAAAGCTAGTAAAAAGACCATACTGATTGCTGCATATAGACAGTTAAAGTTCATATTGGCCTTTAAATCCAAAGTGGTTACATAAGAGACTTGTGGGCTGGTAGTGACATGCCATTGCTGTATTTACATTTTAGACTCTGAAATCCCACGTGCCACCTTCTGGAAAGATGTTTTGTGTTATTTTAAAGTGCGCGCTCAGAACACAGATTATTAGAACTTGGCCAGCTACTCTCTTGGTGAGTGTTTTACTGCATGGAGGCTCTAAACACAACTCCCTGTGAGATGATTGAAGGATTTCCATTGACTTCAGCAAGGTTCAGATTGGACTCCTAATGCTGAAGCAAAAAGCATGTGTGGCTCTTCCTTGTGACAGTTTAGAAAACAAATTATCTAACTTAAACAGTTTATTTTTTAAAGTGTTTTCTAGAATGTACAAAAAAATTCATGGCCATACATTCCTCTGTCCTTAGAAACCATCATATCTTTTCATTTTTGTTTATACTTGTTGATTGAATTAATGGTAATAAAATATCAACTTTCCTTCCTTTAAAACAGAGAAAGTCATTAATGACTAAATTGGCTCCAGCACTTCAGTTTTAGGGTTTTTTTTTTTAACAGACCTTATACTGATACTATGTTGACAAGAATTATAGATTGGGTTGACCAGAACAAAACACTTTATTCTGCGTAAGAGATCCTCTTTTCTGTTCTCTATATTATTTGTTAGAAGGAGCAAAAGATATCTATTCTATGCACAATTTATAACAGGCCACATATGTAAATGTGATACAGTTCAAGGAAGAAGCAGTTGTGAAACTTTATAGCAGCTAGAGTGGGCAAAACCTCAAAGTGCAGGTAAGCATTTGAGCTACAACATTTACTGACATCCTCTACATCTATAAAATACAAAAATTGTGCTATAACTTCTTATACATAAAGAAGTTATTTTTAACTAGTTTTCCTTCATGTGATTTGCTAATAGTAAGAAAGCTTATATGCTGCTTAACCGCTGTAAGGAACTCTCCAGGAACAGGTACTTTCATAGAATCATAGAAACTTGTAAAATTCGTTTTCGCAAATTATTTTATAGAAATGGGTGCAAAATGCATTGCCACCTACTAGTTAAGAGAATCTCCTCAGAATACCAAATTTATAACATTTGTCTCCAGATCGCCTCTGGGACCTGCCTGATCTACCGACTCTTTCTGACATTGTGCAAGTATGTAGCTTTAATAGGTACTTCAAATGTGTTTCCTTCCTTGAAAATTCAATTGTGAAAAAAAATCTCTGGAGAGATATGTTCCCAGTCCTCTGTCTCCTCTCTTGGTTGCTAAATGTGCTTCCCGCACAGAGGAACCAGGTGGACAGACGTGGGAATGGCAGGCAGTTGTTGTCACACCTCTCATGCTCAAAAAGCCTACCAGAGTTTGCATTGGAAAAAGAAAAGGAGGGAGTCGGCATGGGGCACTAATTCCATTCAGCTGTGCAAGAGGTGGATGGAAATGAGCATCTGTGATGCACAAGTCTGAAGGGAGGCTGGAAGACAAGAGGTCATGATCCTGCCCTCCTAAGAGGTAGCAAAGGTAGCATGTAATGAGAAAAACAAAAATTAAACAAAACACCATCTCTTACTGGCTGTTTATACCGAGGTGGCTTGATACATCCAGCCCTACAAAGGAAATAGGCATCTCCAAGACTTATAGGAGGCCAGTCTGGTTGCCATCAGGGAAGAATCAGGCCAGGGATTTTCACCTGAAGGATCTTCCATTTACAGAAAAAATTTGTTTTGTTGTTCTAATCACGCAGGCATGAATATGTGAGATGAGAGCTACATTTTAGATGAAAACTCCAAGAAGGAAGGACACTACTCTGGTTTTCTTCAGAGTGAAAATTTATTGGAAATATTCCTCCTGAAAAACAAACTCAGATGTTGACAGTTATGAAAGCTTTATTTGTCTAACGTTTCCATGCTAGGATACATTTTAGAAAAGCAACTCTTTGAAAAGCTTTGAAGAACTGCAGAAAGGCCAAGTGAACAAACAGAATGTTCTGACATTTCCTTCCTTGAATACTGTTTATAAGTCATCTAAACCAGTTTGTCATTCCAAAGACTAAAGACTGAAGTCCCAAAATAAATGTCGCTCACAACAACCATGCTTTGCGTTGGAAAAAGAATGTCTTCACTGCCTGAAGGTTGCAGGCATAAATAGCGGCAAGGTTTTGAATATTGGGTAACATGCATTTGTTGTTGAGCCTATTTAGTTCCTGGACACTGATGTGAGGCGCAACAGTGACAAGAGGTACTGTTATGGCCAGTTTTGAACAGTATGGACAAAGTTTAATCTTCAGAGAAGTAGTAATTTTAAAATAATCACTGCTGATTATCTTTGCTGACAGCCGCCTCATTGTTAAGTTGTTTTGTAACCATATAACTTTAACTGCATTTTAATTCAAAGTGCTAATCTGTTGTGATCATATAGATATATAGAGCATTAGATGAAAACTGAAATCCCACTGCACTTCAGGCTAGAGGATTGTTTTGCTTAAAACTCTGTGATTAAGCAAGTACAGCTAATAATTATTTATTACCATGAAGGCATACTAAGTTACTGCTAAGCTTAGATAAAACGAGATAAATAATCCTTTAAAACCTAAGGCAGGGATTATCCTACTGCTGTTGAACTGCCACTATTGAAAGTCAAGATTAATCAAAGAAAAAATTAAAATAGTAACATCTGGCTAGATTTTCTTCTTTCTCCTAAGTTTCTTCTGTAAGGAGTCTCAGAATATGAAGATTTTTTTCTGACTTGAATTGAAGAAAAGATTTTGAAATCTTGACATTTACGGCTGCAAAGAATTGCCATTCTTGTTCTTCCCTGAAGTGTTTTGATATTAAATTTCACATAGAACCTGGAGAATGGGTGGAATGTACTGAATATTCATTCCCACCTCTCAACTTCATGTCAATAACATTTTTCACACTCTTCACCAAACAGACTGTGCATGTGTTTCTATGTATTATATTTGTGAGTGACATGACTCAACTGCAACAACAAAATGTTTTCTCTGTAAAAATGCCTAAAAAACTATTAGGCACTTAGCCCTAGGATTCTGGAAACTTGACTCTTAGTGTGGATTTTGCCACTCTATTAGTTAAGGCTGTATTGTAGTCAAAGTAAGTTTTACTAAGCTTTAGTTCAGTAAAAATGTAATTTTAAAAGAGATTCTAGAGCATTCCACTGAGATCGCAATCAGCTCTTCCTGTTATGTTTTCTTTTTACATGTGAATTCAAGGTAATTAAAATTGCCAGAAAGGAAGTCTGGAATAGGCTGTAATGTCTGTGAATCAGATGATACTTGGTTCTGTGTCTTAATTTCATTCAGACTGATTCAATCATTTATTGCATGAAACAGAAACTTAAAAGAGAACTAGGTGACTGAAACTAACTTCTGGTAGGAAGGAAATACTCTTAGTAGCCAAGAGTAAAAACTAACACATCAAGATAGATCCTTTGAGAGAGAGACAGATTTCCATTTTAATTAAGGTTCCCAGTGTTTAAAACTGTGTCTGGGGTGATAATGTGAAAATATTTGCTGGATTATAGGAGATCCCACGTGTGCAAATAAGAACGTCTCAGTACTGTACACATGTACGATCATATTGGATGGATTAATTTTAATAAAATAAGCTCTATACACTTTGATCAATTATATTGCGGTTCATGGGTTAAAAGTGAAACCCTGATACCGAGTGTGTGGTAAATCTGTGAATTTGTTGTGCAGGATGGGCCATTTCTGTCTCTTGGCAGGGAAAGGATTACACAGTATTACAGTTATTAAAATTCTAATTTGGGGCCAGGTTTTGCCCTCAGGAACTTCCTTAATTTCAGCAGGGAGTTGTACATGTTTATCTGATTGAAGAATTTGGACACTATCATTCTTGGTGAAGGTAACTTTTTTTTTAACAAGAATGTGCACTAGTCAAATCTAAAATCGGAACATAGCAGGGATAAGTTTCCTACCAGGAGACAAATGTCAGTAACTGTTCTGTTTTGATAACGTAAAGCTATTTCCTTGTAAAGGGAGTGGGAGATGGAGCAGAAGGAAGGAAAGAGGGATCTTCTTCCAGATACCTTGTAGGCTTGTTTTTAAATTATGACTTTGGATCTAACAACAGGTTTGGCAAGTGTTTGCCTAGGAAATCCTGACACCGTGCCAGATTTTCTTAGCTGGTTTGTAGTAGAGTGTGCATTTTTTAAATATACTGTAATCAGTTCAGACCACATAATTAGAAACACAAAGCAGTTTACTGAAACATAGTGATATATTAAGAGTTCAGTTAATTACACATAAAGAAACAAGTCAGACTTCAAAACCTTTACTCAGTTTCTGTTTTATTTGCAACTGGGGCATGCTGATGGGACTTTGCCTGTTTAACATTGAGTAGGAGTTTCAGAATTTTAACCTGAGGGTAAAATTTTCAAAAGCATTTAGGTGACTTGCTCACTGAAAATCAATAGGACTTTCACTCCTTAGGGCAACATTTTACAAAGTATGTAGATACCAAAGTCCAGTTGACTTCAGTGTCTATGTGTAGTAAAAAAAAAAAAAAATCCATATTTTCTGCCCTAAATTTCCTTAAAATAGAAGTGATACGTTTCAGTGTCTGAAAATGTACAGGCTGTTATTCTCATTCTTTTTTTTTTTTTTTTCATTTGTAAAATGTTCTGTTACTCTTTCTTCTTCAACACATGCAGAAATCATAAAATACATTTTGGATGATAAGCCACATTGTCTTCAAACTTGTCTTAAGATCTTACTGCAAATGTTCAAGAAGAGTTCTTCACTCTACTGTAAATTTTCCTAGAATAAAATAAAAAAAAAAAAATATTTCCCCCTTTTCAGTCTATTTAATGTCTTTTTTGATAAAAGTGATAAATTACCTCCTTTGAAGCCACAGCTTGACCTAAATTATTCTGTCTACATTATGTATAAGAGCAAACAGAAAAAAATAAAATTGTAGCATGGCATCTTGGGGAGATGAAGAAGACATAAATCAGAACTAATTAGTCATTCTTATTAATGAGAATATATGTTATGTTTTCCATTTAATCTCTCAAATGTAATTTACTAAAAAATTAAAAATTGTCAGTATAGAAAAACCTCAGTATTCAAAAAATCTTTGGTTTTAGAATTTGCAGCATGGGAGGGTATCTTGGTTCTCTAACATTTTCTATATGAGCTTTAAACTATGCTAACTTGTTGCACAACACCTTACAAGTTCTCAATAGTTGCCATTATTACAATTTTACCTCACTTTCAGACAAGTTCTCTTATCAAGCTCCAAATCACATTTTACGCAGCTTTGAAGTACATTGCTAATATACTTATTGCTTAACAGAAAATAGCCTGACAGTCATTTCTGTTTTAAGGTGCAAAGTAATAAATGTCAGTTTATTTTTTGCAGTCATTTATCTGAGCTTGTGCTTACTCTCAAAGTATCTGGCTTTGAAACAAGTCAGAAGTGCAGTGCTTTAATGGTCTTCTTCTTGGAACTAACAATAAAAATATAAATCCAAATTTTGAACCTTTCTTTCCATGATGCATTCATTCTAATTCTGGCCTTTTCCTGTCATTATTAAAACTGGGCAGGCCTAAGTTTTATGAAAAATTGAGGATTCCTTCTCTTTTTTGTGCATGTTCAGTGATCATGTGGTTTGCAAGGTTCTCTGGCAGTCATTTGTACTTGTCAGTGCATAGTCTTCTATTCCCTGTGGCTGTTTTGTGCTGCTAGACAGGTGTGTGCACTCTGCACAAAACTTTGCCCTTTGGACATCATTAGAGTGTCTAAGAAACATGGAGAATGGGATCCCGACAGACTTATAAATGACCACGAAGAAGGGAATTCTCTTTTGGGATCTTTGCGGAACGTATGCCTTATATTATTCCACATCCATTGAGAGAGTGTGGTTTTTCCATCACAGAAATGGAAAAAGCAACATTTAATGGCCATATAACTCTGGATACCATTCTCTCTGAAAAGTGATGGATGGCTTTACCACTATGTTTAAGGTTCACTCAGAAGCAAGGCTGTTAAGATAGGAGGAGCAGTTAAGTTGAAAAAAGTGCGCAGTTAAATGTAGCACTTTATCCCTGGGTACATGTACAAACATTTAAATTAATCTCATTAATGGGTTTCTGCCCTGTGCCTTCCCCACAGTCACTTTTCAAGCATCTGACTAAACGCGGGCCTTTACACCATGCCAAGCAGTAGAACGAAGCTCTCTTGTATCCTTGGGAGCAGTGAAATCCAGACTCCTGGACCCTTCACACTGAGCCTTCAACCTCTCCAGACACTCAGGTATAGTCAGTATGCCCTGGCTGATCTTAAGCATCATAATGGAAGATAAAGGAGAGAGAATTTATTGCCTAGGACTCAAAGCACATAGAGTTTTATAGATCAATAAGAACATCCTGAGTTATGCCCAGGGGCAAAAAAGGAAGCCAGTACAGACTTCAAAGACCTTGTGTAATATATTCCTTATGGCCAATATTACAGATTAAGCAGAGCAATGTTCTACACAAGCCATCGAATTTGACTAGAATGAGAACAGACTATATATTGCATAAGTCTATTTTGGAGGCTACAAGGATAACTTAGAGCCTTCACCTTTGAGAACTTATCACAACATCTAACTAATGATAGCAAAATATATTTTAAACCTGGGAACTCATTCTGAGCTAAGCAACAAGAAACACCTTTTGATTCTGAAGTTCACTAAGGAAGAATAACCAAATTTGTCTGATCAAAATTCCTTCAAGCAACTTCTAATCTCTCTCAGGGAGACTCAGAAAAAGTGAAAGACTGCAAGCTCTAGGTTTGATAAAGAAAGTATAAATCAAATTAACTGACAAACTCCTCAGAAGCCTGCTTACCTGTCAAAGCAGGGAGGATGACAGTACTGACCAAGAAACTGAAATCACAGTATTTTCATACAATATTTGTGACAAGTGGAAAACTCAAATAAAATTAAAGTAATGTCTACTCTGTGTCTAGTGCACAGAAAAAAAAAAAAAAAAAAGGAGGTAATCTGTATTATCTTTCCTGTGGCAAATTCAGGGCCAACCTTTTCCTTTACGAAGGCTGCAAGAAGCTTTTCTTGAGATCTTCCTTCTCCAAGTGACAAGACCAAGAGATGTACGTAATTAACTTAATGGTTTCATGTAGACAAGGATGAACATTAGCTCTCATTGAAACCTGAAAAGGTTGAGGCCTAGCAAGCTCCTTGTAGACCCAGCCCTATAACGACTCCAAAGTCCCATTCATTTTCCCTGTGAAAAGATTATATGCCTTATTTCAAAGAAAACAGCTCTCAAGGAAACCTCTAACTTTCTTAAGTCTTGACTAATGTAGGAAAATCTCTCTACTAGGAAGAGGTCCCCTGGCTGGTATACACAGGTACTGTGGATAACTGGTAAATTGGTTCCATGCTTTTAATTACAGTGGCTCAGTTCAGCACAGGGACTGTCCTGCAGAGAAGGTGAAATGTGTAAAGATCTGTATGATCTGTGAATATGAGAAAAAATGAAGTAGGACTTGAACATCAACAAGGTTCACTGCTGCTGAAAAAAAAAAAAAAGCTCAAATATTAATGATCTGTAATGTACATATCTTCTTTGGTAATTTGCTTAAGAAAACTTTTTTTTAAGGGAAGGCAAAATGCATATCTTTGCTTTTGTGGTTAGATTAGATGCTCCATGAGAGTGGAACTTAGAGCTTTGTTAGGGGTTAGCAGTGATCCCACTCCTCCATACATTACTCTGCTGAAAGATCTCACTCTGCCTTGCAACATTCTTGTTATTCCAGAACTGGGTTGGGCTAGTCATAATAGATGCAGGCAATCAACTCAACTTCCCCACACACAGCTCTGCCAGTAAAACTCACTTCACCTTGCAACACTCCTGCTTTTCCTGTGCTCTTTAAGCAAAAGCTATCAGTTTGGCACTCACTGTGGATCTGTCCTTACTCCTGCTGAAATCCAGGATGACTTTCTTAGTGATGCAAAAAGAAAGTGTTGCTGATATAGACAAATGTCTGCTTGTGACTAGGGTAAAACAAAGTTGTCTTCTCTGAGTGACTGAGATTTTGATCCTGGCAATAGACATAACTAACCTGTGTTCCACTTCTGATTTTATTACAGCAATAAAATCCAGTGTGACTTTAGATATCAACTCAGTTACAGAGAATGTAAGTGAGATTAGATCTAACCTTTACATAATATGGCCTTCTGCAAGCCTATGCTTTTCTCAGGAAAAAGGTTTCCTTTTTAGTTAGAACACTAGAGTTTTCAGTGTTGATCACTGTTTTATTTATATTGAAAATCTGTAGAGCATTCACAATGATGCAGACAAGCATTGGCCTACTGGCAAATGTCAGTTTATACTGGCGTTTGTATCTGGGCTATGTAATTTTACATAAAATCAAGTAAGTGTGTGACACAATAAAATAGTATGCCAAAGTAAGGATTATTCTTTTGAAATTTTGAAAAAAGATTTGCATGTTTTCTCTTTGTTTCCTTTATCACATGAAATAATACATTAAAATATAAGAATGCTCTAGGCAATGTACAAAACTAAAAAAGACTACTTTGGTGAATGAGCATGGTGAGAGACTATGAATATGGATATGTTTGTACTAAGGAGCCTAGAGGAGAGACTTCTTATGTGTGGTGATACAGAAATACATACTTATAACTCTGCACACCAGGGAGAGAATATTCCCCTAAACCAAGTAATTTCTCTTGCAGTACTCCCTGTTGATCAAAGCTGCATAATTTAAAGCATCTAGAGGCAGTTTTAAATTATTCACAATCTTTTTTTTTAAATGATCTTGGTATATTACAGACAGTATTTGTGTAACTAGCAGTCTTCTGTAAGTTCTGTACATTTTTGCATCCTCATAGAGCTCAGCTCAGTTTGAGAAGAGGGTACATAACTTTGCATAAAAGGGGCAGGAGAGACTCATTCTGACACCGTGTTAATCACATCACGCGAAAGTGCCAGGCACGCAGGACCATAGGGAATGGCAGGGCAGAGCCGGCAGTCTCTAGGTCTCAGCCCGAATGCTGCTGTGTGCTCGTGCCTAAGAGTTTTCTGATACCCTCTAAAGCCCCAAATAGGAATCCTGCAATTAGTGCATCTAACTCCTCCTTTACTGCAGGCTTCTCTCCTATTGGTGAAAGGTCTTCGCAGCTCATGGAGGGACCCCACCCCTTTTGTGGGTTTTCATTCTGAAGCTATCCACAACTTTACACCTGAATGAATGCCAAACCTCTCTGAATATATAAAGGAAACCTTCAAGAGCAATTTCAGTTACACAGAAGAAGCAGAAGGAAAAGATTTCACCCAGCTCTGTCAGACAGAGACTGAACCAGCCATGCTTCTCCCTGCCATTCACTTCTATGGCTTTCTCCTGGCTTGCATCTTCACGAGAAGCTACTTGGCTTTCAAGAACGATGCCACAGAGATACTTTATTCCCACGTTGTTAAACCCGCTGCGGCGAGCCCAAGCAGCAACAGCACGTTGAATCAAGCTAGGAACGGAGGCAGGCACTACACCAGCACTGGACCCGACCGTAACAGTGAGTATCCCCCCGGCGGCACTTCCACCGCAGCCCTGGGCGGCAGCCCCGCCTGGCCCGGCCCCGGGAGCGGGAGCGGGAGGGGAGCCCCGGCCGGAGCCGCGCATCCCGTGGCAGCGCCCCGGCCCCCGCCCCCGCCCGAGCGCGGCTCTCCAGGGAAGCGGCGCCTGGGGGAACCGGGCCACGGGGAGATGCTGCTGGTTCCCGGCTGGGATCTGCCTCGCCGGGCGGCCCCCGAGCCAGCCGCCCTCCCACCCCCGTGCTGGGAAGTCCTGTAGGACCGGCTCTCTCGGGCAGGTTACTTCCTGAGGGAGGTTCATCCAGGAATGCAGGGTTTATGGGTTATCCGGCAGAGAAGCGAGATAAAGGAGAGAGGCATTTCCAGAGCGCTCTCTTTTTTAACTCACCTCCCACTGCGGGCAGGGGAGGTGTCTGGGCTACTTTTCAAGTGCAATAAAAAACTCTGAATTTTGTTCCCGCTGTTTAGTTTTACTTCCTGCTGTAGCATTTAGCCGCTTAACACCTCCAGCAAAAGCAAACAAATCAGCTCGTAATTTACCTATGTCTCTGCTCTAACTTGCCTTTTTTATATCCAGTCTTTTCTTTCTGAGTTTTATGTATATATGTCAGATACGTGCGGATCTGGAAACCTGCTGACTTTATCTGTTCCCTCCCCTGCCCACCTCCTTAAAATGAAAGAAATCCAAATAGAAACACACACATACACACACACCAACCCACCCACATCAACTTGATAAAAATAGAGTCATCCCTGGAAAGTGAAGGCAACAAGTGACACCGATACCTTTCAGCTAATCCAGGTGTGTCAGCTTCTATGAATGCTAAGGGTTTAAAAGCACAGGAAACATCTCATCATTATGAGATTACTGCAACAGCTCAGTAGGTATTCATTGTCACTGAGCTGTCACTGGTGTAAAGCTGAGCCAGGGAAGACAGAAAAACAGAAGGAAAGACAAACTCAGATCTGTGACCAGCTGCTTCCAGGTACATTCCTAAGTGCAGCTGCTGGAAGGCAGGCTTCAGTCTTTTCTGCAAGCCAGGGAGTAGAGCAGCCCTGTCAATAGTCCCTAGGATCAGCCTGCAGACTTACAATCCCTCTGCCTGCCCACCCTGAGACACAGAGGACAAAGTGAAGCAATCTTAACGCAGTGCCTCAGTTGAGAACTTGCTTCCAAAAATCCAAGTAGAAACAGAAGCAGCCTGTAGCTGTGATATGTAGATGTACCTTCAAAGCCTTTTATGATTCACTCTGAAATGTTTCTAGTAATTACTTCTATTTTAAAAGCGTTAGTTAATTGCATTGTGTGTAGAATCTGTGCCGTAATTGTCCTTCGGAAAGAGGGAGAGCACAGCCAGTAAAGATTGCTTATTAAAATTAAGCACACTGTGGGCGTTTATTTCAAAGTGTAATTACTGAAATAAACAGTTGTGTTTATTGCAGGGTGCAGAGCCGCACATACAGACAGGTACAAACATGCCTGTATGAGAAGCTCTGCATGTTGATTCTGTCAGCTGCCTGAGAGAATTTGCAGGATCCTCTATGTTACATACAATGCACAGACTACTACAGTTACAAACATGGTGTTCTCTTGAGGGCAAACTGACCCCTCTGAAATTGTTATTGCTAATCATTCAAACTTCATAGGCAGAACCCTGTTGTGTGGTAACTTCAGCTGTTACCACTTCTGCAGTGTCTGCTCGGAGCCGCAGAGTTCATGGGAGACTCAGTCCACTGTAACCACGGAATGAGAAGAAACACACCAATTGAAATTCATTTAAAAGCACTTCAACTCTTTCCAAAGCACTGTTTTCCCCCTTGCTAATAATCCAACATAATTGTTGTAAACATCACAGAGCAGATTCCCTAGACTGAGAACAAGCAGGAAACATTTCTTGCCTTGGGGCATTTTTTCTCTTCTAAAAGGTATGTCCCTGAGAAGAAGGACAGAGAATAAAATTGCCTCTTCTACCACAACTGCTGAAGTGCATGTCATTAGGATTTCTTTATGTTGTGGTATTATCCAGAGATACCATCAGCACTGGAGGCCCTTGTGTTGGGGGACACAACAGTAAAGAGATGTCCGGTAAAGATTACAGCCTACTTTAACTTCTGCAAAACATAAGTGGTTCATGTGAAAATGACTGGTTAAGGAAATCACTCCATTCTGAATCTCAGTGTTTCTTGTTCTGTGCATTCTGCAGATCGCGTTCAAGTTGGTTGTCGAGAGCTGAGATCCACCAAGTACATCTCAGATGGCCAGTGCACCAGCATTAATCCCCTGAAGGAACTGGTGTGTGCTGGTGAATGCCTCCCCTTGCCACTGCTCCCCAACTGGATTGGAGGAGGTTACGGAACCAAGTACTGGAGCAGGCGGAGCTCACAGGAGTGGAGATGTGTCAACGACAAAACTCGCACTCAGAGGATCCAGCTTCAGTGCCAGGATGGAAGTATAAGAACCTACAAAATAACTGTGGTCACAGCCTGCAAGTGCAAGCGATACACCAGGCAGCACAATGAGTCCAGCCACAACTTCGAGGGAACCTCTCAAGCAAAACCCATCCAGCACCACAAAGAAAGGAAAAGAGCCAGTAAATCCAGCAAGCATAGTACAAGTTAGAAACCAGACATTCTCTGCTCTCTCATCTCCCTCTCCTTTGTGCCAAAATTGAACTCACCTGTAACCATTTGCTTTACCATTCTGACTGCTTAAAGACAAGTCTGCCATTGCTGTGTTCTCAGTTGACACTACATGCTTACTGCTTTGACCAAAATCAAAAGGGGCATTCTCAGCATGTGGACATTTTGGGTTATTTTCCAAACGCTCGAGATGGGGAATAATACAAGCCTTCCAAAACCACACTATAAACTTTTACATTTTCTCCAGCCATGGAAGCAAAGAAAATTTGTCAAGAGTATCCATTGAAGTCAATTTTGTAAAATGATGTTTTGTTGTGTGTTTTCCTGAGAACAGTTATCACATCTATTGCCTTTTATATCATGTTTTATGATCTTCTGACAACAGCTTAAAAATACACCACCTTGTATCTGCTTTCAGATTAATACTAAAAAAAAAATGCTTTGCATGCTCACCTTTCTCTTATCTCAGTATACCAAAAATTAAAATATGCATGGCAGCAATCAAAAAGTAAAGCTGAACAAACTATTTATTTGTTGTTGTAATTATTTAATGAGCTTTTATGTGTGTTATTTCCCTTCAAAATTTCCTTATGTTTATAGCTTTTCATATGTATCAAAGTAATTTCCTATTATTTGGGGCTGGATTAGGACATACATTTTGTAGATAATGTAAAATAGACATTTTAGCATTCTTGGTATATATATTTTAATTTTGAACATTCATAGACTTAGGTGTTATTTTGACATAGCAACATAAAAACTGTATTTTTCATTTTTCATCCTGTATTACTTTTGTTTAAAAAGTGTGCAATCAAAAGACAGATATGACTTCCTTTGAAATTCATTGGTTTCTTTTTTTTTACAAAAATAAACACTGCTAAAAAATGGTATTGTTTGGCTCTCTGTATGAAAATGCACACATTTTAACCAGTCACCACACTTTAAAAAAGGGAGGTCATTATTTGGTTTAAAAAAGTCTATCCATGAAATTTAACATGGAAAAAATCTTTCTGCATGTAAAAATATTGTATGACCATTTAACAGATGGTGCTTATTAATGGTCCAAGCCAGGTTCTTAATTAACAATTCTCAAGCTCTACATTTCATAAGAAGTGTATGTTTGAGAAGTGTTACAAGCTAGTGAGACACTACCATTTTTTTTTTCTTTTCATTAATGATGATCAAGTCAGAATAATGGTAGAGATTACGTATGGTTTCATTTTTTCCACAGAACCAATAGAGTCCGGCACATTTATCCACAAATTCTTACAGAATGTACCAGAAAATTACTAACTAATCTACCTTTCAACACATAGTACATGAATCACCTGTTCTTAATCTTTCAAGCTATATTTAAACACTATGGGCAAGATTACATCATGGGATTCTCCTGTTCTTAAATCATTAACTTTTACAATCCATTTGCACCCAAAGTAAAAATTACACAAGAGGAGAGTAATGAAAAATCTTGCCTGATAAGGTCTCACACAAGCTCTCTTTGACCTTCTTTTTATCTCATCCTATTTTGCATTTTAATTCCAAAAGATTCATCATGAAGATCTTGGCAGAGATCTTGGTCATTAATTTAGAACTGTTTGAAAATCAATGGTGCTGCCTAACTTGACTTTCTGAATCCTAAATTTTATTGACAAAATGCAATGATTTTTCCTCAAAGTTACTTTCAAGAATTCACTTTAAAATTTGCCATACGTAAAAGAGAGATACACTTTTTAATTCAATTTTAAGTGATCCACATGGTAGCACAGTTAAAAACCCCCATTGCATTAATGACCTAGTTGTTTCAAATTCAGTTTTGAGACTGTGAAAATATAAAAATGATGAGACCAGAGACCATTTCTACTTTAATTCTCTGATCTTAAAGGTGCTTCTTTTAAGCATAAAAGGAGGGATGATGAATAAAGGAGTTAGCAGGGAAAGAACTGAGATGACATTGCTTCTAGGCATATCAGTCCAGCAGACTCAGAGATTTATTTTTTTTTATTTTAGCAGAGATTATAGTCTCGTTCAATCATTTCATGACAGAAGAATTTTTCCCAAATGCCAAACATCTATCTATTCTTAAATTGTTATCCAGCTACTTATTCAAGATGATAAAGCACAAAAGATTGAGATAATGGACCAAAATTTAACCAATTTCAAGGCCAGTAGTCACTAAAAATCAGTAAAGCTGCCCTACCTGTTCTGTGTTTAACTTCCAGAAATAAGAATGGTGAAAAAAACTGCACATCTTGCTCATAACTCTTCTGCAGTTAGTGAAGTTGGACTGTAGGAACAAAATACCTGTTTGATAGGAGTTTGCATTTGGAAATAGAGATAATAACTTCTAGATTGTCTTTTTGCACAGAATTACTCAAAGGGGAATAATCTGACACACTTCTGCTAAAATAACTTTGTGAAATTTTGCTGGACATGCTATCGAAAAACCACAGGGCCATTCTCTAAGTCTGGCATTTGAGGGAACGTGAGGGAAGCCAGCAGGAGCTGTGTCCACCAGCAGCAACTTAACTTCGATGTGCTGCCTGAGTTAGCCAAGGTCTCTTCTTTGGCCATGAGTGGCCTTTTGTGGGAGAGATCTGCAGGAAAGCAGCACTATAAATATGTTACTATAGAATTTTCTGAAGGAATAATGTTTCTCTGTGATGCAACTTGTAGCTCTGAATGCTTCAATGTGGCCTATACAACCTGCCTTCTCTTTCATCCTGTTACATGTGAACTCACAGGGGTCTATGCAAGGATCCAGACAAAAGGCATTATACAAATACATCGAACTAGTTTCTTTTGGAGAATCTCCAACATGCAAAGTAGCAGTGGGTAGGAATAAGGGCCATTGCTCTTGTGGAGGGCAGTGACCAAAGTTTCTCAAAGACTCAGCGAAATAGTACTGCTTAAACTGAAATAATTTTAGATATGATACATCTTAAGTTTGCTTCAGAACTAAAAAGGGAAGACAAACATGCTAAAATTTTAACCTAATGTATTAAGTCAAATAGATACAAGAAGTATGTACAGGGTTTGAAAAGTACAATGTAGAGGCAGATTAGATAAATTTTTACATAACTGGACTATAAACAGTCTAGATTTATTGCACCAGAAATATATATAAGTTGACTTTCTCAATGATGTTCAATCATATAGGTAGATCAGAATTCCAAGGACTTCTTAAAAAGTATTTCAAACATCTAAAAAAGAACCTAATAGTTTTATAATTTCTCATACTTGCTTCTTTAGAAAACTAAAAGTGAATAAATTAGAAAGAATCTGTTAATCTGCCATCACTATTTCATTACTTTTGAGTTGATGAAATCTGCTCCCAGCTAAGGGGCAAATTGTTTTATAATAAGTGGAAATCAATTTTCCTCAGACATCACTAGAAACAAACTTAGCCAGATGCTGATTGTTTTGATAGCATGGAGGCACTCAGAGGCACACTTAGTAGAGGCAGTGGTAGATAGTATGTGTCATTAAGACATTTATCAACTGTGGAAGTCGTAAGGGCCTGACATTTGCAATCTGGACTAGAAAGACCCTTGAGAAGTCTATTTATTCAATTATTTAATAATAGTAACAAATCTGTTGCTGTCTCCTTTCCAGCAGCCTTGGAATCAAAACCATCCAATCCAAGCTCAGTCATTTGTTTGGAAATAAAGCAGACATTTGAATAACACCCTTCAACATACCTAACAGATTTCTGCTAGTAAATCACTTTAGTCCTTCTAACCTTGACCTTTATATCCTTCCTGAAGAAGTACAACATTAATCAAGAAAGGACTGTTCAATACATTCCACTGTGAGAGTCCTGTTGCTACAGTATTAACCTGGAGGTGTTCAGTTGAAAATTAGAAGGAATCCTTAGAGTTGGAAGGTATCCTATTCTCATGATGCATTTCCTTCCCCGTAGGCCAGGCAAGGGGCTTTGATTTTAAGTTCATTGACATACATACAAACATTGCTCCAGGCTAAACCTGAAAATTCTCTAGAGATTTATGAGTGAAGCAGACATTCTGTCACTGGATTTGTTAATCTTGCCTGAACGTCGCCCCCACAACAAAAAGCCTGCCCATGCATCTTTCTGAAAGACATCCAGCCTTTCAGCTCACTCCTTCTGTGAGTTATGTGGGCTGACACACTAGAAAAGTGTGATTTACAAGAGATATTGCCTACACTAAGTTAATAATCAAAAATCTACCTTACTCAGTACTTCCATGACAAGAAAATACTCTTCATTTTTAATTAATGCTTAATGAACAACATGCTATGAAAATAAGTAGTCTCCACTAATTGCTGAGAGGAATCTCTAGAAACACTGGACTGTAACTCCATTTCGGGAGTTTGCATTTTCTTACCTCCCTTTGGCTTGATATGATAGTGAAAGAGGTATTGTTACATTACCTGATGTTCAGGCCTTCTTAATGCTCCATTACAACCACAAAGAAATACAGAGGATATCTTAATAGAAATGAAAATCTGGGCAACTCTTTAACAGGGACGTTTTTGAAATATGGTACTTCTTGAATGAAATGGAAAATAAAATTAAAAAAAAAAAGAAATCAGCTATCAGAAAAGAAGCCTAAATCAAAATCCCCTGGAAGGATAATATAGTTCTGTTTACTAAACCGCAATGAGAACTCCCGACAAAGAGTGATTTTTACTACCATTGGCTTAAGTAAAAAATACTAAGCCACCCAAAAATATTTTGAACACTTTGTCTATTTCTTGTCCCCTGCTCTATTTTAGTAGTAATACACTAGTGTATAATTGCCTCATTGTTTAAACCCGTAGCTGTTCTGAACTGTATTATTACAGCACACTTGCTTTTGATACATAAATATTTTAAATCTCTTTTTAGACTGTCTGGATGCATTATTTTCTATTTTGACTACTGAGAGGAAAAGCAATGCTCTGACTTGGCTTAGGAGTTCCACATTTGATTTGTTTTGTTAGCCCCAGTGAGAAGTGACTTAGTGAGGAAGTTGTAAAGCAATTTAGTAAAAGCATAAACCATTCTGTGAAGTCTGATGTTTGGTTGGCTAAAGAAGAGCTATCCAGGCACAGTCATTAAAGCTCTTTTATATAAAACAGTGGAGAGTTGAGAGAGAGGGCCTAGGGAGAAAAGTACTTGCCTTGCCCTACCACACGAACAGCCACTGAGAAATGGAGTGACTATGCAAGGATTTAAAACACTCTGTAGCACAAAGACTGTTTTAATTGCAGCTGAAGCAAGTTTAAATATCTGTTGCTTGTTAGATTATTTTTTTTTTATTTACTTATTTATTTATTCATTTGCTTTGGGATGGGTTGGAGAATGCCATTTTAGATTCCCTATGGCCATTAAGTTGGGATGGAGAATAGAGGTCTGACTGTTTCTAAAACGTAAAGCTGCAAAAATTTTGGTTTTAGCAAGGAAGACTTTCTTTTGGTGTTTGTTTCTTTTCTTCATTGAAAAATCCTGCTGAAACTTAGGCTTTTGTGCATCTTTATTGCAATTTTTAGGACGGTAGTCAGAACAGCTTATAGCATCTGGGAACTGGTTGTATCACTGCACTGCATCTTTTGTTTTCAGATACTGAAATGTCTGAACCTGGGTATGTCTAGAAGAGGAGAAAAAAGAGAAGACTGATCAAAAAAAGGGAACAAAATGGCATATGGAGGACAGCATGTGCTGTGTGTTCTTCATTTTCTTCTGATCCTCACAACTTTTCATGAGACTTCAAAAGACTTGCTCCATCTGCAGATTGCCAAGCCCAACAGCCCATGAACATTGCTACCCCTGGGATGTAGCAGACTGTCAAGTCTAAATATATGTGGTAGAAAACTATTTCTGACTGTCTCTGTGTCTTCACTTCCCATGCAAATGGAAGAATACACAGCACAGTGTGTCTGTACCATTCCACACTGAACCAGGGAAGTCAGGGACACTTAAGAATCTGCCATCTTCACAGAAATGCACATTTCATTGTACTGTTCACATCTTCTGGTGGGTGATCACAGCCTCCTACTTCTGAGGAGAATGAATACTGCCTAAGCTGACAAGATTCATGTACAGGTTTCTTAGAAAGCTATCAGTCTGCCACACACGTGGACTTCCTAGTTGAAGAATTTGGCCCAAAATCCTGCTTACCACCTACATAAAATACATCACATATCATATACATGTATAAAATTACAGTAATCTGATCTTGTGAACAATGCCATCAAGAATACCCTAGTGAGTTATCCATAAAACCTCTTCTAGGTGTTCTGTCCCCATATTTTCTTTTGATCTTTTTTTAATCAGTTGGTCTTGACATCTCTCCCAGAAGAAAATATTTGCAACATCTTTTGCAAAGAATAAAGTAAATATTACGGATTTCCATTTTTATTTGCTTAATTAAAATACTTCTTGGCATATGTCTTCCATAAAAACCCGCATTACACAGACCATTCAAGCCACTGTCTGAATCTTAAGAACACAGCACTTTGTGGTACCCTTTATCTACTGCAGTCTCTTGCAAATCTGTTTGTTTCTGCCCTTCCCTTTGAAACTTCTGGCTCTAGCAAAATCAAATCCTCTTTCCCGTGGTGTCTAAATGACCAGGCTTGTTTCTTTCCAGTATTTAGGTTACTTGTCCCACAGTTCTTTTCCAGCACACACATACATCACACACACACACACACACACACACAGAAGGATCCATTACTTAATCCATTTTCTGAAGCATTCAGTACTGAAGAAAACAATGTATGAAAAACACAAGGGTATTGGCACAGGTAACTGCCAGGAAGAATTTTTAAAGTAAGATGAGTTGGACTGCATTACTCAGAAAAACAGTAGCAGGATACAGAGCATTTTTCATTAAGTAGTTGGTTTGCATCCAGCTAGATTAGTATGTTGGAAAATGGTTAACCTTTGATGGTTGCTCAGCAGTGTATGTTAAACAAGCTGAGTCTCTGTATAATTGTTGGTTGACAGGTAGCCACATTGCTGCAGTTGGGAAAAATCCATAACCTTGATCTTTCTAAAAACTGAACAGGATCAAAGGATTGACCCTTTCCAATCTGACATTTATGCTAGAATTGCACAAGTCAGCAAAGATGAGGCAAAGGATTAGGACAAGACTGCTGTTTTTAGGGACTATCATCCCGCATGCTCTGCTCACTATAAAGCAACTGTTTGGAAGAGAAAAACGATTCACAAACCTTACCACAAGGCAGATTGCATTTTAAGGCACTTCCCTTACCAACTACCAAAAGGGTTAGAAGGTAACACTAAAAAATCAAAAGAAGAGGAGAAAAAGAACTACCTGCACATGATTGTTTTGTCTACTGTATACCATATAAATACGTAATGAAGGCTAAGTCCAGTTTTTGTGCTGGATAGTACCTTGTCTCGCTTGCTGCAGTTTCAGTCCCTGATGGCATAGTCTTCATTTATTGAGTAAAAACTGACAGGGATGGAATCTCTCCTATAGAACTCCGGCAAACTGACTTCATCTTGGACATAGGGCTAATGAATAACATTCCTGGTATTCTTAAAATAAGGACCATTATTAAAATGCTTTCAGTGTAGCAATAAACAGTAAAGCTCATACACCTATGCATACCAAACCTGAACATTTCTTTTGGTGTTACTTGATTCTCTCCTTCACTTGAAGTTTGGTGAATTGTTTCATATTCCTTCACACACATTCCATGGAAATAACACAGAAGATGGTAAAGAATGAAACACAGCATGATAATATACACACACCAAAATTAAAACAAAGACTTAAAGCATGACAATCCCAACTTTATTCCAAATCTAACTTCAACTCTTGTATATTCTCTAATGTTTCATTCCATCATTCTGTATCACTGGTTTCTTAACATCTGTGGCTCAACACCACTTACTTAACCAGTTCATAGACTATCTCTGCTTAGAATCATCTTGGGAAAAGGAAATTACCATTAGTCTTTCCTAAAAGGTAACTGGTTCTTCAGTCATGACTGGACACCTGTCAAAATTAAACCTTTCTTTTCTTAATGACATGATAGGGCACTATCCTAATGGCTGATGCCTACTCTTACATCACAGTGACAGTGGAAAACAGCCATAGGAGTTTCCATCCCTCAACTTGCATGTCTTCATCATGTCTTCATTAGTATCACCATCCAATGCACTCTGGCAACCAAAGACCCTAAACCACATTTCCTATACACCAGTGCAATACATGGTGATGTTAAAGCTGAGCAGACAGGCCTACCCAAACGTGGCATTGCTGAACATCTGACCAACACACCTAGAATCTACAAAGACGCTTCCAGAGCCAAGTGTTTAAGACTAGTCAACCATTTCTCATGAAAAATTATGAGGCCTCCATCTCCTTGCCTACATGCCAAAGCACTCCAAAGGTGTACAAGTCTTTTTTCAAATCTTTAACCTTTCTGAATTTCACAAATTCTCCTGCAGTCAGAGAATTTTGCTCTCATTAATTATTGGATTACATACTATAAGGTAATTCTCTTATCTTTAAATTCTTTTGCTTTGTGTACACAGAATACTCATTAACTTCTGAAATAACCTTCCATATCCCAGAGGCCTAGAGGATTATCAGGTAGAAAATGGATAAACACTTCAGGGGAAATATAACATTTTAGGGTGAAGCTTTAAAATGTTTGTCAATTTTTTTTTCCTAGCACTTGCACAGAACACAAGCAAAAGGCTTCCTCTGTGTATCAAGTACTCATACCAGAAATTTAGTTACCAAAACCATGTAAAACAATGCCAAAGGGGTTTGCACATGTAAAGCACACAGGATACAACAGGTGAAACTCAATGCATGTTTTTCAACATATCTACAATGATGTGCAAGCATGAAAACACTCCTCTGTGTTCAAAGACCACATTTCCTTTACATTTCTAGCATTAATATTCTCTATTTACACTTCAACTATTAAAAAATATTTTTCAGGACTGCCTGTGAAGGAAATAGCACTTAAAATTTCCCTTAGGGTTCTGATCTATAGGTGGCTTTATGCACACTGTATATAAGGCATGTAAGCACTCTTTGATATTTGATAGTCAACATTTACATCATTTAAGCTATGCATGTGTGTAACTCCCTTGCTGTACATGCTGTTTTGATCTCAGTTCCACATACCAATAGGAGCAAATCAATAGCACAACTTTATCTAAATATTCCACACATCTATAGCATCTTTCATCAAAGAATCTCAGAGCAAGAAATAACCCTTTGCTGTCATACTTGTAAAAATACAAATATAAATACATGCTAATGTGAAATAAGATAAGATTTCCCTGAAGGTTAAATATGCTTTGGAGAGAAAATATTTTTGCCTTTTTCAACATTGCCCTATCTATTATAGTGCCTCAAGCTCTATGACACTATATTGACTTGGAAACCACTCTCATCATAGAGCAAATACTTTGAGGCAGCTGCTATGCAACAAAGATTGAAATAGTGAAGATGTAAGTCGGTCTAAAGGGACCATGTGGAGGGCTGATCAGCCCTCAGACTCAGGCAACAACTAGAAAATTGTGAAGAGCATAAAATAAAACTATCACACTATTATTTTTTCTAGGGATCAATAAAAACCGAAATAAAATATCTGGAAACAATAAGCATGCTTTCCATGAAGCCTAAGACTTTGAGATTTTGTGCAAAGTGCTACAAATAGCAACAGACATGCAAGATAAAAACTGAAATTCTATCTTTTGGGGGTATTCCTAATCTCTTTAGATAGGCAAAGAACTTATGTCTATTTCTGGAAACAGTGACTTCAATAATTAGAGACAGTTATTGGTGACTTCAGGAGAACCAAGACTGCTATCCTACTTGAACAGAAAAACTGTCTAAAGAGAACTGGTATTCCACTTCCTTCCTTACAGCTCTGCATGTTCATTTTATGGCTTGCCACCACTGAAGCAATAATTTATATATCTGGAAAAAATTAGTGAAATACAATCCTGCAAACACAAGGTTCTGGTTAAAAGGCTGCACTACTGCTCAAAATGCTACAGATACCATGTTAGCTTCAAGAAGGGCTCTCAGATTTTTAATATTTTTTGCTTTATGTTGTCCTCTAGAGATCTTGCACTTCCACAGTAGGAAATATTGTGGATTTTTTTGTAATTTTGCTTTTACAATTTACTTTACCTTGCAAAATATTCCTCTATTGCATGCATTTCCCTTTAAAACATACAATAGTGAACCTTGCTGCTTGTCAGGAAAAGGCAAATTCATCTTATTTTGCCTGCATTAAAAATAAAATGCTTCAAGAGTTTAGAGATACTTTGAAAGCAGGACAATTTCTCAGTTAATTTATAACACACCTACAAAAGACTCAACTGCAATTTTAAATAAAGAAATTTTATTCTTTCACTAATTTTTCCACAAAAACCTTCCAGGATGATTTCTATCACTCCCATAATTTAATGTTCTCTGAAAATCCTATTATGTGTTTCAGTCATAGAAATAGATGATTTTGTTTCCCCAGCAGTCAAATTGTCAGGTGAATTTCACTACTGTAATTTGATTCCAATTTGTACATATCTTCTTTCTTCAATTAAAAAAAAAAAAAAAAAAAAAAACAAAAACCAAAAAAAACCCCACCACTTTTCTTTTCAAACATATGATTGGCATATTTACTGCATAATTGCAAACTACAGCTGTGGTTTCAGATGTTATACCCCTGCACAGAAATGATGGATTAGCCTGCTCCTTACTTGCTTTGAGGTAAATGCTGCCTCTGTCCCTTTTTATCCAGTCAAAAACTGTGCTAAATTTTTCTTCCAAAATGTGCGAATTTACATTTTCCCACTTACGATGTTTATATATGAGCATGCATATAAATGCACAACAACTAAAATATTAGATTGATTCAATACAAAATGTAAAATGGAATGGAACTGAAGATAAATTATATATTCACAAAGTGTTGCTGCATACACAAAGTGCTACTAACAAATGAATATTTAAAAAATGTAACCCCCCAAATCCCAGTTTTCTTAATTCATGGTAAAACATAATATAAATGCATACGAATGTTAAATCTGCTCTTCCTTCCATATCATTGTCTAAGAAAACAGGAAAAAAAAAGGATAAATAGCAGTAACAATTATAACCAACATTACAAAAATATGACAGGCTTCTGGAAAAACTAACAGGTGCTATCAACATCAGACAAGAATCTTTTGACTCCATAGGGACTATGGGAAGCATGAAAACTTCTGAAGCATTTGATGTTCAAGTGCAGCCAAAAGCAGCTTCAAAGTGCTTTTTGGCTGGATTGTAAAATCCCACCATAATATACAACAGATTTGATGACACTGAAGTCTGCATCCATCAAAGTCCATTCATCAAATATAATTTATGCTGGATTGATCAAGTCTCATATCCCTAGCATAGTAAGGAAGATGGACTTCAGAACAAGAAGAGAACCAAACTGGCACACGTTCTTTCTTCCTTCACAGAAGAAGTTAATATTAATGAATGAAATGAAGTGGGGAAACACTAGCTTGACAAGACAGAAGGTACTGGGCACACCTGATCATGGGTGTAGGTGAAGACATGTGAAACCACAATGTCAAGAAGGAAGGGGGAATAGTTCTGAAGGCTGTTTTGGTGTTTGGGAATGTCTTACTTACCTACCCCTCAGAACTCATGTACAGTGTGAGAAGCCATGGAACTAAAAAGGACTTACTTTGTTCCTTATAGAAAGGCAAACAAGAGGTGTGGTCTTTATGAATGAAAGCATGAATTCCTGTGACAGGATTTCAGAATATCTGTTACACTGAAAAAAATGACAAAGTGGGAATGCTGCAGAATAAGCTGCCATGAAAGCACTTGTATAGAACTGCTAAAAGAAAATATTAGAATCCAAGATCATTGCAGATACTGCAGGCGCCTAGCTTAAAAAGAAAAATTAATTTTGGGCATCTAATCATAATGAAGTGATGCTGACTCACAGTACATACCTGGGAAGTCCTGAAAAGAGACAACAGAAAAATATATGTCAGCAGTCAGAAATTAGGTAGTGAAATACTTTCCAAGAAAAGAAAATAAAAGACCTGCTGAAAAAGAACATAAACAGTTTAATATAGTTGCTGAGCCAATGGATTTAAAACAAATATCCCACATGCTAAACTGTCCTGAAGACAATGAGACCAACACTTGTTGGGAGGAAGGCAGTTCAGTTTCTAGCTGATTCCTTCTCTGGTGAAACATCTCCATTCCAAAAGTTTTTCAACAATCTGTGTAAGTCATCTATTTTCCTCTTTTTTACATGCCCATTTTATTCAATACCCATGATAATACATCTGTTCCGTACAGAAGCTTTTAAGACATCATTATCTAGAAGGCTCACCTGTATGTTTTCATTCAAAACGTTTGACATTAGTCCCTCTCATGTTTCACTGCATGGTATGAGCTGATGCGATTTTTGTTCATTGCCAGAACTGTCAAGACACCTCTGCATGTAAAGTGCCTGTGTTGTCCATGACTTTCACGCTACTGCAGGTATCAAGAATACTTTTGAAGTCTTCCCTTTGCTAGGAGGGATCACTTCACTCCTATTGTATGATTCCCACTTATGATGCCTCTGCAAGCCCATTATCATTTTACCCCAGTCCACAGCTGGCACTGGCAAAGCAGCCCAGCTGGCACATAAAATTTCCATGCTGCTCTTTTGATCAGACTTACTCCTCGGAAAGGTCTCTGTATGTGTTTTTCTTGGGTTCCTCTTAAAACAGCTAAGAGAAACCTGAAAAGCTGTAAATAACCTGTCTTCTCAAAGACATAAACAAAGTTTGTAGACCCTGAAGACTTTGGTCATTTTAGGATAGCCTGCATATATGACATTGAATTTTTCCTAAAAATAATGTCAAAGACGCATGGGCCAGGGCCCTGAGTGCACCCATCTTCAAGCTTGGATGACTGAGTTAAGGCATCTAACTTGTCAAGCACAAACTCAGCTCTTCCACTAGTAAGAACTGTTATGAAAAAAGCTAGAAGCAACCCTATTGTCAGCCCTCCTTTCCTCGTTTTGCTTTGGGAGCTATTTTTAAGCGGTCTTTACAGCTTACTGTTGGTTCCCTATGTCTGCATCTGGTCTGATGCCTCCCTGACCTTGACCCACACCCACTGGCTCGGCTTCCTGGCTTGCCCTGGGACCTGCCACTTCACTGAGATCTTGACAGGTGATCACCAGACTGTGTCTCCTCTGCCATTTAAGGGGTATCAGCCCTGGGAATTTTCCAAACAACACGTCTCAGCCATCACTGCTTACTGTAACACCATCAGATGAGCTGGAACATCCCAGCTCCTCCCAGTGAATTGACTACTGCTGTGTTTTACCTGTGGGTGCTGGTTGATAATGGCTGAACATGAGCCAGGTGGCCAAGAAGGCCAGCGGCGTCCGGGCTTGTATCAGAAATAGTGTGGCCAGCAGGTCCAGAGAAGTGCTAGTCTTGCTGTACTTGGCACTGGTGAGGCCACACCTTGAGTGCTGTGTCCAGTTTTGGGCCCCTCGCTTCGAAAAAGACATTGAGGCGCTGGAGCGTGTCCAGAGAGAGGCACCGGGGCTACGGAAGGGTCTAGAGCACAAGTCCTGTGAGGAGAGCTGAGGGACCTGGGGTTGTTTAGCTTGGAGAAAAAGAGGCTCAGGGGAGACCTTACTGCTCTCTACAACTGCTTGAAAAGAGATTGGAGTCAGGTGGGGCTCAGTCTCTTCTCCCAGGTCGCAAGGGACAGAACAAAAGGAAATAGCCTCAAGTTGCACCAGTGGAGGTTTATGTTGGATATTAGGAAAAATTTTCACTGAAAAGGCTGACATTGGAACAGGCTGCCCAGGAAGTAGTGGACTTGCCATCCCTGGAAGTGCACAAAAGATGTGTGGATGCAACACTTGGGAAATGCATTTTAACAGTGAATACGGCCATGCTGGGTTAACGATTGGACTCAACAATTTAACCTTAAGAATTCCAATACGATCCTATTCCAATCTCCCCCTCCTAGGATGAAGGGAAACAATCGCCACATTTCAGCAGGTATCCCCAGCCAGCCTCTTCGGCTCTCACGCAGGGCCCGCGGTTCGGCCCCCTTTTCCCTCGGCGCCACAGGCGCTCTGTTTATTCCCTCACTGGGCCAGGACCCCCGCTCCGTTCCGCGGCTCCCAGCGGGACAGGGCGGGACGCGCCTCCCCCGCCCCTCAGCGCGGCCCCGCCCCGCCCAGCCCGAGT
>VZRO01001695.1:91264-390352 GCA_013397915.1 Daphoenositta chrysoptera
CGCTGTTGCTGCCGCGGGGGACGCTGAGCGGAGCCACCGCCGGGCCCCGCGCAGATGGAGCCCGGCAGCCGCGGCGCCGCGCCCGGCGGAGTGTCGGTGTCGGCCGTGCTGCCGGCGGGCGGGAGCGGGGAGCGCCTGGGCGGTGCCACCCCCAAGCAGTTCTGCGCCGTGCAGGGGAGGCCGCTCGTCAGCTACGCGGTGCGGGCCATGGAGAGGTAACGAGCCCGGCGCCGCTCGGCTCCCGACCGCGCCCCGCGGGCTCCTGCCGGCCCTCGCCCTGCCCCGGAGAGCCGCAGGCCCGGGGCACCCCCGGCGGGGCTAGTTTGCCTTGCGGTGTCTCTCCGTGCCCCCCCGCCCAGTCAGACCGGGCGGGGAATGAGGTGTGCCTGGGCCCCCTCACCTGGGACGAAGTCCCGGGCGGGAGCTGGCAGGAAGAAATTCTTCACTGTGAGGCAGCGCCGCCATCCTGGGTGGCTCTCCGCCCCCCTCCCCCAGCCCTGCCGACGCTTGGAGGCTGTGCCGCATTCCTCGGCTCCGGGAGATCATCTGTTCGAGGCCCTTCAGCCTCGAAGCTCGAGGGATTGTGTAGCTGCAGTGGCTGGTTTGGTGAGCTGTGAGCCCACCGCAGCTGTTGGAGACAGTCATAGGACTACCCATCAGGCCTGAAAAGAGATCTATACTGCCATTGCCATTGGAGAGGGTCTTTATAATGTCCAAAGGCCTCGAAAAATTATCCGCTCCTCATGATGGGATGAATGAACTCACTGGTGTACAGCACTGCATTATACTCCACTATTGCCCGTGGTAAAACGCCTTGCATCAGCAGGAAGTTTAATGCAAAAATATTTAAGTTGTAGTTGTTGGACCAGAAGCTGATGGCTTACATAGTGTGAATGTGCATGTGTAACTTTTCCATGTTTATGTTGTAGTAATACCACAAGACGCAAGGGGTACAAATTGAAATATGGGAAATTTAGGTTAGATATTAGGAAGAAATTCTTCACTGTGAGGGTGGTGAGCCACTGAAACAGGTTTTCCAGGGAGGTTGTGGATGCCCCAACCCAGCTAGTGTTCAAGGCCAGGTTGGATAAAGCCTTGAGCAACCTGGTCTAGTGGAAGGTGTCCCTGCCCATGATATGGGAGTTGGGGCTAAATGATCTCTAAGGTGCCTTCTACCCTTAACATTCTATAATTCTGTGTTGGAGCAAAAGATTAAAGTAATGGGATTTCTTAGCAGCCAGGCTTTTCCTTTCCATAAGGCTGTTGAGTTCTAGGCACGTGACTGACAGTTAATATATTATTGTCAAGTGTTAGCATAATGTAAGTCTTGTATCTAGTGTCACTTGAAACACTGCAGGTAGGAGCAGAGTGTCAAGGGAAATTCTGGATGTGTTACAGTAACTTGTAGGAAAACAAACCTTTAGATTTTTAGAGAGAATAAATTGGGAGGAGTGGAGATTGGTGAAAAAAATAAAATCGCCAGCATCTTCCAAAGTTCTTAACACATGGAAACCTGTACAGCGTTAAAATTGGGGCTCTTTTTCCATTCCCACCCGGAGAGGCTTCTCTCAGGTCACTTGTTACTTTATGAAAGAAATACTGCTTGTTTTCTCTATGTAATTTTCAACAGCAGCCAGTGGCAAAGCTCAGCACATCAGTAAGCAATGCGTCCAATCCAAACCTTCCCACAGCTGTAATATCTGCCAAAATGTCATGGGATGGCTTTCATTTTCATCTCAACAACTTTTACTGCTGGCTCTGAAACTGTGAAGGATGTACCTTGTTCTTACTTTGTGCGAATGTAAGCACAGACATGTAATATTGAGGAACTGCAGTTTGTCACATAATCTGCCCAGAAATGGCAGATTTTGTGTTTATCTTGTTGTTCACCTGATGTAATTGAATGGGTCACTGACCCATTAGCCTGTAATAACTTCAATTGAACTGGGCATCTCAGCTACTGCCACTATTTTTGAGCTTCTTTAAATCTGGAAAAGAGGTAGCAGTGTATACACAGAAATACATGAACAGTTCAAGGATGTGCAGCTGCTTTGCATACGGTGTTTAAAAATCAGTAGAAAGAGACTTTTATGCTATTCAGCTGAACATAGTGAGATTCTAAATATCAGTGTGGAAAAAAATGGGCAGATGAGACGAGCAGACATGAATGAATAAGCAGTGGATTCTGTTGCATAGGATAACAGCATGTAGAACACTGGCCTGCCAATAATAATCCCAAGTGATACCCTGAGGAAGAGGAGGTGAACAAAACTAGGGTAAGGAGAAAGCGTTGGTTTTAATTGCCAGTGCAGTGGCACTGATAGGAAGGTCACGCCCTACCTTTGGGCTAAAATTACAGTGTGTTAGGAAACTTAAATGTCTCTTTTCCCCATTGGATTTGCTCCTGCTTTTGTTGAACTATGCAAGGCTTTTGCAACAAGTTCAACTGATTTAGAATGTCATTCCTTGGTTTTGCTTTATTAACAACTAGCAGAGTTCTTCCTTCATTTGATTTTTTTTGGTGTTTGTATGTATGTTTGTTTAGAATAGAACTTTTTCAATTCCTTTTCCAAGACGCGGAGGAATCTTAGCTCTGTATGCACATGTGCATGCATATTTTACTAAAGATGTAGAGAGGAAAACAAACTAAGGTAAAGATTGATTTTAAAATCACTGTGTAACAAACATGCTGCTGCTGTTCTTGCTGTGCTCATATTTCAGCAGTTGTTGAAAGTACAGTGAGTAGTTATAAAAGAGGAAAGCAGAGTTATTATCTTCACTGGCAGAATTAAAATTTTCGATAAAGGTTTCAGGCAGCTTTGTTTACTTTACTGTAGTATTTCAAAACAGGTGGATGTCTCTTAAAGTCCCCTGGGGAAGCTCCCAAAGGAGCACCTCTCTGGAAGTGTCTTGCATAGTTTATTTGCCAAATATTTTTCTCCATTGATTGATTCATATTCACTGGCTCTATAGGTCACACAATTACAGTTTTGTCAAATGGATCTACTCTGATAGTTCTTTTTGTTCAGTTATCATTAGCTTATTTTTGAAATAGCTTATGAGCGATAAATAGTTACAGCAAATTTATGGAGGTAATCTTTTTTATCATGTCTGACTCATAAGGAGCATTTTATTTCTGGAAAAAATTGAGTGGCTTCTGTACATGAGATCCTCCAAACTTTCTTAATATACCGTAAAACCATCCTGCTTCCATTTTTGTGCTGTAAGAGATAGATTTGTATTAATATATTTTTTCACATATCAATAAATTCATAACAAAACTATTATGGAGCAAAAAGAAGTTATGCTTGCATTCTGCAAATGCATTTTGTTCATGATACTTCTTTGTCTCATTTGATTTTTACTAAGGTTCGCAAAATAGGATGATTCATCTTGCACCTCTGAAAGTTTCTGTGGCAGTGAAAGGTCCTGTCTAACACAGCTAAAGCCACCTCAGCGGTGACTGCCTGGTTCTGGCCTGGTTTTGCTGGTCTCAGTAGGTCAAACTGAATCGTTTGTTAGTGGCTGAGTGAGAGTTGCAGGAGACAGTGTGAATGTTTAAGCCTTATGTCAGATTTCAGCACTGGTTTGTACGTGAGTGAACTTGATAGAGGGTTAAACCTGGGTCACACTTGGACCTCAGCGTACCATTTAGGTAATACAGTTGAAAGTGGGTTTATTTCATTTCCTCTGCAGCCTGTGTTTTGAAGCAATAGCTTAATCTGTTGCTGAGGTAATGAGCTCTTCTACTTTCATTTCTAACTCAGCTAGTGTAAGTGTTTGTACTTCGTTTGAAATTTAATGGAACAATACTGTTTTCTACTAGGCAGTAAGTCTGTCTGTAGGTGATGACAAGAAGGATAGCTGCAGGAAACAAACATATGGGCCTTTTCTGCCTCATTGTTTGCTTTCTGCTAGTATTGGGGTCCTCCCAAGGCAGTTGTAAAGTGATTGTAACTGGACTTGTCATTTTGCTTCATTTGGTCAGACTTGATTTTCCACTTTGGAACCACGGCCTGTGTTGTATGGAAACACTAGAGTTGTGTGTTGTTAAAGCATTGTGATCTTTTTCATGCGTCGTGCTGATTCTTTATGAAGCTTGATCCAGTATTATAGTTACAAAATTGAAATGGTGTTTTTAAACTGGATTTGAGCAGGTCCTGAGTAGATGATTATTTTAGTATGAGATCTTTCTGAAGGAAAGGATGTAACATATTGAGGTAGAGGAAAAAAGATTCATTTACTGCCAGATGGAGGGTATACTGATATCTTTCTACTTCTTTAAAACATTTTGTAACATTTCCATAGGCGGATCTTCAGAAGAGCAAGCAACCTGTGTGGTGCACAGCTCTCATTTATTAAAATTTGTAGCATACTTTACTGGATTAGTACTTTTCATGAGTTTTAGGGGGACAAAACCTAAGCTGTTCTGTATGTAATCAATCTAGAGGATACCTTTATGCTCTTACATGAATGTGTTATATCCCTAAATCCCAGCTCTAATTACAGAATGTGGGTCCAGAATGAGTTTAAGGAGGATATACTCAAGTTTACAAATGTGTTTATGCAGACACAGGGTGGAGCTGTGACCGCATCCTGTCACTTTTTGGTGTATTGTACCACTGGAGGCCTTGAGCCATTCCACTCCCTCTGTGCAGAGATTTATCACAGGCTGGCCAGTACTTGTGTTCTCTTCCCCTCTTCTCAGAAGATGCTGTGTACTACTACCCAGTTGCCTCATAATCTGTTTCATTTAACTCCAGAAAGGGCAATGTCAGTGCTCTTCTTGCACAGTCACAGTGACTGTGCAGACTGTCCAGTTTCTGGGTACTGTGTAAGGCTACAGTCTTTCTGCAAATAGAAGTGCAGAGCTCTTGTTCTCATTTAGTGTGAAATAGCTCTTATTGAATTTTGCTTTGTTTAAATGTCTGACTCTCGGTATTCAAAGAAGAGCTGAAATGAATCCAGTTAGTTTGCCCTAGTTCCGAGTTGAAGTAATGCAGAAGTGCTACATTTTGTAGCTAAATGTAAGAGTATGCCAGAAGTCATATGAGAGATTTTTAAACATTTTGATGGACCTGTGGTGAGTGTCAAGTTGAAATGAAACTTGAAACCACATGACTTCTGATTTTACATTTGAGCAACTTCAATACTTAAAGAATGCTGAAAATATGTTGGTTTGGCTGTATTTTCTGCCTTTGCTAATAGTAAAATGAACATAAGGACAAGTATTTTTCTTTTGAAGAATGGTAGTAGCACTTCATTTTATTTTAAGTAGTTATTTTACAATTAGTTGAAATAGTTTTCCATGCAGTACTATTAATTACAACCCCCCACCCCCCATTCATAAGGTGGAAGATGCTCTGTTGTTACATGTAGTTCTAGGGGATTGGTTTCTAACACAGATAACTTTGCTTTTGAAGTAAGGATAGTTCCCAGGCAATGCCTTCTCATGTGTTATTGCAGAAATCAGTATCTTGAGCCCGTGTATTTCTGAACTGTGAATCTCTTATTTTTCTGACTGGAAATACTTAGTTCTTAGTACCTTAGTTCTTCTGGTGTCTGCAAAGTTAGTTTCAGTAGCTTTGCTAGTTTTAGTTGAGACAGTGTATCGTACTTGTCTCTCTTTCTCCATAGTTGGATGTGTAAGCTCCCCATGAGTAATTTTAACACAGTAAGTTTTTTCTTAGTCATTGCTCATCTGATGAGTTTCTTGTATGACATGCTGAAAAGCTCTTCTGCCATCTGTGGAGACACAGAAAGGGAACACAACAAATATTTTTTTATGTTCTCTACATAGGTATTTAGAAAATAAGACACTACAATGGATTTGAATTATGGTATTTCTGTTGTTTTGAAGTACAGTATGCCACATATGACTAGAATTTGTATTCCTAGATATTTCGACAGAAGTACAATTTCAACCTAGCTTCAGTTGTGACTGGTTTTAACCTTTTGTTCTGTGGGTCATTCACTTCTCCCCACACAACCCCTCAGTGGTAGAGCTAGACTGATACCGACAGTACAGTCTTGGAGATCTCTAAAAATGTACTTTTGATATGGTATTCTTAACTAGCACAGCTATAATTTTACATTTTTCTAGCTTCCTACAGCAGAAGCCTTTGTGTTTATAAATACATGCATTTTTTTCAAACTACCAGTATAATGTTTCCCGACAATATTAAAGTGTTACAGTTTTCATTCATTACCATTCTGTCAATTACTGCTCATGCCTGTCTTGACAGTGATCTTTTTTCAGACTTTTTCTTGATGGTCTTATTCCCTTGTACACTGCGTACTTCACTGGAACATGGAGTATTTACCAGTTTACAGGATTTACCAGTTTACAGGATTTACCAGTTTATTAGAAACTGATTAGCAGACTGTCACTGTTTGATTTAGAAGTTCTGTTTGAAGTCAGGAATGATGCTGGAGTAAGAAATGTTTTGAAGGCTTTTGAAGAGTTATCAGAATGTGCCCCTCTGCAAAGTGGCTGCTGCAAGGAAGTCCCTTCCAGAAACTCCAGTGTATTGGTATAAATCTTCTGTTATAGCTCTCCCTTAAGGAGTAGAGTACAAAAACATGGACTTGAGTATATTGAGATATGCTTTATTTAGCCACCTTGAATATTTGTTGTAATGAATTTCTTTGTTTCCAAAATCTCCACTTTTATTTAGTCATTCATATCTACTTTCTCTGGTTTTATACTGGTTTTTCTAGGATAAGTTGGATATCTGACGTTATTGTGGTGGTCTCTCCTGAAAATATTGAAACAATGAAGACTATCATTGAAAAATACGGCCACAAAAAAGTTACAGTAGTAGAAGGTGGAATAACTCGTCACCGGTCAATATTCAATGGACTGAAAGTATTTGCAGAGAATGAATTTTCCAGCCATTTGCTCCAGAAGCCAGAAGTAGTGATTATCCATGATGCTGTGAGGCCTTTTGTTGAAGAAGATATTGTTTCAAAAGTGGTTACGGCTGCTAAAGAACATGGGGTATGTACTAAACAGCAACGCAGCTCTGCAATGTGCTTTATACTGCACAGCATAAAATCATGAGTGATAAATAAGGAATTTTCTAGCAATTTTATTAATGTGTGATGGGTTTTTTTAAAGTAGAACAGATCCAGGTTCCCTATTATACAGAGAAGTTAGGTGGGGGAGGTTGGCGTTTTTAAATGCCACAGGTATTATTTTGCTACAGGGAATAATTATTGCCATAGAGACTGTAAGTAAGAGAGTGAATTAATCAGCAACTTGTTAGTTGAAAGGTAGATTATGTAATGATAGTTTACTTTTTTCCATGCAGAATTATCACCTAATGTTAGAGCAGTTCTGCTAGTGATTACTAATAATAGCCAAAGAATGTATGTACTGCATTGGTTGACTTGTAAACTTTGTGTTTTCATCTCAAACTTACATGCAAATCCTGAATAAGCAGCAAGAAAGCTGTCTCTGTATTAATGCTAAATTGTTCTAGAACCTGTAAGCATTGCAAATTGCTGGAAAATGGGTAAGTGGGAAGCCTCCAGCTGTAGGTTGGATATTCTTCTGTTAGTCACTGCATCTGAGTACTGGGATTACTCATAGAAATAAAAAAGATATCTGAGAAAGTAAGTGGTATGTGAAGGGGTAGAGTTGATAGTAGTTGTGTTATGCAAGTAGATGGATAGGAGAGGCATGCACTAGCAACAAGAGGAACTGGTAGATGAACAGGACAAGTCAGAGATGTAAGAAATCACAACTTAGCCACAGGCTTGTTTGCAAAATTTGCTGTCTTTAATTTGTTCTTGAATTCTCCATTAATAAGATAGCATAATGCTTCCCTGCTTCAAGGATGTGGTTTGAGGTAGAAGTAATTAGTGGTAACAGATTGTTTGGGTACTAGAAAACTAGGAAAATGTACCACTGCTTGTCTTTTCCAGAAAATGTGGTAAAAGATAAACTAATTGACAGGTGGTTCACAGTTTTGACAGTGGAATAATGAGTCTGAAGAATGAACCTTGGTGTTTCCTTAGTGCTCCTACACCTTTTTTTTGAAAGTTCATACTGTGGAAGGGGAATGTATAGCTTTTTAAAATTTTTATTATGAAAATCGAATTATGTCAACTCTCTCAGAAGACCATGTTGAAAATCTGAATATACTGAGCCTCTTCCTAGTAGGCCTGTAGTTTTGTAGATAGGCTCAATAAGAAATGGCAATAAAATATAAACTCTGCACTATAGTTTTCAGTGATATGGAACATAAGTTTCCAGTCATTAAAATGTAAATTGTGTTAGAATTTTAGCAAGGTTTTTGACCTTTCTCATATAGCACAAAATAGCGAATTGATTCTCTACCAAAGACTTTAAAATAAATCCTCTTTTTAAAACAGTTTTAAATGTGATTCTTTGAGAGTGCTAGAAGAATGGAATTAATTGTACTGGTTTTGGGTTGAAATGAGAATAACTTTTCTGAATGTGTTTGTGTTGTCTCTGCATGTTAAGGTATATAATATCTCATTTGAATTTGTGTTTGAATTGTTCACTTTTTTCTTGAAAGTTTTTTTATTTTAATGTAATATTTTCTCCTGGTTTTCTTTTTAATTTGGTGTAAAGTATTTTCAGTAAAAAAGTAGGGGAACCAAGGCAATCTCCATTGACCTTCTCATGTCAGTGTACTCTAGTTCATCTGAACTTCTGACTGGTAAATATTTCCTTACCTGGATCACTGAAATATCATTTGATCTCAAAAAGGTGTTTGTGTACATGTGTAATAGTCTTTTCCATTGTATAACATTTGTCTGAAATGTGTGTGGTATTCATTTGCTCTGTGGTGGCTCTCTGCATTGGCTTAGATCCACTGAATTCAGTGAGGCTGGGCCATCAGAGAGACGTGAGCTCTAAGTCTCTAAGAGCTGGGTGCTATTGACGTTACAAAGTAATTACAAAGTAATTGTCCTTTATCACATGAGAAGAATTTCATTTTATGTAACAAATTGGAAAACCACCTTCCCAGAGACAGGTGGCTGTCTCCACTTGCGAACTGCAGAATTCTGAAAACTAAATGGAAAGCTATGACTTTCTCAAAACTAGTATGCATGGTTTTGAATATCAGAAAAAATTTGATCGGGAGCAGCTATCATGTTTAGTTCTTCCTATGGTCAAATTCTTTGCATATCTAAAAGGATGTCAGTTCTTCAATCTTTCAGTACAAAAAGTTATTATTTCCTGTTGCATTATGTAGAAAGGTACAAAACCTGGCAGAAACATCATATTGAATGACTTGAGTTAATAGGGGTAATGCTCTATTGTTACATGTCTGCATACCATATAGATAACATAATTATGAGAAGCTTTAATGTTCTTTAAAATGGCAATTGATCAAGTAAGTTATTGCACTTCTAGCTGCCAATTGTCAGACAAATAAACTGCTTTATTGCACTTACTAATCAGTTTGTTATTTGCCCATGGGAATAAAAATGTGAACCTTAACCAGAACTAATAAATTATGCCTTAAACCCCCCAAACAATTCCTTGATTATGTCAAAATATTACTTTGTAACCGATTAAATTCCGTTTATGTTTTTAGAGTAATTTTGCAATTAAAATTATAGGTTTCAAGAAACAAATTATTTACAGCTAGTAAAAGTTGGGAAAAGTGGAAGCTTAAGAAGGCATCAGTCCAAAGCCTCTAGCAATATCTCATTGCCAACATTGCGTTTTAAACAACATAACTAAACTGAAAAATGCTTACATGAAAAAGAAATGGGGAAGGTGGGGGGGAATTTGTCAGTTCTGCTATTGAAAGTTTACAAAAAGAAGGCACATCCAAAGACTTTTTTTCTCTAGTTAACATAAACTAGATTTGAAAGTACAGTCTCTCATGTTGAAAGGACTAAGTCAAAATGGCATTCTTAAAAGTGGTTTTCTGGAAGCTGTCTAACATCATTACTTTATTCAGAGCTTTAGCAAGGACCTGAACAAAGCTTACATGCCAATACAGCTGTACAGTGCTACTCAATCTCGTGGACTCCTACTCACAGAGGCAGTCAGTCAAAATAATACTCCCAGGCAGAAAACACTACACGTTGTGCTCTGTCTGTTCCCCTTGTGTTGCCATTATCACTCTTACTGTAGTGGAGGGCTGGAGCAGAAAACATGGACCCCTGTGGATCCTGTTCTTTCACCCACTTATTTTGCTGTCTATGGCTGCTGAGTTACATTAGTAAAACTTGGTGGGTGGCAAACCAAAAACCACCTATTTTTCTCCACTGATGGTAAAGGAAGACTTGGGTAGATAAATAAGAAGATCTGGTGTGGTGTACTCAAATGGGGACAGAACGCTGGTGTGGTTGTGCCCACTCTGACCTTTCTTTGCACTTTTTCTCTTGGAGCAATATGGGGACCTGTGTGGTTGCCTGTAAGGCCAAAGAGCAAAAGCCTCAATCACCTCCTGAAAGGCAGCAGCCGGGAGTTCTCTCTTGGTTAGGGTGAGTGGATTGGCTCCTCCCAATATCCTTTGTTCCCTCATCATTATGTATACACCTTTTGTTACTGCTGTTGGTTTTCTGTCTCTCCTCCCCTTTTCTCCCTTCCAGATTGTTCTCCCTTCCCCGCTCTCCCATTGGTCCCCGTTCCTGGCCACTCCTTCGGGTTCTCCCTGTTGTCCCCTGTCCCTCAGCCCTGCCCATGCACCGCCCCTGTGCCCTGAGACCATTGGCCCTCAGGCTCTCTCCGCCCTCCTCGTCCCCATACAAAACCCCACGACACTTCTGTGTCTCTTTGCCTCTGGGCACCTTCACGCCATGTATATAAAGTTCTTCTGTGGACCCACCATGCGGAGACTCTCCCTTGCCTCCTTTATCGCCGACGGGCAGCGGAGCTGTGCGCTCTGGGAAGGTTGCAGATTGCTACACTGTGCCATGCTTAAAAAAGGCACCTCAACAGAGTAATTATCTTTTTGTTTTCTTATTACCTCTGGTTTTGCCATGTATAGAATATTTTACACATGGTCTTTGTCCCCTTTGTTATATTCAAAGACTGATTTTAGCCAGCTGCAAAGGCTGGATCAGTGACAAGACTGTTTTTGATTCATATTTATACACTGGGTCATCTGAAGTTATCCTCTGTCTCTGTTCTCAGAAGTTCTTCTTTCATTGTATGCTTGGTGATTTGGGGGGCTCTCACTGTCCTGTCAGACCCCTGTGCAAAAACAGAATCCAGAACTGATGGCATATTACCTTTACAATTTTGACATAAATGGAATGAGTTTTATACTTCAGGAGAGTGACTAATGTCAATGTAAAAATAATGAGTTGTAGGGGGTTATTTATCCATTTGAGAGTAAAATAACATTTTAAGACCTACATGCTCTTAGCCTACTAAGGGACATGGAAGACAGGGAGGGGATTAGAGCACACCATTATGGCTTCACCAAGGGCAAGTCCTGCCCAAGCAACCTGGTGGCCTTCTATGATGGAATGACTACATCCGTGGAACAAGGAAGAGCTATGAATGTTGCCTCTCTTGTCTTCCCTAATGCCTTTGACACAGTCATCCACAAAATCCTTCTCTCTAAATTGGAGAGAGAAGCATTTGATGGGTGGGCTGTTCAGTGGATGAGGAATTGGTTGGATGGCTGCGTCTAGAGGGTAATGGTTAACACCTCAGTGTCCAGGTGGAGATCAGTGACAAGTGGTGTCCCTCAGGGGTCCATGTTGGGACCAATACTCTTTAATACCTTCATCACTGACACAGATACATTGGGATCAGGTGCTAGATGACACTGAGGTGAGTGGTGTGGTTGATATACCTGAGGGGTGGATGCCATGCGGAGTGACCTGGACAAGCTCAAGCCGTGGTCCTGTGTAAACACTTGAGGTTCAACATGGCCAAATGCAAGCTCCTGTGGCTCAACTGGGGCAATTCCTAGTATCAATAAAGGCTGGGGGATGAAAGGATTGAGAGGACACTTTGGTAAAGGACTTGGGGGTACTCATGGATGAAAAGCTGGCCACGAACTGACAGTATGCACACACCCAGAAAGTCAGCTCTGTTCTGGGCCAGGAGAGGTGTGGCCAGCAGGTCCAGGGTGCTGTTTATGTCCCTCTACTCCCCTTTTTTGAGAACCCACCTTGAGTACTGCATCCAGCACTGGGGCCCTCGGCAAAAGAAAGATGTGGACCTGTTGGAGCAGGTCCAGTAGAGGGCCACAAAAATGATTAAATAGATTGATCATATCTCCTATGATGAAAGGCTGAGAGAGTCAGAGTCAATTAGTCTGGACAAGAAAGCTCCGGAGGGACCTTATTGTGGCCTCTCAGTACTTGAAGGGGCTTCTCTGAAAGATGGGGACAAAATTTTTAGCAAGGTCTATTGAAATACGACAAGTGGTAATGATTTTAAATTAAAAAAGAGTAAATTCAGATAGATAGAGACAAATATTATTTTTACAATGGGGGTGGTGAAACACAGGAAGAGTTCCCAAAGAGATGATGGATGCCCCATCCCTTGAAACAGTCAAGGTCCAGTTGAACAGGGCTCTGAGAAACCTGATCTCAGAGTTTAAGATGTCTCTGCTCATTGCAGCAGCATTGGATTACGTGACCTTTAAAGGTCCCTTGGCAACCCAAACTATTCTATGATTCTACATTATTGTAAAGATCAGAAGCTTTTTAGTAGCCCTGAATGTGTGAAGAAATGAAGTGTGGTTTTGGTGTTGTACAAAAAACAGTTATACAATGCATTTTTGCTTTATAATGGATAGCTATAGAAAACATAGTGATGTTTCCATAGCTTATGGCATTTTTTGGTCCCATAGAAATTAAGACCTTCTCAGCTAAGTTGTTACTTGTTTTCTGTGTTGAATGGAGAACTACTGCATTGTTAGGAAATACTTGCAGTCTTAGTCCTAACAAGATGTAATGTTTGACAGTGGGGAAGGCATTGGTAAGGGGAGAAACAGCTCTGTCATTTCCCAGTCTCAATTTAAGTGACTTAGATGATTCACTGCATTTATTAGAAAGGATGCAGCTCAGCCAACTGAAATACCTAAATCATAGACAGAAACCTGAATTATAATCTCCCTTTTTTCTTTGCAGCATTTGTATATTGTACTAACAGAACCAGCCGAGTACTACCAGTACTAGTATTTTTAAAAGGTGGCTTAATCCACCACTTTTTAGCTTCTGGAAGTGTACACACATTCATTTTTACCTTCTTTTTTTTTTTTTTTAGGTAGAGTTAGTTTATCCTGAAAATAAATTCTGAGCATAGTTTCCTGTACTTAAGTGGTTGTTGGGGTAATTTTTTGTAATGTCTATAAAATGTGCCTCCTTCAAATTTAGAGAAACGACATGGTACTGCTGTTGATTTGAGGCTAGTTAAAATCTGTATGCTTCATCTGAGAAAACAATATTATGGTTGGGAAATGAAGCAGCCTTTAGCAAAGATGTGTCTATTTAGCATTCTGATTTCTCCTTCCTGCAGCAGATCAAGGGTTTAAAGAATAGTTCCTTAAAATAAGGGAAATCTCATCTTGTCCAGCATGCGTGAGAAGCTGAATAAAGGCCTTGGATCATTCTAGCAACTCCTACGTGGCAAGATGTGGAAGAGGTTCTCTCTGACTAAGGATTGGGCATCACCAAATATTTTCACCAAATATTGCCCTTGAAAGAAAGATACAAAGCAGAAATGTTCAAGCATTTCAAGCAGAAATGTTCCCAGCTGCATTTTGGCTGAGTTTGTGATCTGGATGGTTGTGGCAAGGACAACACCAGCCCTGCAGGTTAGGTGAAGCTTCTGAAAGCCAACTTGGCCTGTTTCATATGCTGTAGTAGTTTGCTGGACTGGTTCTGTGCTTATCCACCTGTTTCCAAGAAGTAAGTAGGCTGTGGTACAGATAGAACTAAAACTGCCTTGAGGAGCCTTGGAGCATGTAGGAGAGAATTCATCAGGTATCCAATCCACACATACATGTATTGAAGTCACTGTTTGAGCCAAACTGACATGGTAAGGCGTAATGATCCATTTTACAAGGCCCTTGATAACAGAAGGTGTTAGATGAAGCCTGTATGAAGAGGTGACTTGAAACTTTGAATCTAATGGGCTGTAAGGGAAAGAAGCTCAGGTCCAAGGTTTCCTACAAGGAGAGGCACAAGCAGTTCTGAGAGAAGCAGCTGAGCAAGTTCATAAGGCAAAGACATTTGATAAGCAAGTGCAAGTTGCTTAGGGCACTGCATGACCACAAACTCCAGTGCCTGTGGGTTTGGTTGCTCAGGACTGTATGTGTGGGAAAGAGTTATTAATTAAACATTGCCGTTTTGCATTTGGTTGATTAAATTGTGCAAGAGTCTTCCTACAACACATTGAGATTTTTTTTCTTCTTCATAAAATGATACAAATCATGTGTTTAATGATATGCAGTGGATCAGTAGCCTTCACATCATGATGTTGATTTTGTAATGATGCACGCTCTCCGGAGGTAAAATATTCTTCTTAAAGTATAAACTTCTTAAAAACAATTTTAACTCCTGTGGCAGTTGCATCAAGATTTCTGCTCCACTGAATACAAGTGCTAACTCATCCTTATATTGATTTACTGTGATATGCAAAATCCTTTGTGGGAGAGTGCACGCTCACCGATAGCTTTTTGCAATGTAAATCAGTATGTGGGATATGAAAGATGTCTTGCTGACTGTAAAGTGTGCTTCATTACTTGTTAATGCAAGGTGAGACTATGCAGTCAAAGTAAAATAAACAGTCTTGTTAATTTTAGTGGCAAAAATTAATGGTTTTGTGTTTCGTTAATTTTAGAGCAAATGTTTTGTTTAAATTTTGCCACCTAGATTTGCAGTGTAGCATGGGTTAGAACAAGAAAGTGCTGGTATCTCATCCTAGCGTCAGTTATTTTGAATGAATGCCAAAATGCAAAGCTGTAAGTATGCTTTAAAATGCTTCAGAAAGTATTGAAAACTGATGGTGGGATACTGGCCACGTGATTTGATTTGAAATGTTTGAATTACTTAGACCGAATTATACACCTTATAGAATCCATCATAATTGTGTATAATGTACAACTATTGCTGACAACTGAAAAGAATAAATAGGTCATAAGAAAGTCTTGAAACTCTGCACCATCATGTGCTGCTCTTTAGGTGGGGGATGCCATGTGTGGTCTGTATCATATACTTAGTATAGATCTTTAGTAGTATTATACAGACTCTATGTACCAAACTTTAAAATATTTTTTAAAAATCTATCTAGAAGAAAAAAAAAACCAACTTTATTAAATTGAGAGCATGTTGTTAAACATCACCAGTTATTGCACTGTGACAAAAAATAGTTAAATAGTTTGACTAAGATAGTAAGACCTTTTTTGGCTAATAATATGACAAAATGTATTTTATGGAATGTACTGTACTATTGTATCTATGAAAAGCACTAACTTTTTTGACCATTCTTGAATTCTCACAAGGAATGCACAGATAAAGAATGCAGTAGCAGAAATGCTATATAATTTTTATGACATGTTAGAAATGTATATATTTTATGACATGTTAGAAATATATATATTGGTTTAATCGTGCTAACTTTGGTAATTTTATGCTTTATTGTTTTAAAAATTTATGTCAGTAACTCATGATACAAGAGCAACATAAATGACATTCTTACGACTTATTTTCAGTCTGCTTTTTAAAAAAAAATCCAATTTTAATATGAAATCAACACATAAATGTTGAGTCATTGTTTGCAGTACTGCCCTTTTCTTTTCCTTAGTGCATATGTACTTGGTTTTGCTTCTTTTCCACTTATGCTATGTTTTTGAGCTTGTTTTCAGTGCTGTGTGTTGAAAAATTGCAGCCTGTGATACACCTAGTTCTGCTTCCTTCCTCTACTTGAAACATATATATAAATTTTTTTTTTGGTTATGTATTCCTATTGTTTTCTCTTTCTGAGGGGAATCTTTTTCTATTTTCTTTGAGAAATCGTACTTGTTCCACAGAATAACATTTAGAATTTAGCATGTGGTTGGTAATACCAAAACAATATTTACTGATGATTAGAAGTAAATACTTTAAATACGAAAGAACAGAAATTATGTAAAGTAGAAAAAAACATGTGCAATCTTAATTTTTGAGCAACAGTTTCTGTTATCTTCCTTAGCTTGTTCTAGCTGACTAGGACTCTGACATGTCTTGATGTACATGTGCTATCCCCAGTTACTCAGATAGTATGTTCTGATAAAGGTGACCTCATTAGAAGAAATGTTTTCTTTTTCTTAAACAGTGTCATAAATATACATTACATTTGTTTAAGGCATCCTATGTCTTTGAAGTCATTTCAATGTACAACATAGTGTCAGCTCATTAACATTGGATCAAAGTGTATATTAAATTTCTGATTAAACATCCCCTCTCTTTCAGCTAGGAATAAACACAATTACAACTTCTTCCTTCCTGGTGTTGGTTTAAGATTAACATGTGCCCAATTTTAGTGAGTTTGACTGTTGCTTCTAGCCAGCTGGGTAAACAAACTTTAAGGAAATTAGGTGAAGTTTAGCATACAAGGCTTTTTTCATGGTGTTCAGAACTCCTTACATGTGTTCTAATTAATTCTCTTTTTGTCTAGCTGATGATTTGGTTTAATATCTGTGTAAGACTAGGCTTGTTTAACATTTCAACCAGTTCTATCCTTGGGCAATTAAAATCTGCCAGTGCAAATGTGTTGAGATAGCTGAAATTGCACTGGCTGGTGATACTGCCTACGTAAAAGAAATTTTAGTGCTCACTAATGAGAATCAAACATGCTGTACCCATAAGGATTATGATTTTTGTTTTTTTTTTTTTTCTTCCCAACAAAATTCAAAATAAGGTAATTTAAGAATTATTCTTTTTGTTAAAGAATATACAGACAGAAGAGACCCTTGCAGAAGGAAGGTAATCCTTTTTCTTCAGCCTTAATTTCTAATGGATAAACAGCCCAGGTTGGAGATCGTGCTTATTTGTCAGTAGAAAGAAAAGGCAGAAGGAATCCTGGCCCCACCACAGCACAGTCACATAAGTTATGTCTACGCTACATGGGAGAGTCTGGGTGTGAGTGTGGGTGAAAGTATGTTAAGCCCTGGACTCAAATTTGTGTTTCTGCATGCTAACAAGAGTACCTCTACCTTTATTGTGGTGTGCTGTTCTTTACTGAGTCATCTTGCTTGTCCTGTAGTCCTGACTGACTGACTGCATGCTGTGTCTGGTCCTTCCAGAGAAGTGTGCAGCTGGTTTGGGGGGTCTTTTGGACATAGAATGAGTTATGGGGGCAGATGGTGACAGGTTTGAGTTGAAACCATGCAACCAAGCTGCAACCTTGCCATGGTATCCAGAAAGTAGGTGGGTTCTGGGTGCAGAATGAGGTTATGAACTCTGAGGACTTTGTGGAGGCTTGTATTAGTTCAGTTTGGAAGCTTGGCTGGTTTGGGCTTGAACAAGTGTTCACACCTAAGTTTAGAAAACTTCGCTTGCATAGTTGAATTGTTTTCAACTGCACTTCTGCATAGGAGTGGTGGCTTATGGTTTGTGTCATGACTGTTCTGCCTCAGTCTTGTCCACTGAAATAGTGTTGTTTCACTAGGATTCCTGTAGATTGGAGGAGGAAATACTCCAAATCTTCCATCTCTGCACTGGAATCATAAAACTTCTCATAGATTAAAACTTGTGGTTATAGAAAAAAAAGTGTAGTCCTAGATAACAGCTGGAGACAAAATATAGAAAATGAAAAGCAAAAACAAAAGAAACAAGAAGATAAGATTAATATATAGTATTTTAATGCTACACCTTCAATGTGCATTAGAAGTAATTCTCTAATTGCTTTATTTAAAAAAATGGTTATATGCCTTTGTTTTATTAGATAGAGAAGAAATTTAAAAGAACATCCTCTTAAATATGTGAAATATTTTAATCTTATAATTAAGTTTTTGAATTTTGCTTTGAAGGTCCTATTTGATAAATTTGAAATAGGAAATCTTTCAGTAGAGGCTATTCTTCTAACTTAAATGGTAATTACTGAGTGTGGATGAAGTATGTTGATTACTGTAGATACAATTAGTTTGAACGCAGATGTCTGAATAGAAATGCAAGTTTCTACCTGTTTCGTGCATCAGAAATACTGTGTTTATTTCTGTATTTTTTTCATACTGTTGATGGCTGTGAATGCCCTTCCTGGAAAGTAGTTTGATCTGTGTAAAAGAATACTTTCCCTGTAGTAACATGTGGAAACAGTTTGATGGAATAAAATGAGAAGAAATTAATCATAGTTATTCTGAGCGTCTTTCGCTGGTTCATAGCCAGACCTAATTTAGACTGAAATCCTTATGAGATGGTAGTGTTTGGAAGCATAAAAATAATCTTTCACCCAACAAAAACCATTCCTGGACATATTTGTAAACTATTTGATACCTAGCACGTCTAAATTACCATTGATTGTTATTGTTATGTAGTTCACCATTGTCCTGATGCAATCCTTGTCTTCATGGAAAAGCAAGATAAAATTGCTTGTATGTTTACCAAGTTCACAATTATAAAACTGACTTTAATGGAGTTCCAAGATGGATATAGCTGTCCTACTAAATGTGACAAGCCCCACCATCTCCAGCATACAGTTTCAAAGAAGTTAGCTGCTTTGAAATTATGAAAATATATTTCTAATGTACTTCTATTTTCAGTGTATATATGCAAGCCAAATTTATTTTTTCTAAGGCAGGGTGGCTAAATTATTTGTGAGTCTTGCTTCAGTTCTATTTTGCTTGTCAGAGTTGAAAACAACTCTGAATAAAGAATTAAAATTTATAAATACAAATATAGAGAAAACATATAAAAGCTTAAGAATAGGAATATTCCTTTAAACTTAGCACTCATAGGCTTGCTTTTCTATGTCTCAGGCCTATTCCTAAGTAATATTAAAACATTGAATTGTTAATTGGGATGATTAATATATAAAATAAATAAAACTTACTTAATGCTACTAGACAGCTGAGAAGATAGCATAGGGAAAATTAATTTCAAGGGAGACAGAGGCTATGAATGGAGACGAAAAGTACTGTTTGTGTAATTAAAAAGTAGAAAAGAAGTCAAGTTAGAGAGGTGGAAGGCTTTGCTCATTTATGACTAGGCTCTGTAAAGTTTTAGATTGTCATTCCCACTCACTTGAAGTTGAGGGTTCCAGGCTGGCTGTGTAAGTGGACTTTGTGGGCCTGCATTAGTACTTGGGGCTTACTGGAAACAAGGGCATGCCAAAGACACAGCATACTTTTTTTTTAGTATGCCAGCCTGGAGGATCTGTGGTTGTCTGAGCTTGTTACACATTGTTCTAAAACAAAAGGAATTGTAGTTCTGACATTTTTTGTGAGGATTTTGTGCCACTACAACTTTTTTTTTCTTCCTAGTCCCTGTCATTCGACTTGTTGAGCTTTGGAGCTATTTAGCATTGTTCTGTTTCAACTCTGGCTGCCCAAAATGACAAAATCAGTGATGCAGTGATGTTGGTTTTCATGCTCTTTTGGAGCTTTTGGCACTTTGATAACTTGCTCTTGGTGTGTTGGGCTGTAAGTGGGGAGTGTTGGTCTCAGGTGAATATTGGCACTGTGCTTTGGATATTGTAAGCTGGATAATTTGTTGCTTGTGATAAAAACTCCTTCTCCTCCCTAATCCTCATGAAAATTTTAATGGGTTCTGTTCAGATTTTATTTTATTACCTAATATTACCTTATTATAAATAAAATGAGGATTTTAAATGTTTCTGAATATTCAGTAAAACTAAACCATACTGCATTATGTTAGCCAAGTTGTTATGTTGTATGTTGGCTTCTGTGATCTAAAAATTTATATTTCATTTGTAATAAAAGATGTCATTAATACTTTTTGGATGCAACATTCATTGAATTGACTGTGTTGTCCGATCTTAAAGCACACCCTGGTTACGGATTCACTGGATACACACATCTAAACAATGTCGTGTTAGAGTGGAAGAATGATAAACTGAGGACAGTATGTTACTCTTTAGTGAAAAGGTGGGTTAGTACACCGTGGATCCATTGAAAATACTTGGGATGCCCTGTTACACTGACCTTCATCATGCACTTCATTCTCTACCTTTCTTTCAGTCACCATTGAATCTTTAATTCTTGAATGCATGTTGTGGTCTAGGCAGTTATGCAGAAAGAGGAACGCAGGACTGAGAACCTTTTTGTAAATGTTTTTGATTTGTGCAGTTTAAAATGGGTTGTAAAAGACACCTGTTGTTTATAAAAGCATCTGGAAGCGTGTTCAGTTTCACCAGATCGATGGATGAGCTTGCTTCTGAGTGACAGGAGTCTGCCACTTTCCCTGAAGTTGATAGAATTCTGCATTCTTAGAGCATTTTAGCATTGTTTTAAGGAAGTAATAGATTAGAAAGATGTTTTTTCTTCCAATATTTTGTCTTCAAAAGAAAACTAGCCAGTGAGTGGTATTTGTTTCAATGTCTGTTATGCTATGAAGGAATATTTTAAGAGCTTGCCCACTCATATTTGGATATTTTAACTGGTTTATTTAACAAAATATGCAAAAATGGGGGAAAGAAATGCATTTCCTGTACATGCCAAGGCTAGTGCTTGACTGTGTTTGAAGTAGAGTGGCTTGAAGGCTGTAAAGTGGACATTTAAAGAATTTCAGTTTAGCTCTTTGTTAAGTATTCACTTCACATTCAGGAAGGGTGTATGATGCATTTTCTGTATGATTTTGAAACCAAACCTCCTTGAGGTCTATCTCAAAATGATTAGAAATTGGAATATAAGTATTCTGAGTTGGGAAATGTCAGTATGAGACCCAGGCACTTCCTTTAGACTCACAGGATTTGTATTTTGTGCTACGGTAATTCAAAGTGCAAAAAAGATTTTTAGAACTACAGTGACATTAGCAAGTACTTATAACTTTAAATGAGGACAGGTTTTCTTTGTTTTACTCATTTTTAAGTTCATGTCTGAACCTCGCCTGAGAGCCGGGCCAAATACTTGTGCATTCCTGACATAAAGAGCAAGTCAATGCTTCCCAAATTAGAACAAATAAAATTAAAATACCTGAGACTCAGTATATACTGTCTTTTAGTAATATGGAAATAATTTTTTGTTACTGATTTATAACCACAAAAACCAACATGGAAATTCTTGCAAAGATTAAAATGCTTGTTGTTGTAACTGAATAGATGTGGACTAGCTGAATGACTGTGTTCTTCACTTACAGCCCACAATTATCAGGGACAAAAGTCCCTTTAGCTACAATACTGCCTTATTGTATTTTTGTCCCTTCTGTGCCCTAATATTTAAGTTTCTGAAATAAAAAATGTAGTCTGTAGCCCTCTCTTAAATTCCTAAATTCTCCATTCAGTTCATTGCAAGACTGCTAGGTGGAATTCAGAAAGGCTTTGTGCTTTTCAGAGTAGGGGGGAGGCTTGTGCTTACCAGAAGGAGGTACTGCAGCATGAGCCTGACATCTTAGAAGTGTGCCCCTCTTTGGCCTGTATATAAGACAAAACTCACAGCTCAATTCTCTTGATTTTACATGCCAATTGTGCTTAAACCATGAATGAAGATACAGTGAGCCAGTTTTGGAAGCAGAAGCACGTGTGGTGGGGTCTGTGTGAGCCAGCATGGGTTTGGCAGCTCTGTTGACTTATACCAGCTCAGGGATGTTGCCAACAGTACTGCAGATGCAAGGTTTCCTGTGTTTGGAACTCAGCTCTCTTGTGCCAGATGAAAACAGTGCAGGGCCACCAGCCAGTATTTTCCCTTGCTTGGTCCCAGTTTCACCCAGTCTGAAAGTGGCCTTCAGAAATAATGTAGTTCATGTGTCACTGAGGTGGTAAATGCAGTCCTGTGTTGGGTCACATCATCTGGTTGAGGGAGCCCATGTGTGTTTGTGAGACAGAGGAAGGTCCTATGGAAAGGTGAGCTAGTACTGAGCAAAACAGACAATCAGTTTCTGTCTGTGTCTTGTCTCAGGATTTTAAGGTATTGACTCACTGCTGCACCTTAGCAAGTATGCTCGAGCTCAGCTTTTGGGGCTTTTGGACTGCAGCTCCTTATCATATGAAGGTTTTCTGAGCAGTTGAAACTTCTTGGCTTTACTAAGTACCAGAGCTCTCTATTCTGCTGTCAGTCACGTCAAATCATGGACTGAGTTGTCTTGCTCTGTGATAAAAGCTGGGTGTTTGTTTTGAAATCAAATGACTGCTTAGTATCCTGTTTCTGCATACACAGAATTTCTCTCCTTTGCATGGTCGAAAGTCAGCCATAAATCTTATTCTTCATATTAAATTTCATGTTTTCAGAGTCAGGTATAGTTCGAGTGGACCTGCTACAGGAAAAAAACCTTATTGTGCCCAGCTTGTGATTTCTTATTGAAGTGGTGGGAAGAAAGAGGAAAAACTCAGCCTGCCACGCTGGACTCAGTTATGGGGTATTGTAAAAGAAAACCGTAGTTGTTTGAAAAATGCACTTGTTAAATGTTAAGTGCTGTGAAGCTTTCAATTACTTGAGGAGTTAATTGCAGAGTTTAAAAAAAATGTTGCATTTGGATTTAGTAGAAATTAGGTCTTTCTGAATTGTTTGGAAGAGCTGGGCCTCAGCAGAGCAGGAGTTGTGGTTCAGTATTGTCACAAAGATACCAATACAGATATTCATAATTTTTTATTGTGCAATAAACCAGATGGTAAGAAAACAATGTGTTTCAGAGTTCTTTAAAGAACATAATTCTGAGTATTCAATTTTATTTAGAATTGCAATTTGGTTTTTTGTTCCTCAGAGTTCATATTTCACTTGTGAGATTTGGTTGCGCAAGTCACATTGTATTCTTCCAGCCTGTTTTATGCTGAAAATGTAACATGACAGGATTGTTAAAAACTGTAATAAAATATTGGATCAGCCTAAGGAATCCTCTTTTGCTAAATGACTTTCTGGAATGGTAACTGTTCCAGAAAAAAAGAAAGTCAAATATATAGCTAATTACAGAAAAACTGTGGGGTAGCATGCTGCTCTCTCTCCTTTCCCATGACCTTCTAATTTTATAATTTTGTGTGTGTGTTTGTGTGACCAATTAAAATATGACGGCAGAGCAAAATAACATAGTCCAAATGCCCAGCAGATGGGATATAGATGTAATAATCCATGTCCTTGAATCATAGGAAATAGAGAGGGGACAAATTGCAGATAATTTAGTTTCTCTACTTCTGCTATGCACAGCTTTTGCTCTAAGTACATCTGTTAAATTTACACCTCATTTAATACATATTACTAAAATTATAGTGGTGTTTAGTTTTCTCAGTTTGTCTTTTTTATTACAGAAATGAAATTGATCCTGTCTATGACAGAAAGGTGGCCTAGATGACCTCTTGAGGTTCTTTACAGACAGTTTTTATGTGATTTCACATTTTGCCTTTGGATGATAGTGTTTTGTTCCATGTAGTTTTTATATAGGTATCTCTTCCCATGTGTTAGAAAGAAAAAGTGCTTTTCAGATTTTGAGAAAGTAGTTCAGGTATTTCTCTTGTCATACGAATCTTTTGAATCTTTTCTCTTCCTTCACCCTGCCCTGGTTGCTCTTGCATATCAGACACTCTTTGGGCATGAGAAATTGGTTCACATGTCTGTATTCATTCTGTGAAAGAATGAACTAAGAAACTGTAGTTTAGAGCTCATAAAGTGCTCAACACGCTGACTGTATTCCCCTTTGTTTTATTGTTTAGTAGTGTAAAAGGGGGAGGGAAGAGAACTTGTTCTTTCTCTTCTGAGAGGACAAAACCTTTTTTGTCTGCTTCTGCCATTTTATGATTATCTGAGGTCAGAAATCTTCTAAGAATGGACAGGACTCGTATTAGGGCAGGATTTGCCAACAGGGAGAAGTAATAGCAGTAACAGCAGTGCTCATATGTGGTAAGGGACCTGTTATTTTTTTTCTGTGTCAAAATTGATTAAACCTCAGAAAATCTGTGGCTACAGCAAAAAGTGTCAGAATTCACCACTGGGAATGATTTTCTAGGTATACTGATTTAAGATGTTGGATAATTCCACATGTTTTGAAACAGCATCAATTATTCTTTTTTTGTTATTCTTAAAAATTGATTATAAACAATGTAGTGTGAAGATGCTGTTCTCAGTGGTTAGCATTGATGGTTGCATGCTGTTTGCCCTGTGACTTCATAAGCAGTGTTCTGCCATTACATTCTTCATTATTGTATGGACCTCTCTTGTCCCAATTGTCTTAAGCTACATCCAAAGCATGTGAGCATTTGATAAATTACTGATGAAGTGTGAGTAACTTTCTGGTATCAAAATGCCTAAAGCCACATAGGAGAGTTCTGTTTCAGAGATGCCACAGATCTTAAATACTATATATTGATAAAAAGATCAAAGGTATATGTTTAATTGGTTTCAAACCTAAGCAAAACTGAAACTGAAATATAAGCATTTAAATATCTGTTCTGCAGCACAGTGCTGCTGGATATTGAGTACTTTCAGATGTATATGCTGTGTTCCCTCTGATTTCACTGGTAAGTGTGGTTACTTGACATTTCACAGGGTGAATTCAACACAGAGGAACAAGCTAAATTTTCTGAAACTTTTCTTGTAGCTTAATTCTGATCAGTTTAGATCAAGTTGAGATCTGTGAAAGCAATAGGTGTTGTGGATTGTCAAGACTTCTCAGGTGTTTCTACTGTTTGCTATCTGAATAGGCCTAGAACTGTCCTCACAGAAACTGCCTACTATGTATACAGAAGAAAGTCTGAAGAATGAACATCTCAGATCTGTACATGTATTTGCAGCAGATGTTTATGAAGGACTTAGGATTTCTTTTTTTTTTTTTTTTTGTTTTGTAAACTGTCCCTCAGTGTGTACTTACACAGTCTTCCACTGCTACATTAATCTTGAAAGTCTCATACAGACTAAGTAGTTATGACTTACGGATTTTGAGATATAGAAAAGATAAAGAAGGAAAAAAAATAATTCTTATGCTTTTTTTGACTAAAAGCTATGTGGTATGAATTATAATTAATAACATTGAGGTCTCTCGTTGTGTTTTCTTTCACAGGCAGCAGGAGCAATCCGTCCTTTAGTTTCTACTGTTATTGCCTCTGCTGCTGATGGCTGCTTAGACCACTCACTGGAACGTGCCAGGTACAGAGCGAGTGAAATGCCTCAGGCTTTCTTGTTTGATATAATCTATGAAGCATACCAACAGGTAAGACATTAAGTCTTTCTAAGACCTTTTTTCCATTTACTTCAGTTAAAAAGAAAAAAGGTAACTTTATTTCTCTTCTTTCAAGAACAGAGCTTCAACATCTCTTTCCGATCACGTCAAACTGTATGCATCTTACTTCCATGTTTTTTAAAAAATCCTTATTGTTCTAATCTGTTCAAATTTTTGATTAGTTAACTGTCAAATACAAGAGTGGTTGATGGGTCTAAATGGCTGGAAAGACAGATTTACTTTAATTTTTTTTTGTACATTAAATAGATTACTTAAATGAGTGGGTTTATATGTTTAAAGGTAGGTGTCTATATAAAATATGTATTGTTGACTGAGTATCAAAGGGTTTTGGATGCACAGTGTAATACTGACAGTTGATGGTAATCTAGTGGGATACAGGCTGTATCTGAGATAATATAACTTGCTACATCTAGGTAAAAGTTTATTTTGTTTCTTTTTGCATGTGTATTATATATACTTTGACTAGTGGCTGAAAATAATGTTTACTTAGTCTCTGCTGTAAGTCTTCGTTTTTTCCTAATATATTGCTTTGACATTAACTTTATTCAAGAAAATTAAAGTTGTGGGTAATGTATTAAACCCTGACTCTTTTGCCTTTATTTGCCCTGAAGACTGCTTTCATTTGCCCCACCCTGCATTCACAGTTTACTGGAAACCTTCCAGTGTTTCGTCTCAACATTCTACTTCCTTTTCATTCATCACCTCGTGGAAATTGCCTGTCCTCCAGGTATCTTCCAGATTGACTGGAAGCAGACCATTTCTTCATTTGTCACTTGGAAAGAATTATTTTTCGTGTTTATGCTGACAGTCATGCTTCCCATCAGTCTTTCAATTCTAAACAAGCCCAAGTTTCTGATACTCACTTTCAGAGAGTATAAAGCTTAGAAGTCACTAACAACAAAAAATGTGAGGACAGGCAATGAAGTAGCTGTTACTTAATTGTTCAGTAATTGTTTTCCTTAGAAATGTTGACACAAATTCTGTGTCATACCCTTTATGCTTGATACTTGAAGCTATTAGATGCTGAAGATGAAGGACTATCAGAAATGAAGAGCTACTCAAGTGATTGGACTGGCTTCAACCTTTTTGCTTCTGACAGGAAGCAGTGGGGGTGTTCTTAGTGTATGACACACAGCTGATACTTTGGAGATTCTACCTTGAATGTAGTGGATATACTCATAAGAAATGCAGCCTCTATGTGCATAAAAACACATCTCAAGACACAACTGCTACTGATGGTCATATGACTCTTTCTTGACGTGTGTATCTTCTGGCAAATTGCATGTTTATGTGCTGTTTCTTGAAACCACCTTCCCTCCTGCCCCCCAAAGAACCCAGTATTTTTTCTATCGTGTTTGCCACAGATTGCTCATGTGTTTGCTCATAATTTGCAAATACAGTAGAGCTGGCAAATACATAAAAAACTCTTGCCCTAAATGCCTCACACAAAAGACAACTATATTTGCAGTTCCTACACTCCTCTGAATAGAGTTTTTTTCTCACATATGCATTCCATCAGTCTTCTTTTTTGTATCCCTGCTCTTTCAAGAACAAGCCACCAAAGTTGTTAGAAGCAACCAAGGCTATGGTTTCTTGTCCCCAGTTCCCTTTGCTTTGGCTAAATTCTGGTCATTTAAATGCTCTGTGCCTTGGACCCTTGGGAAGTATAACACTTTGCTAAAATCTCTCAACTCATATTGTTTCCTAATTATTTATGTTTCAATGGTGTCTAGCTGTCCAAGTCAAGGATTAAGACCCTATTGTTCTGCGAACTGTACAAACAAATAAAAAAAGACAGATAATCGTTGTCCTGAAAAACCTAGTCAAGCTACTGTAGGACAGATTTTTGTAGGAATGGATGCAGGTTGTCATGCTTCCTAAATATTAATATATCCATAATCAATTCCCACAGCCAGGTGAAGGTAAGTATCATTGTACAGATGAATAAAGAAGAGAAACTAATTTTGTTACTCATGTTGCTAGTCATTCACAAATCTGGGAATGGAATTCATTTTGGCTAACTCCACATGGGATCATGATCCCATGCCTGAGTATTTTATACAGTTGTGACCTTTATGCAACAGCAGTGTGGGGAAAAAACATGCATTCCTTGGAAAGAAACTGTCCATCTGAATTAGTGCTTCGAGTAACACAGGCTTTTCAGTTACACTGTCTGTAATGTGGAATACTGCTTTTCAGCTCCATCTCTATTTAAATGCACCATCTGATGTGATAGGTTTAAAATGTTTACTTCCAGATGTGTTTGTGAATGTAAGATCTCTAAATGTATTGACCACAAAGTTGCAAAATTCAGGGGTTTTCCTTGGGATTTAAGTAAAAGGACATATAAGTTTGTTAAAGGCATAAATGTTAGGTTGCATCACTGCTCTTATTTCTAGTATGTCCTAATTTGTGAGTTCTCATTTCCTGCACAGTGTAATGAACCACGGTAAATATTAGTAATGGACAAGTTGAAAATTTTAAAATAAAAAATGCAAATCTTTAATAACTAGTAAAACCTCTGGAAAAGTTTTTTAAAAAATGGCAGAATCCATGATTTACTTCAATTCTAAACTACCTGGGACAAAATCAACCAGTTGAATTCTTTTATTACTATTTTTATTTTGTTAATAACAAATTCCTGATCTTTGAAAATATGTTTCTTTTCTATTCTTATCAATCCCAAAGAAAATCAGGAAAGTTTAAATGTTAATTGAAAATCCACCCTTTCCAAAGATAGCAAATAAGGGATAGATTCCTTAGACCAGACTTGTTCATTTTTGCGTAAGTTTCATGTTTCTGTTCTGCTTAATTTAAATAGGAACAAATATGAAGTATGATCCTGCAAGCCTGGGAAGAGGTGGGTGGGGGAAAGACTTCACTTACCAGAAGTCAGGTGTTCCCTGGAGCAGTACCTTTTAAAAGAATTAGAATATTAGAGTATCAGGAAGTCAGGTAGACTACCATTTTCCTTTAATAAGAGTAGGCTGAGACTGATTTCTGTAATTCTTGTTTTTCGCATATTGTGAAATGCACAAAGATCTCAAAGTCTTTTTGTCTTTAACACAAAGCATCTTGTGTCATATCATGTGTTTGTACAAAGTAACACAAACACAATATATAAAGGCTGAAATACTCAACAAAGCATTGGACACTTGAAATGTATCTGTTAAAGCAAGAAAGGTAGCAGGAACTTTAAAAAAACTTCACCTTTCATGATCTCGAAGAGAAACAACTGAAAATGGAAGCAGAAGAGGAGTGGTAGGTAGAAGATTCTGACCAGGTTCTTTCTTCTTTGGGAAGATGAAACAAAGGTTTAGGAGTTGTCAGCATGAATGCGGGGAATACCGGAGAGTTGCTCACCAATGCCACCAGTCCAGGGAAGCTGAGAACCTTGTGAGAGGGAATAGCTACAAAGAGCTGAAAAAAAGAGCAGGACATGTTAGAATGCTATTCTTCAGGAATCCTTCATATGTGGGTAGCATGGCAAAGTCTGATCACTAATTCAAAACTGAGGGATAGCTTTATAAGAATCTTATTTTTTTTCCTCTGCTGATCATTTATACATTATCTTAAAATTTTCATCAAGATCTGCTCTACCTGTGGAAATGTACTGCAAGAGCTGCACACTTTTTGGGTGGGGGATGTTAGCATTGCATATATAGTTAGTTTCATCATCTGTTGATAGTAGACTTTTTGCAGATTATAGAAGTTTATATTTAGCTAATCAGAACAATGAAGCTGAAGTAAAAAAAAATTAAAAATAGGAAAAGGAAGCAGGAATACTCATCGAAGAATAAATTTCAGCATGTTTAGAGACATTTCTCTGATTCATGTCTATAACCACCTTACAGATATCCACACAGTTCAGCTGATATTAGGGATTCTTTCTAATCTGTGTAGAAAATATGTAGAGTTTAGTACTTTTTGGGACTACACTAAATTAGTGTATCTGTTCATAGCCAACATTAACCACTCTTTGAATATTAAGAAATTACATTTACCTACAGGCCGTTAGAGCATCTGCCTGCATAGGAGAGAATGGCTATTTATAAACATAGTAATGACAAGATACAAAACAATAGTGTGTCAGAGAGAATCATGCACATACTTTGACGCTGAATTCTGGGAGGCAGATGTTATTCCACTCCCCCAAAAAATCGTTACAAGATGTCCACAGTTTGGGTTGAGATGGGGAGAAGAGATAGTCTGCAAACTGTCCAACCTGGTCACTAGTAGAAGAAAAGGAAATCCTAAAATGGTTCTCCTTCAACAAAGACCTAAAAACGTTCAGGGAAGATTTTGCCAGAGTAAGAAAGGAAGTTGGCTATTGTTAGGGCCATTGTAAAAGTATTTGCTCAAAGTATTGTCTTTTCTGTATGTAAATAATAGGGAGTGTATTCCATGTGGATTTTGTAAACTTCTAAAGTACTTTTTGAAAGGGCACAACATTACTGGGATTCTTTTTCAAACATGTGTGAAGCATTTTAGTATCCTCTGTAGCAGGGAAGCGGAGTCAGCTGTAGCAGTTTAGCAATATTTTGGAATAGGTCAGGCAAAGTCCTTCGAGGCAAAATTTCTAGACTGATTTGGGGATTTTCATGTGGCTTCGTTCTTTGTTAAAAACATCAATGTCTGTCAAATTATTATTGCCAGGGGTAACAAGCGATTAGATGAACGGTAGCCGACAAATTGTTGACTAAAACCTTGGTGACTTTGGAGGAGAGGGTCAAATTCAGAAAAGGACTGAAGGGTCAACATATAAGTGAGATAAAATTGGGCATTTAGTTCTAGTGCTGGGATCCTGAGAAAAACCACTGCTCATCCCCTTGCCAAGACTAAAGGTACCTGAATCTTCAAGGCACCTCAACCTTTATTTTAACATTCACCAAACATGAAACTTTGTGTATTCAAGGCATGTAAGTTGTCACCAAGTTTGAACAACTTAATATTTTATCTCCTGTAAGCGTTCACTTGGTTTTTGTCTGATTCTATTCCATCATGAATTAGTGATATGGGTCAAGGCTGTTCATTTTTGTAGTGTAAAAGCACTGAAAAAGAGATCACCATATTTTAAACATATGACAAAAAGTGCGTAAGATATGTAGGTTTTATCATAAGTTGTACTGGGTTGTTTCTTGGCCTCTGTCTTTTTAAGAAAAGTATCAGACATCTTTTATTAAGTGTATTTTGTTGTAAGGATGATCATTTAATCTTATTCAAATGGATTTTGCAGTTTCTGTATGCTGTGTGTGTGTATGGAGGTCCACTTCCTTTTCTACATCCCCAGCTCTGGTCACCGACTTTACTTTTGTAGTTTATAGTTATATTTTCAGGTTTTTTAAATATATGCCATGTAACATAATTGTTGTATTTGTCCTAATTCTGCATTCCAGTTTGTGTCTATAGGTTTTCTTCCTTCTCATTAAAGGTATTGTGAAATACTGAATCAAGAAGTGATTTTTGAATTAGGCAAGAGCTGGCTAGACCGAGAGTAATCTTGCAGTATGATTTGGATTAAGACAGTAGTACCACCCAATGTTCTTCTTTGTATGGAGTCCTAAAGGCAGCATTCTTCCATCTGCCCATAAAGTGTAACAGGTAATTACAGTTTTAGTGTAGCTACCTACTTGGTTGGTCCAAGTAGGCAGGATACTCAACTGAATAGTTTTTTGAAATTCCTACCCCTAATTTTAATTAGCTGTGTACTACTAGATGGCAAATATCTGTGACTTTTTCCAGGTACAATCTAAGCATATGAGATAATCTAACAAAAGGAAGCCCTTCTGATTTGTTCATGGGTTGTTAGGATTTTAGATATGATTGTTTGGCAAGGAAATCTGTGTAGCTCCTAAATGTTAAAAGAAAATTAATTTCTTCTTACATGAGAAGTTTCACATTATTAACAGCACCATTTCATTGTTGTGGTCCATTTCAGCTTGGATTTTATGACTTATTTTAGTCACATTAAAAAAAATTTTTTTGGAACTTCAGTAGAACCTGAGTTCTGTTACATTTAACGCATGCTGAAAACTGGTAATATTTTTCTTGTTTGGATGCAAAATTGTTATGGTTCTAATTTTTTAGTAATGCAGTTTTGCAGAGGGTTTTGTTCTGCCTTTCTCCATTCACTGTAAGGCTGATGCACACAGACTGTTGCTTACATACAGGGTTGTCAACCTCACCTAAATGAATATCCTTATTTGTATAGTCTACAAGTTGTAGCTCTGAGGTATTCTCCAAAGAGATCTCAGTTATTTCATCTGGCATCTTTTTACCCTGACAACTTTGCCCTGAGATTTAGAGGAATAAATAATTTTTCCTATCCTTAAAGCCTACCCAATTCTACAGAATACTTTTCAGGGTAAATATGCTAAAAGAAATTTTGTCAGTAATGCCTTCTTTTATCCAAAAACTGAAGCTAGATTGGTGGTCTGGAGAAAACTGTGCTAGTTTAGGTAGCTCTGTACTTGATTAGTTCTTTGGCACAATGGTAGAGCCAGGATATTGTCTGAATCCCCACCTTGCCCTAATTAATTTCTGCCACAAGAATGTTTGGAGAGTTTCTAATGCCTTGCACAAGAAAAAAAGTTTTTTTGTTAATGGGATAATTACTTCCATTTTATGTCACTCCTCATCCTGTAGGATCTCAAAGAACTTTGCAAATTCACATATTAGCTCTTGGAACTGTTTGCTGCAGTGGTGCAAAGCTTCCACTCCATGGGTGAAATTTGGCATCTGTATGGCAGTGAAAAGGCATTTTGTCTTCATGTATAATTTGGAAGGTGTATTTTAAGGAGACACAATGCAAATATTCAAGTTGGAAGTTAGATTGGATTATGAGAATATTGTTGTGTTACTGGATTTACCCTGGTATGTGTCCCGTATCTATGAGAATCACCTGGCACAGGCTCAGAAAATGCTCAATACTGAGGATCTTGGTATCCCGCATATGGGAGACCACTCACCTAAATTGTCATCTGTTGCTTGTTCTGAGATAGCAACGAAGAAGACAAGGTAGTGAAGCTAGAGGTTTTAAACTCCCTAGTTATTGACAGTTTGGTATATTGAAAGGCAAGGAAAAGGACCATTTATGATTTTGCGTAATTCAAGAGATGTTTTTTCTGAAGTAAATTGTTCAAGAGTGAATAGTCTTACCTGTTAAAAACAATTTTAAATTTTAAAAATGAATTTTAGCTTGGCCTGAATTTGGCTCACCTCTGCTTCCAACCTTGATTAAATTATCTGTTGGTTTCTTATTTTTAGAACATGATATATTTAGAAATCTCTTTATTGAGAGAATGTGAACAATTACTTCTTCGAATTTTCTTAGAATAACCTAAAAATCTGTATTTCTCTGCATAAGAACAAGATTTTTCTTGTCCTGGTCTTGTCCAAAAAATTCTTTCCCAAGTATTTTTCCAACTTACAAGATAATTTAAAAAGTGTAAGTAATCAGTCCTAACACAGTGTTTTGACTACTACTCTTGTCACATAGAATATTACCATTTTTTTATTTTTTCATCTTGTAACTAAAATATGGGTATTTAGGGTACTTGGAAGCAACATGATTACCAAAATATCCCAATGAGCAATCAGGAAGTATTCAGGGGTCTAATTGCCAGGAAATCATGGCATGTATGGAAAAGGCACTTGCAGTTACTGCAATGAAAGGTGTTGGGATGTAGATATAGGTCTGTATAAAAACAGGCTTGCTTAATTATGTTAGAGAGTAGATTGCTGTATCTTTGTTCTCTTCACTACTACTGCATCTGGATGTATGTCATAGCAGTTTAATAATTAACTAGAGTAAAAATAGCTTCAGATATGAGATTACCTGGTTTTACGTTGATCTCAGTGTTTCCTCATTCACATGTTTCCTTGTTCCATTTGCTACTTCTGCTATCTCTCATTTAGCTGTGGTATGTTGATGTAGGCTGAGTGCTTCCTGCAGATCCACTGTTGGATTCAGCACTTTTTTGGTGGTAATGAGCATGGCAAAAAAAGTCTTTATAAAATACAATAAAAATAGACCAATTCAGGTCCAGTGAGAGCTTGTGTCTGCTTCTTTTCTTAACTCAGTAAAATGTTCCTGATGATGAATGTTCATGATGCACTCTGGCACTTCAGCAGTGGAAACTTGATTTTTAAGGATCTGGAAAAATCCTAAAGCTCTGCTATTTTTGATTAGTGATGCATTTTAAGTGCAAGTGTTCTGATATTGTTACTGAATGCATTTACATGGGAGAATAAAATTGAGATATTGCTGACAGTGGAAAAAGTGCTAAAGATCACACAATCAAAGGTTACAGAAGTGTAAATGCTGGGTCTACACAAGTTTTAAAGATACCTGTATAAAGGAGCAAATCTGAAGATTTTCTTTCAGTTAATGCATAAAGAATATTATTTTGTGTCCTTATAAACTAAGGAATTATGAAAAGATAAGAAAATGACAGTGCTGTATTGAACCTTTTTTTTTTCATCTGTGCTAGTTCTGTTGTATGGTTACCAGTTCCCATATAAAGATCCAGAAAATTAGTGTTCAAAGTATGGTATTGAAAACAAGTGAGCATATGGACTATTAGTAAATACCAGGGAGTCACAAGCTGCATAGCTGCTCTTTTCTCTAACCTCTTATTCTATGTTTACATGTAAGGAACAATATACCTTGCATTTTAGGAAGTAGTAGTATTTTTCAAAATGTTTGCAAACTAATTTGGGGGGAAGAGGAAGAAGACTTTGTGTAATGCTAAAATCTGTATCTCATTCCACTCATAGCACTTTATTCAAACATCCATTCTTGGAAAACAAATTAAAAAAGCATCCACAAAAAAGTCTCCCGAAAACTACCTGTTAGAATGCCTTTGAATATTCAACAGTACAAAAGCATTTTTAAGTAACATATTTCCTTCTGTGTCATTTAAAGACCTAAACTATTATGTTTTCTTTCTTTTGTGGGTATGCTTTGTGCCAATATTTCCAGCTGTTTCCACCATTTCAAATCTGTGGTCTGAAACTTAAACTATGTCTATTGTTTCACAAAGCTATGTGTGCATGTCAAGTTCAGTTAACTGTACACTGTCAAACTTACGTTAAAAAGGCTTTCAGTCATAAAGGGTCTTTAGAAAGAGTAAGAGTTTTAAACAGATTTTTGTATTGTAAATTGCATCTAGATGTACACTAAATTACCTACGGAAGATTTAGTATGAGAATGGTTGTATACCTGGGTCAGTATGAATTTTCTTCACAGATAGTCTGTAATTTTTTGTAGAATCAGAGAATGTCCTGAGTTGGAGGGTACCACAAGGATCACTGAATCCAACTCCTGGCCCTGCACAGGACATCCCCAGTAGTCCCACCACGTGCCTGAGAGCATTGTCCAAATGCTCCTTAAACTCTGCCAGGCTTGGTGCAGAACCACTTCATTGGGGAGCCTGCTCCTTCCCTGTGGATGAAGAACCATTTCCTAATATCCAACCTAAACCTCCCCTGACTCAGCTTCAGGCCATTCCCTTGGGTCCTGTCACTGGTCACCAAAGACAAGAGATCGGTGTCTCCCCCTCCGCTTCCTCGTGTAAGGAAGTTGTAACTGCAGTGAGGTCTCCCCTCAGTCTCCTCTTCAGGCTGAACAGACCAAGTGACCTCAGCCACTCATACAGCTTCCCCTCAAGGACCTTCACCATCTTCGTTGCCCTCCTTTGCCATTTTAATAGTTTAGTGTCTTTTTATATTGACGTGCTCTAACACTGCACACAGGACTCGAGGTGAGGCCGCCCCAGTGCAGAGCAGAGCGGGACAATCCCTGCCCTTGACTGGCTGGTGATGCTGTACCTGATGCAGTACTTTTTTTGTAATGCCTAATTTGTTAACTGAATTTCTTAGAACAATATAAAAGCTTTTGAATTCTGCACTTTGAATATGAATTTAAAATTGCACATGTGAAATTGTTTAGTGTGTAGATGGTACATAAACAGCTGGCCTTGTGCTGCTACTTCATTTCATTTTTCTCCTCTGATGTCAGTGTATCAGACTTGGAGAACAGTACACTGACAATATGTTTAGGTTGAAACAATTACAGATAATTAGAATGGTAAATGTCATGATATACAAGTGTTAGTGAAATATGTTTTTAATCATTACTTTGCTTTGTGTCATATTTCATCCCTTGAAGCAAGCAATACTCTCAAGATGCCTTAGCCCATTTATGGAACTTCTCCGCTCTCTACTAATTATCTGTGATTAATACCTTGCTAAAAAGTTGGAATTGCTTAGTTTTGTCCTAGTTGCATACATTACCCATATATTTAAAAGTGTAATTTAATTCTATTTCAAAGAAAATTCTTTCAGAGCTAAATTTATTTCTGAAATTTTCTCTTCCATTCTGAGGCAAAAATAAAAATACGAGTTTTTTTTTAATCTGCATGTTATTCACATTTGTGGAAAATAGTTAGTGTTCTACCAGATAATTTTCCTTAAAAACAAAATGAAAAAGGAACCATTTTGGTAATAAATACTTGGAATTGAAAGTTACTAGGCCATTTCTGGTTTAACTGGCACTTTATCTCTGGACGTCTTTGCTTGGGGGGATCACTGCGGTTTTATGTATTTTGGAGGTAGAGTTCCCTATTACTTTATCTTTTCTGTTGACGTTTTTTTCTGTTCTGTTTGTTTAAATTTCTGCTTAATTTAAAAATGTTCCAAAGTGGTTTTTTTTGAAACCCCCTTCTTTTAAAGTTACTCTGTGTTCTTGTGTCCATTTTGTTTTGTAACTCAAGCTAAAAAGCTGTGAAGAACAATAACATTTAAAGTACTTTTCTAAGTTGGCTGGCACACTAAAATGACAGAAATTACTGATTTAAATAATATAAAAGTCATAGGTATCTAAGATGTCTGTGTGTATGAGTAGTGCAATTCAGATGTGTAATGCTGATGAATTCCTTGAATTTCACTGATACATTATAAAACAAGAATAGAAACTAAAATTTTTCATCTGTTTTAATAAACTTCTTTAAGGAACTAAATAAAAAGAAAGGCAGGCTGTATTGCAGTACTTTCTTTTGGTTCTTCCTTAACCCATTTAAATTTTTACGTGCTTGGCAATTTTGGTTTCTTGAATCCTGGAGGGGTCTGGCAGTTACTGAGCACAGTATCTTTGAAACATGAATTTGTAGACACATGGTTAAATTTGACACAGTGGAAGTGTTTGTAAAGGAAAGCTTATATATTGCAGAGCTAATTGTCATTCTTTAAGGGCTTCACTGGCATCTTGTTTGAGGTTGATTGAGCTGATAACAACCTAAGTGGATTAATAAGATGTTTCACAGAAGCTTTTACCAAAGACTCGTGAAGGAAATTTAAAGACTTGGGATAAGAGAAAGGATTTACCAGAGTAGATTATTTGTTAGAAGATAAGAAACAAAGTCAAGTACATGACCAGTTTTCATTGCAGTAAATCACCAATGGAGTTTCATGATGGTCTGTACTGAGGTCTGTGCAGTTATTTTGTTCATAAATAATTTGGAACAGGAAGTGGAGGTACCCATTTTTTTTTTCTGTGTAGTAGAGATGAGGGCTAACTGAGAAGGTTTTTAGAAGGATGTATTGATAAAATTCATAGGTAAGTGTAGATAAATAGAGGGCAAAAGGGTTGATCAAAGTTTTGAAGTAGTGTCCACAGATGAAGTGACTGAATAGATATTGATCTCTTTATCTGCGGAAAGATGTGAGAAGAGATGTGGTGGAGCATTTTGAAGGGTTGAGAAGGTTTTTCTGTCAGAATAATAGAGCATGTGATGAAAAGAGTGATGAATGAGGTACTCCCTGCTGCAGTTGCTAAAAAAATACTGCTGTTCAAAAAATAATTGGATGAATTCAGGATTCCTGTAATTCACTGAGTTACCGTTAAGGCAGTCGCTTCTGGTTCAGTGTGTCCCTCAGGGACATTTTATTATAGAGATTTCTGAAGCCAGAATAAAAGCTTTATATGAGGCCAAGGGGGCATTCTGGGAAAGTAAGAACATATTTTTGCCTTGTTCTTTCTTACTTATTGTTGACAATTTACTCAAATAGAGACTGGATACTGTGCTAGCCAGCCTGTGATCTTCTCAAATACCTCTTTTTTTTTTTATAAAAGATGCTATCTTAAGTTATCCTTCCTTGTTACATGGAATTTGTGTTTCTGGAGGGACTGGTAATTTAGCAATGTGAAAATAGAGTAGAACTTATCTTAGGCTAATTCATTGTGAGGTAGTCCTGACTGATAAGCTCCCGGTTCCTGCTTTTCTACCTATGTTTTAGCTCAGGAGATTCTGTTCCCTACTCAGTTTTTCATGAATGAGATTCTTATAATTGCTGTCAATAGGAAGCCAAAGTGCTTGGGAAGGGTTTGTTGAGAGAATAATATCTTTTCTAGATGCCTAAAAGGTAGAAAAACTTTTGTTTGTTGACTCTGATTTTTAATCTGTAAGGATCATGAAGCAGCCTGAGACTGCTATTTTTTGTGCAGATAACTGGAGAAAAAGATAGATGGAATCACGTAAGGAATACAGAGGTTACTACCATCCCTTTTTTGATGCTGAAATAACTAAAACAGGCACAGAATTTGAAGAGTCATGCTTCTACATCTATTATCTTGTTCCCACACTCTAAAGGTTTGTCACTGAAAGGTGACTTTTGGTGAGGCCTCTCTCAAATACATCAAGAATATTTTTATACATGTAACTTGTCATTCGTTTAGTTATCAATTCAAGATTTAGCAAGATACTTGCAGCACCTAACTGAATTCATCTGTGCTTATAAAGTGTTTGTTTGCTTCTGGAACATTTGCTGAATAGCCACAATTTGGCAAAAGCTTCTTGGAATGGTTTTATTTCTGATCCATCCTGAATCTATGTGCCTAATACAGATGTATTACTGTGGATAGGACTGTTGAGATGTAAGGTTTAATTAATGAAAGAAAATGTGTTATTGCTTAGAAGTATCTAAGACTAATTTAGGATATTTTTTCTTTTTTAATTACTACAGTGTACAGACTATGACCTGGATTATGGAACTGAATGTTTGCATCTGGCTCTAAAATACTGTAAAACAAATGCCAAACTTGTTGAAGGAACAGCTGACCTCTGGAAGGTAAAGACAATAATATCTAGTTCTATATCTATAATTTAAAATCAATAAAACTTGCATATTACCATAAAAATTCTGATGTGTTTTCAGTTGTAATTTAGGCTTTTCTATTTCATATTTCAGACTTGGTTTTGTCTGAGCTCTTTTTAGAGTTCAGTATTGTGGAGAGACTTGGGCAGTTGTTACTTGAGATAATCAATGAAGACAGTATTTTCCTATAAATAGGAAAAACCTCTAGGTACTTGAATGACCTGAGGATCTGTAAAACTATAAATCTGTAATCTCCAAAACTAAGAATGTTCTTTTATGATATGTGCTTTCTCCTTCTATTTGTGTATCTTTTCTCTATTTTCCTCTGCTTTTCCTCTGAGGACATTGCTTTTCTTTTCTGATGCCAAATACCTGGCTATCAACAGTTTGATTTTTAGAGTAGTTCATTACGTTCAGTAGCACTGTAATACTTAAGACGTCTTCAAATAATCTTTTAAATTTTTTTAAACATCATTTACCTTTTCTGATAATCTGGTAGGTTCCTGATGACTGACAAAGAAGCTGTGTGTACAGGTGCCAAAGTATATGTCCCTTCTACTTCAGAGTATCACATTTCATTGTTTTGGATGGTGGGACATCATTCTTTCTTAGTAGCTGTTGTGTCAAGCAATTTTAAAGTATTTCATATTTTATTTTATTTTATTTTATTTTATTCATTACCACATTGAAGGATCTGGAAGCACCTCAAATCACTGCATCTGTCTTTGACAGTAAATTTCCTCCAATGAGACATTATTTCTAATAGTATAACAATAAATCTTATAAAGAAAGGTATTTTCCTGAATCTGCAGTGCACATTTCCTGTGCAATTTAACAGGAAAGTTTACTTGTGCATTGGTTCCAAACAGAACTTCTTTTGATATCTTGTTGGGGACATACAGTCTTTCTGAAAGAGTGTATGGTCTGTTTTCCTATTTAGTCTTCTAACAGACAGATTATATCATGCATATTTGCATAATATAATAATATAATATAATAATGATAATATAATTTTTTGAACGGTTTCATTGTTCACGTTGCAAAGCATGGTACTTACATGAAGGGCAGCAGAATACACCAGTAAGGCTCATTTAGCTCATTATCATGTGCATCTGGTTCTTTGCTATCAGTAGATACTACTGATGCCCAGCAGATAAATGTAGCTTAGAATGACAATAATTAAGGCTGAATACAATAGATAGATGTCGTCTGGTCCTACACGTTGCTGAAAGTGGGACTGGGTTAGTTAAATTAGGCAGTGCAGGGCCTTGTCCAGCTAAATTTTGAATATCTCCAAGAATGGAGATTTCACAGCCTCTCTGGGGAAGACAATTCCAATTCATATCACCCTGTATGGGGACTTTTTTCATATTATTTCATCAACATTTCCCTCACTGCCTCTTGAACGGGGAAAGTAAGAAAGGCCAACAGAAAGCTCTGCAAGAAAAGTCCAGTTTTTTCTGCTCTGTGGCCACTAATTAACCCTTCCCCACCTTCCATCTTCTGTTCTTTGGGCTGAACAAGCCAAGTTGTCTCACACCATCTTAGCAGACCTCTACTGGCTTCCTCCTGTTCCTCTTTGTGTTATACTGGAGAGCCCAAAACTAAAAACAGTACTCTGGAGTGTTCTCTTAAGTGCCAAATACAGGGGAATAATCCCTGTATTAGCTGTAATGAGATCTGCTTCCTTACTGATACAGCCCTGTCAGATTCCTGTTCTCCACTGCTCCACATTGCTGACTCATGCTCAGCTTGTCCAGAAGGTCCTTCTCTGTAAAGCTGTTTTCTATGTTTCAGCATCAGTATGGATTGCTGCTGCCCAGGGTCATTCTGTCCCAGATGCTGTCTTTATGTTTGTTATAGACCACAAAGTTCCTCTCAGCTCCTTTCTCCAGCGTTACAGGATCCTTCTAAATTATTGTTGGACCTTGAGCATATTGAATGAATACTTGTTCATTTGTTGTCATCTACTGGTTTTCTGAGGGTATTTCCCCTTTCTCAGGTTGTTAATAAAGATATTAGTATTGTCCCCAGTATCAGGCCACAAGGAATAGCACTAGTAACCAGTCCTTACTTTCATTTGGACTTGAACTTGTGCTCATCTCTCTTTTAAAAGAGACTTGTTGAAGTGTCAGTGTCACTCCAACACTGTTTATGAAACAAAATCCTGATGCTGTTAATTTTCTAGTGTGTGGGACCCATTGCAGTAGCACTTGACTTTAAAGAGGCCTATAAACATTTGAAAAATGATAACATGTGAAGAGGGAGGGGAAGGGAAAGGGAAGGGAAAAGGGAAGGGAAGGGGAAGGGAGGGGAAGGGAAAAGGAAGAGGAAGGGAAGGTTTGGGAAGGGAAGGTAAGGGAAGAGAAGGGAAGGGAAGGGAAGTCCTCCCCCTGAGGAGGAAAGAGCAGAAAATTGGTGTAATAAACTGTCTGCAACCCCCATTTCCCATCCCCATGTACCACTGGAGGGAAGGAGGTAGAGAAAATTGGGAGTAAAGTTTAGCCTGGGAAAAAGGGAGGGGTGGGGTGAAGATGTTTAAATATTTGGTTCTATTTCTCGTTATCCGACTCTGATTTGATTGGTAGTAAATTAAACTAAATTAAACTAAATTAAAGTAATTTCCCTGAGTTGAGTCTGGTTTGTGTGATCTCTCCCTGCCCTTATCTTGACCCATGCGTCTTTTGTTATATTTTCTCTCCCCTATCCCCTTGAAGAAGGAAATGACAGAGCAGCTTTGGTGGGCACCTGGTACCCATCCAAGGTCAACCCAGCATAGTCTCAGTGTTGACAGTGTTGTGCAGAGTGTGACAGTAGCAAGAGCACTCATTTATGTGCAGACACTGTGCTGCAGGCGATGCAGAGCAGTGAATGTGTTACATACAGTAAACACAAAGATGCTGGTGCCAGGTCATTAAAGTACCTTCTCACATCCTGTGCCCAGTCTAATTTTGTAGCTAAATGTCGTTGATATCTTCTGCGGCTTGTAAAGACATTAAAAGTGAAAGGCATGAAAATGACAAGGTCTGTAAAATATTACCTTGTTTCTGCAGGAAATACTCACTCCAGTTTAGAGCCTACAGAGCAATATGGCTCCTTCTTGAAGAGCACTTGGCGTTGCTCACTCTGTACCGAGGTGTTTGGCAGGTGACTTGGAGCAGTACCATTAAAGAACAGTCATGCTCAGTCTACAGTTTGATGAAGTGCAGAAGACTGACAGTTTTCTCAAGTGGTGCTTGCTTACAAAATGATTAGGAGCTATTGCTGTTACTAATCATCTTTCAGAAACACAATCATCTTTCCTTAGCTGTCATAATACTGTAATTTGTAATATATTGCTATTTTTTTCTGCTAGGTTTTTAATGCTGAGCTAAATGAAATTTCATATGCCAAGAACTGATGTTCTCCCAATGGCTCCAGTCTTGGTTTTTCAACACAAGGCAAAAAGATATTCCATCCAGATAAATAAGAACTGAAATAAATAAACATTGGTCAGTTGAGGTTTCAGAGGATGTGTAACAGAAGGACTGCAGTCAGTTAACAGTTTCTGAAGTTCAGGTATTAAAAACCAGTTTCATCCTATGTGGACCTTGAATCCTTAAAGAGCAGATTAGATATTTTTAAGAATACAGTTTATGCATGAGGTGCACAATGTACATAACATTAAATGACTCAAAGCTGTGGGAAAATGTTGTGTGTGTTTATATATTGTCTTCTTGAATTAACACTAACTATTCTACCTGAGCACTTGTACATTAGGAAAAGTAGCATTTCAAAGTCACTGTTGGAGCTAAAGCAGGAGAGAGTTTATTTTCTGGGAACAAATTACAAAATTAAAATCATATTTTGTAGTGAAAACAGCCAAGTAATTCAAATTACTTCAGTATTATAAATATTCATAAGTTCTATTTTAAAGATAGTTATGATATAGCTGTTTATAAGATATTTGGGATCAGGATGGCAAAAAAAGGAAACAGAAAGACTTTATCAACACCACATTTTCTGTTTATCTGTGTTTGATACCATGAAAGTAACATTACTTTAAATATTATGGGTCAATATGCTCTTAAAGTGTAAAATCAACTAACGGAATGTATTTGTTGTACTCTAATATATGTGTGTGTGTGTAATGTAGATAAAAATTTCAGTATGAGAACATTTTAAAAATTGAGACAGATTTATAGACTTAATGTTAACAGAGTGAAAAATCCTCACCATTTCTAAAAAGCAACAGATTATTTTCTAGTCCTAAAAAATTATCCCATATGAAGGAGATCTGTATGCTGTCTTAGAATAAGAGAGGGGAAAAACTTCATTAAACTGAAATGCAGTACATTTGTGTATGTGTGTGATCATAGGTTTATTGTATTTGTTCAGTAAAGAGTTGTATTTTTGCATTTAATGTCCATTTTTGTAAGTCTGAACTGTTCATCAAGCTAAATCAGTTTGAAGAAGACTTTTAAACTTTACATGGAAGAAATTTTGAGGAATAACTTTTAAAAGAATATCTTCCTAGGTAGTAAAAATTGACAGTCTGACAATTAACAAAAAGAGGCACACAGGAAAACAAACCTGTCTGATGATTTTGGGGCTTTATTAAAGAAGTACAATAAAGTGTTTATTTTACAGAAGACAAGTTTTATAAATGAGACTTCTCTGCCTTTCCTATAAGCAGGTCATCTTCCGTGACTGTGAGGTATTTGTGTTGAGTTTTAATATTTGGCCTAGTGATATTCTGGATTGCAAGAATAACATTCTTAAAGTCTTGGACCACTGGATGTTTAAGAGGACACAATGAAAATTAATATTGTCACATGAAGAATGAGAATTTGAGTAATTAGGGGCCTGTGAGTTTGATATTGATCAACAAAACAAAAGGGTGCACTGCTACAGGCAAAACTTGATTAATAAAAAGTCAAGGATTAATGTAATTAATGTCAACCAACATGGAATTCAGTTATTTTGTGAAATTGGCTTAAAGACTTTATTACAAGACCATAATCTTGGCTGATAAAGATGGTTGTGCTGATACAACATACAACTGGTAGAAGTTGGACTTGTTGTTACATGACATCTTAATTAAAAATAGGGTGACTGTAATTGTACTAGTTCTCATTAAATAGATGAAAAATTAGATAATTGATATATTTCAAAAGATAATTCTCACCATGTCTCACCAGTTTCTGCAAAAGCTGTTATTGTCTCTAAGGTATTTAACGGTTGTCTGATAAAGTTGCAAACAAAGATTTAAGGATTTGTAAATAAAATATAATTGATCAGAAGTAACCTATTTATAAGGATTGCTTAGCAAACAGTTTAAACAAAAATTATGCTTTTCATTGCAGCCAAATATCAATAACTGATGTTAGAAACGAAGTGTAGGTCATGTTTAGTGGCTTGTTCTTGGAAGGCAGTGACTTTGAATGTGGTGTAGGAATCACAGAGGATAGCAAGTTTCCACTGTATGTGGGCAAAATACCATATGTCAGCCATGCATAGAGAAACAAGAATATGAAATTAGAAAAGAGATGTTCTAGTATTACAAGGGCATCTAGAATGCTATGGACAAATCGGGGCTCAAGCTCTGTGCAGCTGTTATAAATAGGGAACATTCAGGGAATTGAATTTAGCATCTTACTCAAATTGAAAGAAGTGTAGAGAAACCCTACCTCCTTGACTGGTGAGGGGTGGTCACATATGGTATCTGGAAAGGTTTTCTGTGAACGCTGCAATTTTCACAAAACTTATAGGAGCTTGTATCTGAAATTAGCTTATAGGATCAAAGATTATGAAAGAAATATATATGAAGCATATGATATGGTCTTTGGTGATTTATTTCTTTAGGAAACTAAGCATTTGCTGATGTCTGTCTCAGAATTTCAGAGGAGATTTTTTAAAGGTTCATTCTTAACTTTTTATTCACCTGTGCTGTGTTCTTGAAGACTGCACCTACCATTTTTTTAGATCCGGCTGTTTAAAAATACTTTTGGGCCTCAAAGAGACCGTAAATGTTGGAGTATGTGACACCATTTCTGACAGACCTTAGTCTTGTTTCTTGAAAGGTTTTGGGATTATAATCTTTTACACTTTACTGAAAATCCAATATAAATGCCCTCTAGAATCTGGTGAATAGAAAGAAACTTTGCAGCAAAATCAGTCACTCAATTGGTCACTCTATCCTTAAATGGAACTTCAAGACATTGATCCTTCCCAACAGTAAGTAGAAATGTAAATGTCTGTTTGTAAACTGATACTCCTAAGATTTATCAGGATACATGCATTCTCTGGCTGCTCCTCCTGCAGGACAAGCTGTAGGGAATTAAGATAGTTTTGAATTTTAGATGAATATAGTGCATTGGGGAGATCATGAGATGTTATTGATCTGTTTCTGACAATAATACAGAGCTTAATTTATGAGATTGAAAGGAAAGTTGTTACAAGAATCCTTATGTTAAAATCAAATAATCAACTTACTTGGAGACTAAGATGCTTATACCGTTAATGGTGTCCTGCTGTAAGATTTAATTTGCAGCACTAAAGCTTTTGGAATACTGTTCAGTTCATCTCAAAAAGAAAGAAATATTTATTCAGACTCTAGAGAAAAAAAAATTCAGAAAATCCCGTGAAATTTTATTTAGCATTAAATAAAGTTACAGTAAAAAGACATACAAATATTCAAGAGTCATGTCAGTTCAAGTTGCTGCTGGTTATTGTGAAGACAGTGCTAGTAAAGACTGTTAATGTCTTGAGTAGATGCTGACTTTAATTTTCTGTTATTTTGTTTGCAAAGTCTATGGTTGGGGCTGTCAGCCACCACGAGGGTACAAAGACAGATATAAAGGGTGTTTTTGCAAGTACCAAGTAAATATTCAGCATCTTATTGTTCATCTAACTCGCTCTGTTTAATGTCTTCTAGGAGAACTTCATGTTTATTAATTCTCTGAAAGCTCATGCACACTCTACTTGCAGTCTCACTGACTCCCACTGGTTAATTGGACTCTTGTTAACAGTAATAGTCTTGCACTACTGAAAAATCGCACCTATATTAGTAAAAGCAATAACAAGGTTTCTCCCTGGCAGTCATTTTTATGATCCCAAGTCCTGTTAAAAATGAATCTATTTTGTAATAAAATTAGAGTAGGATTGATACGTAAAAAAATAGATGCATTATTATGTTTTCACAATTTTTCAAAGCATTGAAAATAGTTTTAGGTTTCAAATTAGTTCTAAGCAGATTTAAGTATTTGGAAAAGGAGTTTTTTCAAGTCTCCAGTACTTTCTGCAACCTCTGTTCTCATAAATTGCCAGTGTTATTTTACCAAAATTGAGAAATTGACAATATCACTTGTTTATGGTATTTCAAATGTAAAGAATTGCCTTCAGGGCAATTGTGTTACTGGTTTTGCATTCCTTCCTGCTGTGTTAAATCTAATGAGGCTTGTCTGTCCTGTAGGTGACCTACAAGCGGGATCTGTATGCAGCTGAATCGATCATTAAGGGTATGTGCTTGTCCTTGTGACTGTCAGTTTGCATATTCCTGATTCTAATTAAGAATTTTGTGTGCGACAGTTTGAAATGTCTTTAAGAAAAGTTTTATGATGGAAAAAATGTGCTTAGGCAAGTTGTTTTAGCTCATTTACTGGAATCTTTGTATTACTCATATTTATCTGTATTTACTTCTCTTAGAATGCAGAACCTTATAAAAAGCTGTGTATATTACAGTCAAACAGAGATTAATTTTGAAGGGCTTTATAAGGAATAAACAGGTTTTTTTTTCTTTCATTTGCAGGTCAATTCTGAATATGTTCAATCTTTCTATTCTACGTAGTAGAGTGAAAATTAAATATTAACTCTTTAGGGCTTGTCACTGTTTTATATAGTCAGTTGTTACCTAAATTGGTGTAGCAATTATGTGATATTGAAGTATTTCATTAATGTATAAATATCTTGTTGAACACTTTGTTAATCTTTTCTTTTCCTGATGGCAGTGGTTTAATAGCAGTTTAATATAAAAACTGGATTTAGCATTTATCTAGGTTGACTCACTCTAAAAACAATGTAGAAAGTAACAATTCATAAATACTGTGTGATGAGCACACTGATGGTTATTGTAAACTGATAGGCAGTGGTTCAGGGGACTCTTGCCTGACTCCTTTTTGAGAACTGAGCCATAAAAACCCCAGAAACTGATGAAGAGAAAGGGACTTCTCTTTGGATTAAAAATACCTTCCCAGAGAAAAGAATGCAGTTCCTATTTAAGAAAATCAGAGCAAAATCTGTGTTCTCTTGGGGCACAGTGAGTGATTGGCTAGTTGTCCACTCCAGTTATTAAAGTGGGCAAATATTGCATCTTAAATGCATTATTAGAACTATGTAATTGAATTTTTGTGGCACAAATCAAAAAGATAGGGTTGGGAAGCCTGGAAATTTCTGGTTCTGACAGGCAATGGGCTCTCATATTCATAGCTAGAAGCCTGGGATTTTTGAAAATCTTACTTTTTGTAGGATTCTTAGAGGTTCCATACTCCTAGCTTTCAAGCTTAGGAATTCCAAACATATTGAAGAAAACAGGGTGACGGGGAGTAGTTGACATGAATTTACAAAGCAGAAATTATGCCTCACCAACACAATAGCCTTCTTATCATATGTAATGTTATCACATTTTTTTGTTTTCCTTAAAGCCAGTACAATATTTTTCAGCTGTTGCTTATAATAAAAAGCTTGTGTAGTTTAAAGTAAAACTGAAGACCTTCAAGGTGGTCAATCAGGCTAATCCCTTTATTTATCTAATGTCCCTTTGCTGTGGCAGCCTGCAATATATCTGCTTCAGTCCCCACAAGTCACCACAGTAGTTTTTATGAAAATCTGTACTTTAAGATTACTGAAGTTTAGATTTGCTTCTTGCTGCATTGTATGAGTTCAGGAAACAGAAGCTGTACGTGGTCTTTGCTCCTTATGCAAGCAGTATAGTCCTCCTCAGCAAATTAGGACACTACATAGCAAAGTTATCTTACATAATTAATTATCTTTAATGGGGTTTTGAATTGGCACTGTTAGTTCTCCAAGACAGCAGTTTGAGAGTTGTGCCTTATCTATTTTGTGCCCTTCAAAAAGGCTTCAAATCTCAGATCTTCAGGTTGCTATAGCATGAATTATTTTGGTAGTGGACAGTTGAACCATGTAAATTAATATTAGGCAGGCACTCTATTCACAGTTCATTCCACACTTAAAGCATATTTAAGGGGAGAATATGTTTTTGTCCTTTGGAGCATCATCCTGATGTACCCCTGTATGGCATCATTTAGTTTTATGGTTGTTAGTTTTACAGAAGAAATCTTACTAGCTATGTTCTGCTGTGTTGTGCTGTACCTATCGGAAACCTTCAAGGACAGGTCACCTTGGAGAATGGCAACCATCCTACAAGCCAAGGCATGTTCAGTTAGGCCTTTCCTACATGCTGGGTAATTGACTATATGAGTGTCTGCTTTTCTTGAGAGTTCAAAACCCACTACGTGATGCTATGTTGTAGAATCATGGCATCATGGAATGGCCTGGGTTGGAATGGACCTTAAAGACCATCTAGTTCCAACCCCCTGGCCATCAGCAGGGGCACCTTTCACTAGATCAGATGTCTCAGAGCTCAATCCAACCCGGCCTTGAACCCTTCCAGGGATGGGGCATCCACAACTTCTCTGGGTAACCTGTTCCAGTGCCTCACCACCCTCACAGTAAATGATTTCTTCTTTGTATCTAATCTAAACCTACTCTCTGTTGTAGCCATTCCCACTGCCCTATCACTACATGCTCTTGTAAGTGATGGTCTCTTGCTTATCACTTTTTGTGCCATGTAGAGTGCCTGAGGGGGAAGCCTTACATGACTGTCAAGTTGAGTTGCAAGGTACCAGCTCTTTGAATGGCACCTTGCATGCTGTCAAGGCCCTCTGGAGATGTCCCAGAAGCTGAATGTATGGGCTAGGAATACTGAGGGTGCAGGGTACTAAGGGCTCTGGCCTCACACTGGCTCCCCACTGCTGTTTCAGTTTTCACAGCTGACTTCTTTATTATTAAGCTACCCAATTTACTGTGCTGGATGCACATTTTCTCACTGAATGAATTCAGTAGTGATGAAGAACTTTTGAGTGTACACATTTGATTTTGTGACTACAATTCCAAATTTCATGTAATCTGCAGTTTATATTTATTAGTGATCAAAACTTTTGGTTTTCTTCAGGAATTCAACAAATTTCAGCTTGCTAAATTTGACTCAGGTGGAAGTAAGAAAAAGATGCATCCCTACAAATATTTTTTTACCTTAGATATTTATACACATGCATATCATTCTTATTCAAGGCAACACAAAGAAACATTTGACTGATGTAAAAACACTAATGAGTTATTTTTCTTTTGAGACTGTTTTCTTAAAACATTTCTTTTTAGTTTCCTCACTTCCTCAAGTCTCTTTTAACTGTTTTATACAAAGCAAATTTAATGCTTTTCTTTAGTTACGCAGGTATAAACTTGTAGAGTATGCAGACAAGGTGGCACACGCCTATTTTTAATAGTCTTGAAGTAAGAAAACATTGTCTTACAATAAGGGTGACTCATCTAGAAATGTAGTTAAGATCAGGCTAATACAAAACATCCTAAAAAATTCCATTAGGATTACTGCCCTCGAGGTAGATAATTTTTAACTCTAGTTCCAACATGCAAACTTTAAACGGTGCTTCTCAGAACAAGTCTGTAACTTACAGTTTGACTCTCTCTTTCTCTCCTCCTCCTTGTTTTTCTTTTCTCAAGGGCCTTACTTTATAAATAACCTTTTCACAAGAACATGCATTTGCAGGTTGGATAACTTGCCCTCATATTTGGCTAAAGAAGTATCTGTTGATGTAGATAAAATGATGGTTTTTGCAAGTGCTAAGAAAAATATTGTAATGCCTTCAAACTGTTTATGACTGCTGGGAGCTACATATTATGACTTGTGTTCTGTGAAGAAACCATGTGACTTTTTATAAAAATAGAAATTGAGATAAGCCTTGTTTAGCAGAGGGCAGAAATCTTACACAAGGTAGGCTGCATTTTCATGGGCACACTCATGAACCAGTGGCTGTTCTCTGTTCTGAGACAAAGAAATAGACTGGCAGGTGGGGAATACTTCTTGGAATAGCTACTGTCAGGTGAAAACAACCCTCTTTTCTTGCCTTCTACCACAAAATGTTCCTTTCTTTCCTGTGTACTAATATTGGTAGGGGCAGTGTCAAGTTTCATTTTTCGTTTTTGTGACTACAGAGACATGTGGAATAATTTTTAGATATTTTTGGTTACCTATATTATTCGAATAACAATTTCAGCTCATTCTGTTGAGCATGAATGAACTAAGTGTTTGGCAGTATTTATTTAATTTTTCTTATGTTTTCAGTGGTAGCATCTCATAACAAAGATGTTTCTAAAGATGCCAGGGGAAACCATACTGAATTTCCAGACCAGTCAAGCCATTGCTATGTAGAAAGTGCAAATGGAATTCTGATAAATTAATTTACTACTTGGAATTCACAGCAAACTTTGAAAGTATTTTGATGAATAGGATGTGCTTCCAAGATAATAGGAATTGTAATAGCAGACTAAGAGTGGTGTGGTAGGAGCATGTTTTCAAAAACAAGTGTGTGTACACAAGTATATGTGCAATTAAGAGAAAAAATTTATGTCTGTAGGCTAAAACCTATTTGCCATTCAGATACTTTTTTTTTCTTATGGTATTAATTCTCTAGGATGTGATATTTATTATCTTTATTAAAACAAAGTATTACTTTAATTGCTGCTTGTTTGTGGCATGCTCTTCAAGGTAAACTTCTAAGTCTTCCATTAGAGTACACTTAATACATCATCTGACTATGGTAGTTCCATAAACATGCACACATTTTAATTTATAATTGGGTGCGATCCTAGGATAAAGACTGTGGCAGGTGTTCGTGAATAATAATGTCATCTAAAGCTTTCAGGATATCAAAGGAGGACATGGAAAAATTGAAAATCAAGTTTTCTGATGGAGGGAAAAAGGGGTTTAATGGAATAAATTCTGAAATCTTGTATCAAATTTAGCTTTAATGACAAAAACTCCTGATAGAGAAATTTAACGTTTAAATTTGACAGTGTGAAGTTTTAACTGTTTTTTATTTCATGCAAAAAATATTCTCTGAGTGTATGTTAAAAGTGATGGATGGGATCAAATGTGATGCATGTGAATGGGGAACACTCCTCCCCTATCAGGTACAGCTGGAACAAAGCTGGCAGTAAATAGGTAATGTGTGTTGGGGAGAGGAAATTTCCAGGGAAATAATAAGTTTAAATAAGTAGAGGCAGAGGAAGCCAAAGCAAGGTAGAGGGTTTTATATGTAATGGAATAGTGAGAAAACAACTAAAAAAAGCATTGGGCAGATGAAAAGGAAGTTATGGCAGAAAGTAGTTAAGTAAAGTAGAACTGTGGTTCATTGTGGGAAGACAGGAGGAATCACAAAAACCCAACCAAGGGAAGATCCAATTCAATAAAAGGAATAACCTCTTTCACCCTTGGCAGACAACAAAGCAGTGAACAGGTTGCCCAGAGAGATTGTATGCCAGAGCAGTAAGGGGCTGAGTGACCAGGCCTGACCTCATGGGTGATCCTGCTTTGAGAAGGAGTTTGAACGAGAGACTTCCTGAGGTCCCTTCCAGCCTCAATTATCCAGAGGTCCAATGGAAAACAAAATGTTTTTAGCCTAGTATTAAAATTCTTTGTGACATGGCCATGTCGTGGCTTTCCAGAATGACTGTTTCGTTCACCCAAACAGAATTCTGAAAACCAGGAATGAAGTGCTGCATACAGTCAGCTTTACTGGCAGGCAGCAAAGCTCATGGAATCCCTGGAGTTAGGAGCCAGCACTCGAGCTGTGCTCACTGGGTTCAGTGTGACTACGCTGAGTGACAGAGCTCCATCTTCTTGGCAGAGCTGGGACATGGGCAGTCTTGGCAAGGAAGGCTCCACTCAGTCTTCCTTCCCACAATGCAACAAAGGTGCAGTCTAAATTCACACATGGATCTTTTTTGACCATTTGAAATAGTTTGGATTTAAATGGAAGTTGAGTTTCAAACCTCAACTAGAATAGAATTGTTGCTTTACTATGATGATTTTATAAATGATGACTTCCCAGACTTCTTTTACTCATTTCCTTGACCATTTAAAAGCATGAAGCATCTTTTCAATGTGGGTATTATCACTACTTTAATGTTCTCCTACTTCATTAACATGCTTTCCCCTTATAAAATTATGCTCCTCCTCCAGATAAAAAATAAAGTTTTCCACACTTCATTGGATTTTCTCTCTTCTTTATAAAATTCAACCTGAAAATCTTAGTTGCTTTTTTGTAATTTCCTCTCATTTCTCATTTATATTACCGGAAATTAGAGATCTAAGAGGGCTGGAGAGAGGAGTGAGATGGGTTTTTATAGCTGCAGCCTTTGAGCAGCCTTTTGTGAGAATACTTCTGACACTTGCTGTTGATTATAGGCTTCTTTTTAAAAAGAACTGTTTGAGCCTAAGTTATGGTGCGTTTTTGGATTCCACAGCCTTCTTCCACATGTGGATTTTTGTAATAGCTCCAATCTGACCTTCTTCATTAAATTACTTAGTTCAATGGAGTCTGAGTTCTTGAAATCTGATATGCTAGTCTGGTTTATTGTGTATATCTATCTTGTATCTGCACTTTGTGTACAGTACTAAATTCAAGTGGCTCTTGATCTGATTTCAATCTACCCACTGGTTTCTTTCTGCTGATAAGAAATTAATTCAATATGGTTTCCCATTTTTCAGACTGTAAAGTTATTCTGTATTAAGTAGAAGCCAACTGTGATGCATGTTCAGTATACTTTTTGCCCAGTGAATCTATGGGAAGATAATTTCTCCCACAATTGTGGTATCCTGTGATTTCCAGTCCTGTGAGAGCTGGCCATGCATTTTTTTCATTCTCACTTCCATCTGGTTGTGATGGTTTATAAGCAGATGTTTATTGTTCTCTCTCTTTCTTCCTGCCTCCCCATTCTTGCTAACTTAATACAAAGTCAGTTGCCACCGCTATTTTTGTTGTCACTTTTTAAATATTGGACATAATAAATATCCATGATTCAAAAAATCATTCTAATTATCTTTTGGGATTCTCAGTGGTTAATTCACTCTTCCTGCTCACAGAAAATTGCTTAAAAATTGCAAGTCACTTTCCAATAATGTTAACTCTACAGCAGCTTTAAAATTAATTTTCAGGTCTTTTTGTCTATTTTTGTAAAGAAGTCTGTGAATTTACAATAGAAAGTGAGATGTTTCTGTACTGCTGGAGTAATGCATCTGATTAAACTTATTGTGTGGTATGTAATTATAGAAATAACTTTCCACATGCAACAAATACATATGTTTATATCCAGACTTATTTGAAGACCAGTGAGCCCATATTTTTATAATTTTTCTTGTCTTTCACTCCGAATTTATTTTGTGGTAGTGTTTGGTATATTTCTGTCCCTGGAGTTTCACTGAAATCTGCTTTAAACGTACTTAGGCTTTACTTTTATGAAATTTCTAGTTGCTTATGGAATGGCTCCTCCAAAAACATTGAAAATCTTATGATTTCTTCTGTGTGTTAATTCAGCATCTAAAGGATAAAATCCTGAATTAGATTTGAGAGTTTCAGACTTGAATTTTGATTTGTTGGCTTAAAGAAAAGAAAATGTTCACTGAATCTAAAACCTGTAGTCAATAACAAGAGAAATTACTAATTTTCTGAAATACTGGCTTTGTGGAACAGATCAGGAAATAACTTGAAACTGTTGTTCTTGGCAGCAACAAAATATTTTATTTTGCCCCATCAGTAAAAGATCTAGGAAGTTGCCCATGCCAAGATCTCTGTCACTAACTTTGCAACTTCTTTGCTATTGAGGTGAACAGTTACATCTGCTGTCTCCTTAAACAGTATCATCAATAACTTTTTTGGGCTATTTTTTAGTGTATATTGTTGGGAATAGGATTTATGTTATGTCCTGGGTTTTTTTTTTGCTTTTTTGCCCCTTTATTTACTCAATATTATTGACACTGCATTTAGTGATCTGTTGAAATGATAAAAGAGATGAAATTTCATAAAAGTTTTCATGATTGTCACCTAGTGTTAATGTGGACCTGAACAAATATCTTTTAATAGATTTAAATGGGCTTTGGCCACAGGCCTTATGTAATGATTTCATGTTGTACAAAATCATATAAAATATAATTTGAATTTTGAGATGTATGTTATATAGATTATGTAGTTACATTAACTGTACCTTGTAGCCTTTAAATTTACAGCTATTGAAAAGGTTCTGTCAAGAGACAACAATATGTGGATTGAAGGTAATGATTATCGGATTAGTAATTTGGATTAATTTATTTTTGCTTTAAATACTAAGGTTTTTTTTCTTGATCACAGACAGCCTATCACAACAAGTTTGTGTTATCACCAATGTGAAGGAAACTCTTGCACAAGTAGGTTTTCTCCTTCCTGAATCCCTGAAAAGCCAAATAAAAGTAAGTACAACTCTATGGCTCTCAACTGTATGATTAATTTAATGTTTCTGGTTGCCACTACTCCTAAGAAATGGTCTAAATAATGTGAAAACAGAAACTGAGACTTCCTGTGTCACTGTAGTATTTATTACAAGGGATTAACACCAGGTGTGGAAGTTACCAAGACGGAAGCATCTTCTGCCCAGTTGTGCTGTAGAGGGGAGTCTTACACATCCACTTAAAATGTCCATATTAGATTAGAGGAGAAATTGAATCCAGACAACAGTGAGGCATTTTTCTTTAGATTTTATGAATTCAGTAAGCCCAAATTGTTATAAATATGTTACAGAGGAAATGCTTTTGTTACTTTGAAGTCTGCCTTGGAGTTTGAACCAATTAAAGCGTACGATGTTTTCCTGCAGAGCTGTGAATGCAAAATCAAATTATTCAGCCTTTTTGTGGAGCGATAGGGGTACATTTCTTTCACAGTAAATGCTCATTGAGGCCTTTGCTTTATGATATTGATGGAATGTTCAACTGGCATTTAACGATCTTTTACATTATTCTTTCTAATAGAGCTATCGTATTTCCATTTTCCCAAAGGTGATTAACATTTGGTAATTGCTTAAATTTAGACTGGTGTTGGGGTGATTCTTAATTATATCTTATGTGGTGATATCACATGTTCCTGTTACCCAGAGAAAGAGAAAGGAAATAGCTGTTCAAAAATACAGGTTTTCTGATACGCATATTGTTACTTCTGCAATGGTTTTATTCACGTCTGTTGATCATCTGCATGGTGTGTCAATTATTAGAAGGATGTGTTTCTCTACCAACGTGTATGGCTGTTTTATATCTGGAAATTTCATTTGATATTGCTCTTGGAGTTTTGTTTGGAAAGAATTGTATTTAGTATGGAATCATGCTTTATATCTATTAAATGTCTACACCTAAAAGTGAAAAAAGATCTTTTCTTGTCTAAATAGCTGTATAATGGGGCAGAAGTATGTTTCCACTTCACTGACACCAGATCCATTGCTAATTCTCTTTTTTATCTCCATGTAAACTGTTTGGCTATTAGTAGGAAGACATCACTTACCCATATACTTTTAAACAATAAAATCTCTGAGTTAATTTTTAAGCTTACCAATATACAAAACTTCTAACATTACAAAGAATATATGCACAAGCCTATGTATTCTCAAATGAAGCACAGCATCTTGTGTGACAGAGACTTGATTTTGTGCAAAATAATTATTTTAAGCAGTATAGATGTACCACACTGAAAGCTGGGCCTTTTCAAAGGGATAATTGAAAGGTAATTAATCTAAATAAGAGACCACCTGGGAATCGTTCGGTAGAGCACATATTATCTGGGACCAGTCTTTTAACATTTTAGATACTTTTGATACTCCAGTTCTCAGTAGCAGCCATATTTATTTCTCAGGTATTTGTTAACTTCTATATATATCCTTAAAGAAGAATTAAAAAGAAATTTTGTTTGAAGGATTTCTGAGAGAAGCTCTAATAGCATGGTAATGCCAATAAGAGGGGGAAAAAAGACCTCAAGATTGAACTAATAAGATAAAGAAAAGGAAAAGAAAAGCTTTTCTAAAAAATTTTTAAGGGTAAATTGTTGCTTGTGAAGTTCTTTAACAATACTTTAATCAGTGTTACTTGAAACAGTATGACTAATGAATGAATGTTTTTTTAAAGATGTCATACTGTGAAAGACATAACTTGAGTCTTTCCTTACATTTGTTATTTAGCCCTTTCTTTTGAAGCAAACAAACCTAAATGGGAGCTGAAGGTGTTTTCTTCTGTGACTGGAAATCCTGTACTCCTGTTTCTTTAGTGACTAAATGCTGCTGTCACATGAAATGGAATCAACTGGATGAAGTTGTGTGTCATTTTTGTGACTGGATAATTATACATGAGCAGCATATAAAAACATTTGGTTGTTTTCAAATAGAAAAAGAACTAGCATTTCACTAGTAGAAATTCACCAATTTCTTAATGATTGCATTGTCCATCTGCTGCATTGGTGTTAATTGTGATTTTAAATTCTGATAAAATTTAAATAACTTTTACAGGTTCCAAATGTCCTGGTATTAATTTTTGATTTTATGAAAGTGGATAAAGTTGAAAAGTTGAAAGTTGAAAATTCCATACAGGGCATCTAATGACTAAAAAAACATTAAAGAGTATCAGTTGTTACAAGGACCAGAAGTAATTAAGCAAATCCATATACTCCTTTTTATTTTAACACTGAAACATTATGTGACAATCACTCTTTACCAAGGTGGTACTTTTAGGTAATTATTGCTCTCCTGCATTGCTGATAACATTGATTAATATTAATTTGAATTTTAAAAAACCTAATATGGCATAGGATATTAAATGGAAAATAGAATAACAATTAATTTTAGTTAATTAATGATTTATTGAAGCTTCTACTTAGGCAGCTGTGCTTACTTTTCCAACAGAGAATTTCAATTTCACTTTTGCTGGATAACATGGTGGTTAAAAAATGCTATTGTGGTACTTAATAAAATTGTTGAAGTTAAATCAAAATTCTGATACACTGAAGGAATTTTTAAATGTTTGGCAATTCTTAAGCATCATGTATTGTAATATCTCAAAGGAAAAAATAAAAGTAGGCCTTGTGCCTTGGGTCATGTTCCAAATGCCTTCTGAAAAGACGCTGGCTTGCAGTATGCTTGTGTTCATTGAAGTATGTGCAAGGTTGAGAAGGTACCAGGGTTTTCTGATTTTACATCTTCAGAGGTTCAAGCCAGGTGAGCCCTGGAGAGTTGCATTTGCCAAGTATTTTTAAGTAATTCGTACTTTCTGTGACTTTTTTGTTAAAATCTTAAAATATTAATTGTCAGCTATTTGTGGCTATGCTATAAAATTTTGAGCCCAAAATGTTTCTAAAATCTTTAGAGCATAAATATCAACTTTTTGATTTCAAACCACCTTCCTTTGCAAACAAGTTACCTCCCAATTATTACAAAAAATAACAAATACAGCTTTACGTAACACTGCAAAACCTTTTTAAATGTTGTATTTGGAACTTTTTTTGTATTGTGGATGAAGTGGCATTTTAAGGGAACACAGCAGTGTATTGTTTCTGTTGCTTGCTATGATACTTAATATGTGTTTTGGGTAGAAATAAAGCTCAGATGTACAGTGAAACAGTGGGATTTGCTGATTTAATGGAAGCAACGTGAAGATTTTTTTTAGTAAATAAATCAAGATTTTTTATTTACTTCAGACTGTTATCTTCTCTTAGGGAACAGATTCACCCTCGGCTTCCTGGTTTATTGTTTTACTTAAGGCAATCCTGAAGCTGATAATGTAGTTGAATCTACTTTTTAGTTCAACTGGGATAAGATAGTTACTTAGCTTGTGTAAAAGGCTGCAAAATAAGTATGTCTGTGCTTAAGAAAGTATTTTAAAATATTCGTTGAGTTGAGGAAATTATTTCAAGGAGAAACTCTAGAAAAGTCTTGTACTCTTGTTCTGGGCAGAATCCTGGAATACCAGTGCACCTGGTCTTTCATGCCCACTTATTTTATTTAATTTTTAACTTCATGAAGACAAAATGTATATATTTGAGTATTATAGAGGTTTTCTCAGAATTAGACATCTAAAATCATTAGATTGTTTTATGGGCAGGGTTTTCATCTCTGGAAACAGTTGAAGGTCCTAACCCCAGCAGCAACACTCATGTCTGATGCTTCCAAGGCTGTGTCTGGAATGGCATCCCTAAGCAGTGTACTTCAACATATGTTGGGCTCCATGCTTCTCTGTTGAGTGCCCCAAAATTCTGAGCAATTTTCAGTTTTTGTAGTGGAAATAATAATTTCCAATTTTAAATAATTTGAATGAACAAACTCCTGCCACAGTGGGGGAAGCTTTAGCAGATAGTTAAGGTTGTAATAGGATTTTTGACTTTTTTTTTGTCTAATTAGGTTGAAGCTATTTCAATATCTCTAAGCAAAAATGATAGCCATCTACAAAACATCATTTCAGGACAGTGCTACAATTTCGTTTGTGTAAATGTAAGTAGTAACGATCCATGCTTTTTATTTTGCACATAAACTTACTCGTAATGGTAAATAATAATGAAATATTTGAGTAATAAGTTGTTTGTTATTTTTGTCCTCATGTGCTGTGTTCATTCTCCTCTGGTTCCATGCTTCTGTCACTGTGTTGTTAACCAGCCATGAATTCTTAAATAAGGGAGATAAAACTGGGAGTAGTACAAAATTTCCTTTCACAGATGTTGTATTGAAGTGAATTATTTTAAGGAGAGGCCTGTCATACGTGTGGTCATCTAACTGTGCATTCATTGCTACCATGGCCTAAATTAGTGTTTCCCATTCTGGACATGTGCATGCTATGTGATCTGTATCCGAGTCCTTGTATGGGAACAGGCTGGTTTTAGATGAACCATATCTGAGACCAATCAAGACACTTAATCTTGTTTGTTTGTTTTTATATATAGGTATATAAAGGGTAATCTCATTCTTTTTTAAACATCTATAACTTTACCAGACAATACCATTACAAGTATACTAAAAACAAACAACTAACTAACCAAACCCCCCCAAAACAAAAAAAGGGATGTATATTCTTTTTTTTTTTGTAAATAAAAGTTCTTTGATTTCCATTTTTATTAAATAATTGTTGCTTTCAGTAATTCTAAACATTTATTTTAATTTAGGATAAAAGGTGTGCCATTCAGGAAATCCAGGAACTAGTGGATATGTTGGAAAAATCAAATATTCCGCTCTTATATCCAGTTGTCCTTATTTCGGTAGGTAACTCCTGTAAGTTACAGTAGAAAGTATCTCATTAAATGTTTTAAAATAATATTTAATATAAATATAAGTAATAATTAATATAAATCTTTTTTAAGTTAGACTAGGCTTAAACTGCTGCTAACTCAGAATAAAATTGTAAATTCAGACTTTAAATTGGTCACTAAAGAAACTCATTTTCACTTCAACAAATGCATCCTGTCAAGAAACAAGCTAACACTAGCAAATGACAGTATATTAGTTATATATTTTTGTGAAAGGCTCATTGTGGCTGACTGTCTTTACTAACTGTTAACTCCTGCCTTGCTCTTGTGCTCTGTCTCTGCTGGGGATGCTGTGAAGCACGTGCTGTGCTTGAATGCCCAGTTGAAACAGAATTAGGTGGATTTATTTTTTTCTATGCATGCGTGGTCCTGATGGCTGCACTGTTTTTGATACAGGCCAGGATGCCACTGGCCTTCTTGGCCACCTGGGCACAGCTGGCTCATGCTCAGCCACTGTCAACCAGCACCCCCAGGTCCTTTTCCATGGGGCACTTTTCCAGCCACTCTGCCCCAGCCTGTGGTGCTGGATGTGGTTGTTGTGAGCCAAATGCAGGACCTGGCACTTTGCCCTCTCGAACCTTGTACCCTTGGCCTCAGCCCATGTATCCAGCCTGTCCTGATCCTTCTGTAGAGCCTAACCTGTCAACTAACCTATCAACATACTATATCCTTACCTATTGTATGGTGTTCTATTGGAGTGAGTTACTGTGATTCTATAAGCATCAATATTTAGCACTTTGTTTCTAGACCATCTTTTTTTTCTTGACCCTCTTTCTGAGGAACTTCAGGGTAAAACTTTTATTTTAGTGAATTTTCAAAGATAGATTATTCCTGCCTTTCATAATCAGAGTAATTATATGTCTTCAATTCTGTTGGTCATTTACAAGGCCACTGGATGTGCAAAATGCTCTTTTCTGGACTGAAAATGTTTTCATTAGTCCTTTATCAACAATATAAAAAACCATTTCTGTCTGTGTTGAATTTTGAGAGTGCGAAGATAAAGTCGGAATTGTTGATCGACTAGCTAATGCTAAGGTGTCAAAAGCATGTTTATTTTATGCCCAACTGATAGCACTTTCTAGTTTGGACTTCGAATTAAATACTTTTTTTAGTGTGACACTAGGAATGTGAAAACTTTGGTTTAATAGTTGTAGCTATAAATATTGTGGTCTTAATATCTCCTAAGAAATAGATATGAATGCAAATAATTCTTACACAATCTCCCCATGAAACTCGAGTTTTGCCCCTGAGATAACTAGATCTCGAAGTCATTGTAGAACCCACAACCATTTTAAATGAAAGTGTACTTGCTTGAGCAACCTGTAGCATGCACAAATTATTTAGGTGGGCATTATTTTAAAATAGCCTTAGGAGAAAATGATACATTTAATCTCTTTACTATACTCCAGACCCATCAGTTGTTTCTGACAACTACTTGACATTTCCCAGAACTAGACAGTGGGAAAAAAAATCGTCTCATAACTATGTGGAAACGGTTGCTAATATTTAAAATCCGGATAGAGATATATTTGTTAGAAGTATGTTGCCTAATTGCGCCTGGGTATCTGGTGCTACACTTTCATTTGATGTAAGTACCACATTATCTGTTAGAAATACTAGAAGGGGAAAAAAAGAGATCTGGAAGGTATGTTTTAAGTGACAAAAGAATTAGTTTAACAAATCATTGATTCATATTAATCACTGGGAAGTATTGAAGTCCTTTAAGCTTCTGATCTCCAAAACTCATTACAGATGATATGGGGGACAGAAATTTCCTTCAGCAGTCTTTAATTAAATTCAGTGTTGGGTGTCCTCTTCACTAAGGCTCATGAGTGAGATTTTCCTCAACTTTATTCTTTCCTATATACTTTTTTAACATACTACCTGAATGAATTGTTCATGAAAAGTGCTATAATACACTTTCTTTCAATGTGAAAGGACATATTAATATTTCTCAGACAAATGTAAATCAGAATTTTAAGCAGTATGATGACATTTAAATGCATAGTCTTAGGTACCAGCTGTAAGGGAAACGTTTTTTCTATTCTCAAAAGTAAAACTCTTTCTGGTAGTGAAGAATTGAAAGTGTGAATGGGGAGAGCAGCTAACTGCTTCCATTCTAAACTCATAACTAGGAACAGTCTAATGTAATTAGACTTGGGTAATTGAAAATTTCTTGTCTCTTCTTTGATTTCATGAAAAAAATAACTTTTTCATAATAATCTGGTAATTAAGAAAAAAAGGGTCTTTTTCCTTCCAATAGTCATCTTCTTTAGTTGTAAAAATGGCAGGTGTTATTATTGTGCCAGATGCTCTGTTTAACCAGCCCAGAGAGCAGTGCTCCAATAAAAGGATGAGCTTGCACTGGACATGATGAGTTCTGTCCATAATCCCACCTATCAGTTGCCACAGATTCAAAATCTATCCATTATCCTGGTGCCTGACTGGATTGTTTCAAGGCATCTGTAAGCTGAAGCAGCAAGTGGACTACTGGATCTGGACAAAAGGGAAGATTAATGTTTCAGGAGAGATAGGAAGCACAGAGGTAAACTTCAGGCAATTATTTGTTTGCATCAAGCCAGTATCCTCTCCAATTATGCTATAACCAGATGAATTGTATTCTTATACTCACATTACTTTTTTGAGCAATACGTTTTCATGTTTGTAGATGCTATGAATGGATTTGATTTTTATATTGTTGCTTTGCTTAGGTTTAGAAAGAAGGGAATACTAGTAGTTCAGCACTGTAGTTGCAATTATTTTCATTTCAGTACCAAAGTAAGTTTGTGAAAAATCTCCTTTTAAAGCTGTCAAAGAGGTTAGTGATAAGGAGGAGCTAGGTTAAGTTCTCTCAAATTGATAGATTTTATAATTTCTTGTAAATAGCTGTAAATGACTAGTACTTAGCCTTGCTTTGGGTAGAAAATAACAAAATAATAAGTGTGGGCAAAAATTAATGTCTGCTTGTGTAGTAGAAGACAATAGCTTTGCTTCTGGTGAGTATCTATTTAGACAATAAACAGCTTTTTAAAAAAATGTTGCAAGGGAAAATTGTAAGGACCAATTTTCTGTCGGTATAAATTGAACATAAAGTACAAAGAGAACTTGAAATAATTTTCCTAAGCAGTGGTCTCTGGGGAGATCTCTATACCCCTACCTCTGTGTAGAGGTCACAGATAAGTTTTATATGATGGAATCATTCAGCCAGAAAAATGTTTTTTTCTCTCTTCTAGGGTTAAAGGTATTTCTACTATTAATAGATACTGAAACTTTTTATGTACAAATCATCATCCTTAACTTTGATTCCTACAGCTAATTGAAGCTTTGCAAGATAAATGGATTAAAATGTGGAACATGTAAGATTTGGGAAAGGGTTGACATCTAGCTGATGCCTCTCTGGAAATACCAGTTACAGAATTACAGAATATTCTGAGTTGGAAGGGACCCACAAGAATCATTGAGTCCCACTCCTGGCCCTGCACAGGACATCTCAATAGTCACACCATGTGCCTGAGAACATTGTCCAAATACTTCTTGAACTCAGTTCAGGTCCTTTAAGATGTGCCATGTTTGTGCAGCATCCCTGATGGAAATGAGACCTGCCTTTCCCTGCCCAAGAGCTCAGGACAGTCATATCCCTACCTTCTTTTGAGGTAGCTTCTGCTTTTTAAACTGGAAGTGTTAACTTGAAATTAATCCAATTTAGGCAACTAATATGCTATACTGAAAGGATAGTAAATTTCCAATTAAACTTTAAAGAATTCAGTTCTGTCTTGAAAACCTTCAAGATGCAAACTTAAGAAAGACTCATGTATTCCATAGTCCTCTGATAGTAAAAAAAACCAAACCAAACAAAAAAACCCCCGTGAAAGTTAGTCTAGAGCTTATAAAATAATGTTGTTTGTTTTCTAATTTAATTGAATATTTTTAAGATGCATGAGATGTTCTGACAAATTAGTTTCTTTGTGCTTTGAAAAGAAATAGTTTTCATATCACTAAATGTATAAGTAGTGGAATTCAATAGTAGTAGAAGCTATCTAAGAAAAGCTTTTGTTAGTCTGTATTTTTGTGTGTGCTTAACACATAAAAATGAGATACCAAAACCCATCAGTTTAAACACACTATGGAAAAAGTGGATTTTGGTTTTTTCATCATTTGTTCTTTTGCAGGTGCACTTGGAGGTTTCAGAAAAGAATTCTTTCAGCTTTGGGATGGAAGACCTAACTACGATCAAGAAATTTGCAAGAGAAACTAAAAAGAAAAACATTCTGGTTTATGGTCTCCTTATCCAGTATAAGGTATGTAATTACTTTTCTGTGTGCAAATTATCTTCTTTTGCAATTCATATGATTAATGATAGAATCTTCATTTAAAACAAAATCAAAGGGAAATAAATATGACATGAAAAGAATTTTTTGGGGAAGACTCTTGCCTGTTCTTGTTCAAAATTCAGACAAGCCTGTAGTTATAGACAAAAATGTAAGCTTTTTGATTAGAGAGGAATAAATGGTAAACATTTTTTAGAAATGCATGAAAACATCAGGACCCTTTTTGCTTTTCTGCTTGGGAACTAGTTTTTTTCAGCATTAAAAAAAGAGAAAAATGGTGAAAGTAACATTCACTCAGTGGTTCTGCAGTATTTTATGTCCCTCATCAAAACAGAGTTTGGTACTCAGGTGACAGGAAGGGCATGGCATATAGGTGTTGAAACAGTGTCTGTAATAGCAGCAAATTGCCTCAGCTGGAGGCAAAAAGAGTTAGCACTCCAATATCCTTTGTACTCACAAAAGCTATTTAAAAATAAACCATTTAGCCTTGGAAGCATGTTCTGTCAACAAGAAGAGTGGGCTGCCTTGCCTCCAGTGCAGATGTAGTTTTGCAGCTTTTTAATTCAGTCAACAGTGAAGGAAGTTAGTTAGTTGTTCAATGGAAATTTTAGTAAAGAAAATGTAATCTTGACTGGGTTTTTTTAGGTTAATTTATGTGTTTGGGTTTATATATAATTGATTAAATGTGGGTTTAGTTTTATATTTTTTTCTGGTATACCAAGCACTTGATTTTTCCCATCAAATTCTATTGATTTATGAAGAGCTGGGGGTATCAATACCTATCACTTTATGCTTTTATAGACTTGAATGCCATCACAATATGAATATTGCTATAATATGACATTAGTTTGTCACTTTTTTTTAAAACACTGAAGGGCATACAACTGTTCAGTTTTCTTTCTGCTGCTGTCAAACATAATTTTTTTTAGGGTGAATTTTGGCTTCCTTTGGTAAAAATAATTTGAATAACTATTGAAACGTAGCTTTAAGAGTCACTTTATCATGGTAAAAAGTAACACTTCAAATATTGCTTTAGTCTAACTGCAGTTTTTGCCTTTTAGACTTTATTATGTATATATGATTTTATATGCAAGTGAATCAAATAGACATATGTGGATAGCAACAGTTAGTAAAGCTGACTGGAAGAAAGGAAGATCTTTAATAATCTTTAGTGGATTTTGATGGTCATGGCACCAAGATGTTTTAAAATTAACGGGCATATATAAGAGCAGTATGAGATCTGAGTGGGAATTCTTGATCTGTGGTAATAAGAGAATTGCAGCAGACTGCTGCCTCCATTTTTTGAAAATAAAAAGCTAGAATCATTATGTAAGATCACTGCAGGCAGAGTCATCAGTTATTAGCATGGAAAAAGTCTTACATAGAGTGAAACACTTCGCAAAGTAAGTAAACTATTTCTAGCTGTCTTGTTTTAAAATGTGTTTAAAACATGTCCCTGCTCACAAAGACAAGGATAGAGTCTTGAGTTCCTGCTTGTCAGTATTTTGGTAGATAAAAAAAGAGCAGGTTCTACAGATCTTTTGTACATATGTGATATATGTATCAAGTTTACTTTTGGCTGCAGATCTATATAGAAAGAAATTGTTTCTAGGCGAAGATCTGTGGAAAGACTTGACGTACAAATCTAGAAGTTACATTAGCCAAAATTTATTGTTGGTCTGAGTGAGACTGAGGGACTGTGAAAAAAAGCAATTTGTTACAAGAAAAGACATCTTTAAAACAGTTTTTAAAAAAATCTTAAGTCCAAGGCATGATTTGAGAGTTGCCAAGGTATTCTACTTCTAGTACAAGCCAATAATAGATGAACCTGTAGGTGAATTCCATGCATCAGGATGGAATTTCATATAGGCATGATGGGGAGTCCAGAAAAAGTAGAAACACAAAAAGCACCTGTGCTATTGCAGGACAGCCTATTACTGCAATAACTTCTGTCGCTAGATGCTTTCTAAAAGTCCCAGAAAGCTATAGTTAATTTCAGGAAAGGAGTGATGACAGGTTACTTCATGGAGCTTTCCTCTAGCTGAGAGGTTTATATCATCACTACCAGGCATACACGTTTGATAGATACACATTTACTAATTAAAACAAAAGGGAATTTATTGACACACATGGCCATGGTAATATTCAGGTGAAATTATGTTACGTTTAGAAGGGTTTTATATATTCTGTGTGAGGATATGTTGATATAAAAGAATATGGGGGCAGTCTTTCAGATTTTGCATTAGAAAAGCAAATTTGTTGAAATGAATATTTTTTTTGAAAATACAACTTTTTTTTTTTTTTTTAAATGTTTTGGAAGTGGAAATTAAATGCTTTTGGAACCAAGGAGTTCAGTTTTGATGGTATTGAAGGAGCTGTGAAACCCTAAGAAAAAAGTATGGGTCTTTATTTTCACTTCTTAAATGCAGTGTTTGTTTGGTATTTAGAAAAAGATATTAAGTATTTTTATGACTATCTGATACACCAAGAAGCGAATCAGGAGAATGAAAGGAAAAGGCTTAATGTGCTGTATAAATGACCTGCTTTTTTACTTTTCATTTGCTCAAAACAAGAGCACGTTTGCAGCTGGTAACAAATAGTTATTTCTCTCATAAACATCATGCATAGAATACCACATTACTGATACTAATGTACAGATTGGATCCTCTTCATAAAACCTCCTGTTTGCATCCTGAAAATACTGTTAATTTAAATCTCACTTATGAAATATTTTTTTTCTTTTCTAAAACAGTTCTGCAATGTTAGAAATGGTTTACATGTTCAAAATACAAAGGGGAAAAGAATATTCAGTATCCAGAGTCTGAACTTATGGAATTAGTTTTTGAGGGATTTTCAGATAATTTGAAGGAAATAGCTGATAAAGCAAGGTGAATTAAAAATAGGGAGAAAGGTCAGTTTTTTAATGGAAGGTATTACTGGCATGTGTTGATGAAAATGTTAGTAAATTCCAACTTTTTATTTAGTGAGAAGTTCACCTTGGAAATAGCAATGACTTGTGTGGTATTGTTATATATTAGAGTAAGACTCTTTGTTTTAGTAATAGTCTAGTAGGATGTAATGGAGAAGGCAAAGTCTGAATATTAGGAGGAAAACCTATAAAAAAAAAGCCAAGTTATTCTTAAATAAACAAAGTTTTACTTAAGAGGAGTCTTAAGAACTGCTAAAAATCCTAAGAATATGAAAGCTAATGTCAAATCATTGCATCCATGCAGGGATGGAAGTACATTACAAGTACTGATTTATATCATTGGAGTCACAGGATTTGAGAGGACACCTGAGCTGCATGTCATTGTTTTATTTTCTGAGCAATGGAATAATTCTGAAATTGGGCCTTGTTCTCACATACACACGTTACTATCTTTAAACATATTCTAGGTAGCGAATGGCCTTATGCTTGAATATGACAGCAATGTTTAAAAAACACCCCATATTCTCTATTTACTGCTCTTCTCCCTTTTAAAATAATAATAATAAGAAGAATAATAACAGTAATAATAATAATAATGTTGTCTTATGACTGAACTACAAAAAATTATCAGCACACGTAAAAAGAGAATATAAGCAGCATTTCCTAGCATGTGAGTTCAAATTCAATGGCTTTTAAAGGTTACAGGAATAAAATTTTGGCTTGTAGGTTTCAGTAATAACTTCCTTACTCTTCAAAGGGAATAAAAAGGAACAGTAATCATCCAAAGTAAAACACATTTAGATGGACATAGGAAGCCACAGAAAGATTTAAAATAAGAAAGTAACACTAATATATCTTGGTTATAGAACTGTATTAATTTAAAATAATGCTACTTCAGAGAAGCACTGACAGAATGTTGTGTCAGAGCAGCAAATATGTGCTAAGGCTTGCCTAGGGTAAGGTGAGCCCAAATACTTTTGCATCTGAAACTTCTATTTGGTTAAGATAAGGAACTGTTCACCGACAGCCAGAAAAATCACAGTACATACACTGAAAAGAGGCAAATGATGCAGTAGAATAATTGTTATGAAGCTGCTTGAAACTAAAAGGAACCTGAACTGTGGGTGATTTCTTATGCAAACATACTGGACACTTACTGTAGCCTTAAAGACTTTTTGAAGACAAGAGGCCCATCTGCAGTGTGGTTGATGGCTCGAGAAATACTTAGTGTGTTAAAAGTGTTTTATGTCTGACTTGGTAAACCCCAAAGGTAAACATTTATGATTTCTTTTTCATCAAAGATCCCTTAAAATAGTATTATGGGTAAACATTAAGGCAGTGTTTCTCAAAAGAGGGAACACACCCCTCAATGGGGTAATCCACAAAGCAGAATGTGGTTTGGCAACCAGTAGTGAGATAATGAGCCTAGAGGGCAAATGAAGTAAAATCACAAAATAAAACTTTGGAAACTCATTAAAAACAAATAGGTTCTGCCCTATATGACCCCTGCATGCTTCTTAATTCCCTTAGTAATGAGCATAGAATTGGTCAAATGATTGCAATCGGATTAAAATGATTGGGATACTGCCTGGAGATCTCACTTTTCTCAAGACGACACTTTTATATTTCAGCTGCAATGACATAATCGATTGTAATGAATCCGGAAACATATATTTATTCCTAGGAATCCTTAAGGCCAAGTAGTCACTGTTTAGTATTTTCAAGAGGCAGAAGTTGAACTTTTAAATATTGTCATCCTATGGACTATTCACTCTTTCATCAAGGAAAACTGTGCAAATTGTGTGATGAGCCAGACTGATCTGGTTTCCACCGAGTTTGGGACAAAGAGGGAAACCAAATCAGTGGAAACTTTCTATATGGGTATCCTCATAGAAATCGGAATCTGTAGGTTTCTTAATACAAACTCATAGCCAGTCATTCACCAGAAAAACATGAGACTGATAGTTATGGAGGCTTGACACATTTTTATCCTTATTAGTACTGTCTGCAATCAGCCATGAATGCATATTTTGCAATAAGTAGAACTGACATGATGAAAAAGATTTACAAACATGGATTTGTAAAATAAAACAACAAGCAACTACAGGAAGTGCAAATAACACTGTTTTTAAATACAGATTTAGTCACACTGTAACAACTGCCTGTTAGCGTAAGATATTTCTATAACTTTTACATATTAGTAACAAATCTGTTTGAAAGTCCTTCTAAGATTTCTGTCAATCAAACATTTATATTACTTAAGTACAGAAAATCAATTCCAAATTTAATGTTTGAAAGATGGAAAGCTGAGTACTTCCAAAGAAATACATTGATATGTGAATGTTTTTTTTAAGCTATGTAATATATACAGAAATTATAAACAAGCTAGGTGGCTTTGTATTTTGAACTGAAATCTATTTGATCAAACTAGCCTTTTGTATCTGTTTTGTACCATTCAGAGGATGTCAAGAAATTAAAAAAGAGCATGTCTCTGGCACATTAGTCAATTAAGAAATGTAGGAGTTCAGATTTTACCAAAATGTTTGTTAAGCTTTGGGCTTTGTGTCGGGAAAGGTCATAAACACAAAACTTTGCAGCCTCACTTTTGCTTGCAACACTCTGGTGCATCACATTGTGGGAAGCACAGCTGCTTGGCTGTGCTGCTGCTCACTTTATTAAACATCCTGAAGCTTGAGACTGGATAATGTTGATCAGCAAATTGGGATTGCTGTTCTTTTATTTCAGAGTTTCAGTGTGTCTACCTCGAATGCATGCATACATGCTCTTTTTATTGTCTTGCTCGTTTTCTCTTGCCACCTTTCTCTTTCTGTTGTTCTCGTTTTCTCTCAAGTCTTCTGCCTCTTCTAGCCAAAACGGGTAAAAAACCAGTGGATTTTCTACAGATTTGCAGCTCTTCTAAAAGCACTCAAATGAACCATTTCCACAAACTAATTTCTCAGTGCAGTACCAAATTCCCAGTCTGAGGAAGATGGGCTTTTAAGAAAAATAATTGGTAACCTTTTGGGCTTTCATTAAATAACTGTGTAGGTTTTTATCTGAGAAAGGTCAGAAAGTTGCTCAATTTGTCTCTGCTATTACAAGTTCTAGGAGTTTAACAAGCTGCACAGAAAACTATGAGGTTAATATTTTATGCCTTTTACACATGACCTTTTTAGACTTGTTTCAGCTATTTAACTTATAATTGGAGAAACCAGAGTTCTTCCATCAACTTGTCAGCCAAAATGATTATGCCATGTAGACGTATCTTAAAAGCCGGGACTTCATAAAATGGCCTTTAAACGTCCTTGCTCTTACACCTCAGTTCAGCCATTCTGACAATGTTAGTCAATAAAGGTTGCCAGTTGTTTCTTTTGTGGATATTTAAACTCTATAAAACATAATACTCTAAAATAGCTTCATAGTATGGACTGGAATTTCGGGGAACAAGTGGATTTTAGGTGAAATACCAAACTTTCTAGTGGAAAGGAAAATATGTAACATACAATATTGCAACTTAGAAAAGTATGTTGGTATTAATTATTCTGGATGCTTTATTGTAATAGGAAATAAACATTGAATTGGAACCATTTGGGAAAACAAATACTATGAGGATCAAATCTGAGTTTCATCTTCAAATCTGATAGTATGAGTTATTCTGATTTTTACTTCTTATTAAAGCTTTGATGTTGACCTGCTATCTCTTAATGGAAACATAAACATTTAAGATGAAAGGATTTTGACACAAAATTTTGTTTACAAACAAATGGCTTTTAACTTTTTTTCCATTGCTAGCTTGCCTGACAGAAACCTCTGAAGTCCATTGCATCTGTTTAAGGATAGTTGCGCTTTTGAGTTTTTTAGTGCTGTAACTCTCCACTTAAAGCAATGTTTGTGCTCATTTACTGTCTAAGCGGGGCATCAAAAAGTAGTCTTCTCACTTGGCTTCCATGCTGTCCCCCAGAGATGTCATTTAGGCAACTAAAATACCTATAGTACAGAATACATCTGATTTTTCTGGCTTAGATCTGATTACATAAAACAACAATAACAAAATTGTTCTGTGCACACTAAAATTGTTCTGTGTGCTTAAGAGGCATTTTGAAAATGTTAGCAGCTTGTTGTTGTGTTAGTTTTCTAATGAGCTTTTGTATTTTGAGTGCACTTTTTAAATTAAAAATATGGCTGAAATTTTTCAGATAACTTTTTCCAGTTTCAATGCAAAGTTTAGTTCTATAGCAAAAGTATGCAATGTTTGTAGCACATTTTCATCACTGAATTGGACCAGGAAAACTTAGGAAGTTCTTCAGCCATGTCAACAGAAATATAAATTCCCTTCAAGCTGTACGTTGTAGTGACTGTAACCATTCTATGGCTTTTGCTGCAGTCCTTGTGGGGCTGTAATTCTTAAAAGTTGTGCAGCAAAGGCAGTGACTATCAACTCTATATTGGGAGTATTATTTTCCTCTTTCATCCTCTCCTGCTGTATACTAGCAGGAGTCAAGTAATCCAACCTCAGGCTAACTTTGGGGGATTTCTTTAGAAGGTCTGGAAGAACTGTGGTCGGGGTTTCTGTATTTGAGATACTAAGTCCCACATCTTATTTGTTGCTTATGTCTGATTGTTCAGTGAAAATTATCCATTATGGATCATACCTAGTGCTGAAGTATATAAAAATAATATGTGATATTGCACTTCATGGCAAAGGCTCTATAATGCCAAGAATGAAAAATGCCCCTTATTCAGAGGCCTGTGATGGCCTGTGCACAGCCATCAGATCCCAGTGACACCCTGTGTATCCTAGTAGCTCCTTTGTGCAGTTGAACCTTTTTCAGATTTGTCACCCATCTCCTCTGGAAGTATCTGTCCTGATACATCCCAGGTGTGTGTTTTTCTGCAGTGGGATTTATTATGCTGCAGTATGTTGCCATCAAAGATGGTCATAATGGACCAGATCAGAAGTTTATCTGCGTCATTGTCTTGTGTCCAACAGTAACTGTAAGGAAATGCCTAGGAGAGAATCAGATCAGGGCAAGCATACATGGCACCCCTAAATTTTCTCCCTATACTCAGTAATTGCTAACTTAAGTATTTCCTGAGCCAGAGAGGTTTTCTGTGGAAGTATTAGTCCTGATGGGTTTCTGTTCTGTGCTCTTGTCTTCTGAAATCCGTGTAAACTTTTAGCCTCCACTGTGTCCCCTAATGAACAACTATATAGACTGGAAAACAAAGAAAAAGAGGTGGTTCTTCACAAAGTAGTGTCCTAAGCACAGGGGCTTGCTTCTGGTCTGCTGAGGTCTCATAATTTAAAATTTGAAGTACAGATGAATTGTTTTACATTCATTTACATTCAACTTCATTTATCATTTTATTGTCTAGTTACTCATTTTGTAATGATCTTCTGCATTCCATGCCAGTCAGCCACTACCCTAATGAGCTTCATATCATAAGCAAACTCATATTATTACTATTTTTTCCAGTTTGTTTATGAATGTGTTGAACAGCATAGATAGTATAACAAATCCCACCTGAACTATGTGGGTTCTGTTCTGAGGACTAAGCATTTATTCCTACCCACTTTACTCTGTCTTTTGAGCAAGGCTTTATTCCTGGCAAGTCTTCTGTCTTACGTCCTAGAACCTTAGTTTTCTTAAAAACCTTTGGGGAGGAATTTTATTGATAGTCTTGGAAATCCCAGTAAATTCAATCAACCATCACCCATTCCTTTGAAGAAATACAGTAAGAATGGACATTCAAACTTAAAAACAAAGACACATTGACTTTATCATCATCTTAACTTGCTCTCTATTATTACCATTAAGTATTTAATTGTTTGTTAAATTGTCTGGCACAGAGTTACAGCTTTCTGTTCTGTAGCTCACTGTATCTTTTCAGATTTTTTTTGTTTAAAATTGGAAATTATTACCATGCTGTTGTGCCTACTAAAGCAATTTTAAAAATAGAGATGATGCACACCACTAGGAATGTGTTGCTTCTCTTCATTAATGGTAAGACCAGAACAACCCCAGTGCATTCTGCTGCTGGCTTGTGGTTGCTGAGGGCTATTTATTTTTTAACATTCAAAGATAATGGGAGAAAATCTCGTGGCAACTTCGTCTCACTAATGTTAATTTTCTAAACATTTCAGCTGGCTTTCATCTCAATATGTTTTGAAACATCTGAATATGAAAATATGTTCATATCTCAAAACTATGAGATGCAGAGCATTTGAAGTTAGATTAAACTTTTCTCTTAAAACATGGAAATGCATGAATTGAGGCTTAACACAAGTCAGAGAAAGATCATAGAAAACCTCCACTGGGGAGTGATTTTCATCTGAATTTTGTTGTGAAGTATTTCCTGGAAGTTATTTTCCAGTCGAATACTTGGATTGAATAGAAGTGGAAAATATCACCATTATAGATATTCCAGCATTTTCAGTCTGAACTCATTAAATTTGATTTTAAAACATTCTTTAAGGAGTTGCTTTCCTAAGCCAATTTTTATTCATCCTCCTAACTAATATTTTAACCATATTCCAAGCCTTACAGTATACTTTCTCACCAGGTCATAGGTCATAGTTTCTACTGAGCATCAGGGCCCATTACTTCTCAATGTCCTTATATAAATCTACTTGATTTATAACTGTTTTGATCTTTGAAGTTCTTACCAAGCAGAATCTTTTAAAAACTGAGATTGTTTACATTTGAGTTTCATTCAACCTGTGTGGTACTGGCAGCAGCACAAATGCACATTTTTGGCAGAGCCTCTGCCTTTTTCCTTGACTCAGTCTTTCCATTCTTATGCAGCTATGAGCTCAAGTGTCTTTCACTTGTGTAATTAATTTCAGTGTTCTGTGCTTAAATTTAGCAGACCAGGTGTTGAATTTTGTAGGAAATTTTTACAAATGGTATGAACAGTCGAGATACTGTGTGATTTCGACTTAAACATCAGCAGTATAATGAAGTATGCTGTGTAAGCCTGACTACACATCAACTTTTATGGTCACTTGCTCCCAGAATTGTGCAATTTTAGATGCTTCTCCCTGTCCTGTGAGGTCTTTCATTATTCACAATGAGGTAAAATGGCTTCAGAACTTTACTTCCACTACATCAGTTACCAGTTCCATAGTTCAGCTTTTTATTTTTGTTCTCAAAGTCTCTATAGTTGCCATATTCAAGGCACAAGGATTCTTCTATGGAATTATGGTACAACTATGTTTATGAGGTCATGGAGTTCATAAACCAAAATAGTTGGTGGTGTCAAAAGGGACAGCATGTGCCTTTTCCTCTGAAATAGAGAGTGAACTTCCTCTCTCTTTTGACTCTGCCTTTGGAAGTGGAGGGGTGTTAGTTTAATCTGTAAAAGTTAAATTTCCTTTTTCAAGGACTTGAAAGGGTCAAGGTCGGAGTAAAGCTCCATTTCTTGTGCACACTCCTGTTCATGTGCAGCTTTTCCTCATTTTGTAGATAATAAATTTCAATTAGTACATTTTCCCTCCTCTACTAGATGTATATGTATATAGCAACATAACTTTTTGAGATTTAAGTCCTTGTTATATATACCGTGGAAAAACTGGGTGAAATATGATGCAGTTACCCAGACTAGAGATAAAACATGCCTAATCTGCTTTTTAAAAGTAGTGGCAATAACTGAGGAGGAATTTGCCATTCCATATTAAAACTGAAGCAAAGGTGTTTCAGAGTTTACATTTATTTTGTGGATTTTTAAAATCATCCATAAAATGCTGCAGATGCTTGTATTAGTCAGGACTGTAACTTTTATTTTGCTTCCTGATGAATAATCAACACACTGATATGAATATGGCCTAAAAATAATTACATTTCTGCAAAGAGACTGAAATATTGAGGATCTGCAATTAACATTGCTGATTTTGATTTTTTCAGAACCTGTTCAACAGTGGTGTTGGTGTGACGGGTCTAGTTACCCAAAAATTTCTATGGGAGAGGTTTCCAGTGAAAAGTTTGTATTCAGAGTATTCTCAAATTACGTAAGCAGAGATGATGAGTTTGTTATCGATAATATGGTTTATGTTGAAAACATTATTTAAGCATTGTGTTATCCATCAGGAAAGGAAAAAAAGTAATATTATGGGAATCCCTTTAGGGAATGGGAGCCTAATCGGGGATATACTTTAGGATAGGAAAGGATTTCCTGATGTATTTGTGACATATTTGCTCTCAAACTGCTTACCCATTTTGTTATGCTGTGCTGCGTGTGCATCTTTAGGAGAAACTTATTTTACCAGCCAATATTTTATCACATGAACGTTTCACAAAGGGAGGTAAGGCAGAGTATTAATGTTCTATATATGATGTAGTAAATTTGTATATGGGTGTTCGGTCCTGTAGGAGAGGGTGAAGTACATGAAACTCTAAACAGAGCATGGTTCTAGGTCAGTCATCACGTGAGACCCATGTAAGGCTGTGGGTCGCTTTCCAGATCCCACCCTTCAGCTCCGGCCAGGCAGCTTTGGTCTGATAGAAACCATGGCTTCATTTGCATGCATAAGAGTAGGTGATCAGTTATAATGATTCTGATACTGTGATGGGTGTGCAGTTTAGGAGCTCTCTACTTTCGGTGAGCAAAGTTGAAGGTTCAGTGAGACTAACAGTAACTAGTAACTAGTGAATGTGCTCAGAGAGTTGCAGTCTGTGACTGATAACCTGCTTGTACCGAGAATAAACCTTCAGCAGGTTTAAAACTGACATTTCTGCAACATGTTCTAACTGCTTAATTGAGAAGAGTTTACTGATGAAAACCTACTTCTGAACAACAGTCTCTACTTGGTATTAGTTGTGTGCCAAATTTAAAGCAGAACTGTGTCAGTGCCTTAGGTATTGCCTCAGGCGTTTTAATGGTAGTTTGCTCTGATGTGTCTTGCAATACAGTGTAGCTCAAGAGTAAGTTCAAGCCCGTTCTCATAAAGTCATACCAAATCCTTGTTTAAAAGTTGTATTGAAACTGACAATACTGCTTCTATGCCCTCTACACTCTTCTTATGAAAATAATTTAAACTAGGATTCTCTAGAAGAAATAGCATGTAGAGTTAATTTTTTAATGGAATTACGTTTTCTGCTTGCGCTGTTTCTAAATCTTTTGGAGAGGAGATGAGTCTGATTTGTTTATAAAGCTTCAAAATATTTTGGGGTGATTTACTGCACTCTGAAGTTCCATTAAGCATGTTTGTTTGTATGTCAAAATTCCACTTACTGAAGTTTACTCCAAACCCAATTTTAAGTTGTTAGGTGTTACTAAATAAGAGCTAACCATGCATTTACATCCAGTTAATGTAAGATTTTGCTTATTAACTTACTAATGACTCTTACTGACATGTCACTTTTTCAGATTTTACTTAAATTTTGCAATAAATAAAAATTTTGGACAAGGTAACAGTTATCTGTAGGTGCAGCCTCTTAACTTTCTAACATTGTACTAAGGTGACTTGTTTGCAGTTTGTTTAGGTTTTTTCCCCTGATGATAGAGAAAAGTGCATTTTACTGCCTAGAATCATCCAAAAAATGTTAATTATGATCTTTCTAGAGCCTATTGAATAATTGGCCTTGTGAACTCAGACGATTTCCTCATTGTCTTTATCTGACTATCAAAGTTTTGCTACAAGGTACCTTGCCACCCCACTTTCTCAGGCATGAATTGGAAAAACCTGTCTTTGTATGCTAAACAATAAAATCTCTTTGCTGAAATAGTTCATCCCAAGAGTGAGAGTGGGGATGAAATTTAGTGGTGTAAGAAAATAGCTGCTGCAAGTTTTCATAGACAGGTTGTGTGTCAGACACAGCAACAGCAAAGGTAAGTTGGCAGTTCTGTCAGCTGTACTGCTGCTTTTGCTGTTAACAGAGTTTGCATTTCTAGTGGAAGGGCCAGCGTGGTTTCATGGGCCAGCAATTCCTTTGTAGCCATGTCTGTAAGAGCTTGAAACTGATGTTTCTAAAAGAGGTGGATTTAAATGTTCAGTGCTGAGCAAAACCAGTGGCTAATAATGTTTCTTTTTCTTCATGCATAGGAAAATAGGAATTGACAGAAAAAATGATCATTTAGCTCCTTCATTCTACATGCAAGATTATTCCTTTAAGCAAACATTGTTGTCTTTGCCTTCCTTTTGTATTGGTTTTAGTAACTTTATCCATCTTGCCTACATTACGTGATAAAGCTCATCTGAAATGTGTATTTGTGCTGTATACCCATCTATTTCACCTTTTCACTGCTTGGCAAATATTGTTAGGTAATTACCTCTGTATATTTTTCCTCTTCTAATCCTTTATGGTATAAATTAGGCGATTCTCCCCTTCTATTCAGCAAGAGCATATTTTGTACTAATTGATACTACAACATTAAGAGAAACTCCTTAGAGACTCACTGCCTCTGTGCCTAGTTACCACCTACATATTCTTGGTTAAGTGGGATGTGAGCAACATCTTGAACACAGAGACATATAGAAATGTTCAGGGTTATTACTGAAAAACAACTGCCCAAGTCACAGTAACATACTCCTTTTTTTTTGTAAGTCAGGCTCTTTTTTCATGACGTCTTTTGAAAATAATGTTCACTCTTGCCTCAAATCACAGACCACCACAAACTGAAGTGCTAGAACAGGGCAGAGCTAAGGTAGCTTTTTCTTTGCAAAAAAGGAGAGTGGGAAATTTATTCTAAAATAAGAGTTTTTTCTTAAAAGCTGTGAAGCAGTGTTGAAACCATCAAGGGTTGGTTTCATTTTTTTTTCTCAAAGATTCTGTATCAGTATTCCATTTTGCTAGAAGCAGTACAGCTGTGTTTAAGAGAGTACTTGCCAGTATAATTAAGGATATGAAGGATCAGATTCACTCGGGATGGGAACATTGGTCAGAGGGCCTTGGAGTGCTAATTTATAGCATAAGCTTGCACCAAATTGTGCCAAAATGGGAATCATACTCAGTGTCCACCCTAAAACATCTCTAAATCATTTGAGGCAACATCAGTTTAGTATGAAACGGAATGTTTGCACATGATTTGTAACATTGTTTCCATACTGAAGTGCAGCAACAAGCTTAATTTTAATCCTAGGGCAAGTGTTTTGCAGAAAAAGCCGTCTGTATCCTGATAATGTAGCAACTGTGTCTCCTTGCTGATGTTTTTCAGCCAAAGAACACAGGCATTCAAGCGTACAGGCAAAAGTGATGTTATTGCAGAGAAGCACTAGAGACTTTATAGGTTTTTAACCGAAGGGGAGTTTTTTAGATTAAATAAAAAAGTTTTTTACGTGGGGTGGTTAAACACTGGCACAGGTTGCCCAGAACCTGGAATCATTCACAGTCAGGTTGGACAGGGCTCTGAGCAATCTGATCTGGTTGAAGATGTCCTGACTGATTGCAGGGGGGTTGGATTAGATGACCTTTAGAGGTGCCTCCCACTCAAACCATGCTGTGATCCTGTGATTGTGTACTCTGGTATTGGGCTTAGCTAGTACACTCCAGTGGTACTTGTCCAATGTCTCTTTTTGTTCCTGTGATTTTATCATTGGTAGCAGCATGATTATTATTTCTACAAGCTTTAGTAAGCATCGTAAGTTGATATCCTTACAAATTGTGTTTACTCTAAATTCATGTTATCTGTAGGATTTGACTTTATTTGGTAATCAAGGCAAGTACAAGGTGAATGTAAAACTGAACGAAAGCTTTCCACTTAAAAATAGAATGATTTTTTTTTGGTAACATTAGGAAAAACTCTCTTGGCTATGCATAGAGGTGGTTCTCCAATTAAGAAAAGAATGTTCTTATTTGTATAGTTTTCTTAGCAGATGAAAGTGGATTTACTCTATGTAGTGTGTTTTGAGCTATGTGACCTGTTCACTTACCAAATACTTGTTGCCTGTCCTAACTCTGTGCTTTGTGAAAAGTGAGCAATATCTTGGTTTTATATGCCTTAGGCATACTTTCTTATGGATCTGATGAACTCCTCCTTCTGTGCAGCCACTATATAGTGTCTTAGCTTCTGTCCATTCACGGGTATCCTTGATAGAGTTCCTCCTAGGGAAGATTCTGTCCAGTCTGAGCAATGAGCTAAGGTGGGATTGGAAGCTACAATGAATGAATTAAATTTAAATTCTTCTTTCCCACTTTTCCTCGATGAGGAAGATAAGCTATATCCTGGTAGGAAGAGTCAACATAATATTAGGAATATTTTTTACTCTTTTCTTGTGAGACAATGCTTTCAGGCATATGATGGAATTTTGGGGGTTGTCCTGTGAGTTGGACTCAGTGAACCTTGTGGATTCCTTCCAGCTGAGGATATTACATGATTCGATGATTAATCCAGATTTAGCCAAGTGATTCAGCTCTATAAACGTTCTCTCTTGTACACACACAGTTGATTCTAGTGAAAGCTACAGGCCTGAAATTTGCCGACATTCCTCTGCATTCACCATGGATTGTTGTTCCTGGTTTTCAGCTTCCTTTATGGCTGTCCTTTCCACAAAGATTTTGAACAGACCCCACATACGCTTTGGCATTTTTTTCCCAGGGAACACACTGCAGCTCATTGCTCCCATGTGATGGTGTACAATGCATTTTAGTTGTAATGGGGTTTTCATGTGTTCATAATCCCCCTCATCTTGAGCACCTGGTGTCAAAAGAAGAGAATAAGGGGTAATGAGTCATTTTAGTGGGAGGGAAGAAAAAAGGCAAGACAGGAGGGAACATTGCAGGACAGAGAAATGAAAGACTGGGAGCAGGGCAGCAGCAATGAACTTGGCTTTTTATGGCATGGGTGGAGTAGACAGTGAAATCCATGATAATTTTACCAGTGTTGGTAGTTTGCCACACTTGTTAGTGCTGTTCCCAATGGGTCTTGTGGGTGAAAAATCGATAATTATATACTATTAAAATGCTTTATGCAAAAATATCCTGAAATAGTTTGCACAGAAACTCCTTAATTATTTGAGTTCTGACATTTGAGTTAATCTTTGTATTTTAAAATTGAAAATTGATACAGTGAACAGTTTATTTCCTCTCTATTTTCTCAAAAAGGGGTCTAATGTAAAATTAATTATGAGCTGACTCAATTGAATATAGACCATGGCCCACAACTCTTCCATTGAGAACAGGAAAAGTGTTGCAATAACCACATCATCTCTGAATGAGGGAAGGTTCTTCTACTCCTACTGACAGAATCTGGAAACTCTGTCAATAAAAACTTCATAAATATAGATGAAAATACCACTCACGTTTTTAATCTTTCTAGAAGATCTAAAGCATTTAAATTTAAATTTGCAGTTCAGATGATGTATCCCCACTTGGCAACTGTAAAATAGGTCTTCTTTTTAATATTCACTCCAGGGATATAGTGAGCAAAATAAGATTAAAGATAGGATATTAAAATAAGATAAGATGTTTCTGAGGGTTGTGCTTTGTAGGCATGTTTGGAAATATTTACTCTAATCTACTGAGACAATGTTTTACTACATATTAAAGATATTTTGAAGATGTGATTTAGGACAATGAGCATGCATTTTACATAAACATGTTTTATCCAGTAAAGACCGAGTATTGTCTTGAATTGATGAGTTTATTATCATGGCAATAATATAGATCATGGTAAAAAGATAATACAGGAGGAGAAAGCCAGAAGGATTAATCACTGCAGTCCAGAGGTGAGTTATTTTATATACCAATGAGTAATTATTTTATATACCAATGAAGTTTTATAATGCAGACTGGATTTTTAATTGACTGAGTATAAAAAAGTGTTGATTTGCAATCCCTGCAGCATAAATAGTACAAATCTTCATCAGTCAGCAATACTTTTATTACTATAATTATAGTCAGAGGCAGTAGGATTTTAGGCATCTTTATCCAGATGATAATTATATACTTATTACTCAAGTTTCTAATATTTATTTTGAAACAAGGCATTCCTAAACATGCTTATCTGTGTAGGAACACTCAAGGCCTACCAGGAGTTATAAATGCACCCCGTATTGAAACATGGTGTACTATTATTCTTAATAGTATCTGTTCATCATGGTGTAGAGAATGCTAAGGTGGGAGCAGCTACAAAACTGCTCCTGTTTGCTCAATCTGTCAGATAGAAATAAAAGTACCGGCGATGTAGATTATGTTCTGTATGAAAGATTACTCCATCTTTCCCACTTGCTAGGGATTATCAGCATCTTTCAGTAGAGAAGAAACTAGGTTGCTATGTTTTTAGTATAAGCAAAGAGGAAGAGTGAGCTGTAGTAAAATTCAAGTAGCAGGAAGGGGTCGTAAAAGTCAGAAAATAAGTGTTCTCTGCAAAATTCATGTGAAATTGGCCTACCACGATCCTTAATTTCTGTGCTTTTCTCCACCCTGGAATTGACATCAGTATCAAGTTAGCAAATACTTAGTGGCTTCAGCTGAAGGATTTTAGCTGGACTTCCTCGTTGAAAACACCATGTGATGATGAATAGCAGTTTTTGAAAATGAAGTGCAGTTAATTCGTAAATCTCCACACAGACACCCTCTTTCAGACATATAGTAGCCTCGGGCCAGTATCTGCGGAGGAGTGGAATGCATACGGGTTCACAGCTTCACTTCACAAGTTTTTAGTGTGAATCCACATTTTCCTACCCACAGAATTTTACGTCTTTTAAGTCTATTGTGTCTTAGAGTTTTTGAGCTGTTCATGCTGTTAGTTTTTTCTTTCCACACCTTGTGATAGGTGAATAGCCTTCTGCATAGATCTTCATACATACTATTGCAATTATTAATGCTTTCATTGTAAGTGAACATTATTTATGAGATACTTGTAGAGTGATTTATCTCTCTTCAAGTATCAACAAGCTATCAGGTTTAGAAATAAGCATATTTGTATTCATTTCTCTGCATCTGTGATTGATGACATGACCACTGATGCTATGCTTAGTGTGGGGGAACACATTCTAGGGAATGCTGTGTCTGGCCAGATCTGGAGATACAGATCTTAGTCTCTCTGTCATCTTTTGTAAGAAGATCTGGGTGGAATGAACACACAGGATGAGATTTGAGAGAAAGAAAAAGTGGTGAGGAATTCTCCATCATAAGCTTGGAATAGAGGGAAGATTCTACCTCACTCTGAGCTTTTAGGCTGAATAGTGGGGGTTTGGTTTCTCTTTTGTTTTGTTTTGCCTTTTTCTTTTTTACCTTGTAAGATTTTGATTTATTTCATTCCTTTGATATTCCATAATTATGGTGTTTAAGAAAAACACTTATTTAAAAATATATTCTCTTTGTGGCATGCAAATTAATTATGCAGTATTTCAGAATTTATTTTGATACCTCATTCTAGTATTTATATATGTATATAAACAATGTGAGGTTTGGTTAATTATATTCAAGGAAGCTGAATTTAAAATAGGCTGGGTAGAAGCCTGGAACCTGGGAGTGCTAGGAGAATGGAGCGTTTGTCTGCTTGTCTGGCTGTGAGAAGCAGGGTGTAGTTAGTGTTATGGTCCATGCTGGCACAGTAACGGTACTTCAGTTTTTCATTATCTTGATTGTGGACAGCTCAGGAGCAAGAGTTTGCACAGGAAAGCTGTGGAGATTTCCTCCAGTTTTATCCTTCTATTTACAAAAATGGAATTCATATCAGCTACTCAGTTATGAAAATGATTGTACCAGACTATTCTTCATATTTCCCTGCATATGCATGTTAAAAAGCTTTTCTCAACGACTGATGAAGATATTCAGTGGAGACCCAATTATCGTCTGAGGTGCTGAGGGAAAAATAATTTCAGTGTCAATTAACTGAAATCTGCAGTGATGGTGGTATATGTTACTGAAAAAGAAAAACCCCACTGTTCTTGCAGGTTGGTTGATAATACTATAAAAATTAACATTAGCAAAGTAAAAATTTCACTTTGAAAGACAATGGAAAGTTTATTATTAATGATGATAACGTTTTAAAGCAAGATTATAAAAGTGACATAAAGCAACGGCAGGGCTATTTATTCCTTTGAAATTGCAAAGCAAAATTTTACCCCCAAAATAAATATACAGATTTGCTAAGACTTGCATGAATAAGAATCTTCTACCGTAAGAGTTGTAGCTATTTTCTGGACATTTTTGTTGTAAAATTCTAGTTTTATACTGTGATTCACCAGAACAGGGTTTGGAGAAGCTTTTTAGTTATTCATTGCTGCTTTAGGCTGTGAAATTAGAAATGTCTTCAGGCTGCTTCAATACTTGAGCAGAATAGAAGGAGGAGCCCCAGGTGGATCTTCTCAAAATAATCCTCTGGTATTTGTGTTGAAGTACCTTAGCACAGGTGACAAATGTTAAGTGTGTCAATGGTGTTTTGCCTTTTTTTCTTTTAGTTTGTTTTTTTGTTAAGTTGTAACACTAGTATAACAAAGGGAACCTCTGTGGAATCATACTGTATTGTATTGCTCCATGTGGAATATACTGCTGAGATGGTCTGGTCATACCATCACAGACTAATAAAACCTCATAATCTTTCCCATTGACATCACTATCAGTGGTCACTGTCCCTCTAGTACCAATTCTACTGGAGTTTTCATGAGTAATGTGAACATCTCTAGGTTCAAGACTTGATCATATCATACTTCTTCATGTGAGGAAAAGGTGTTCTCCATATAGAGTTACGTATACACTATTCAAAAAACACGGTTTGAAAAATGCCCCCAGCAGTCTTGATTATACCTTTGCGTACTGTAACTGAACAAATTTATAGGCACCTGAAATTTATTATGAGCATGGTGAAATCATGATTCCAACTCATAGCAGAAGGCTTTAACTGTAAGACTCTGCATCCTGAAGTTCTGCATGTGCTGTATGCTTCATCCCGTGTCTCAGGAAAATGCAGTCCCATCCAGAAATTCTGGCACCTCCACCCGGTACCAGACTAGAGTCAAAGCAGCAGTGGTGCTAGAGACTCCTAGAAAACATTCTCTCCTCAAACTCAAGTGGCTCCATGAAGTCAGTTCATCTGACTTATGGAGTAACTGCTATGGATGGAAGAGTAGGAGAGGGAGGATCAGAATGAACAGGGAGCTCCTGATGGCTTTATGGTGTCACTTCAGTGTAAGGAAAGACAGGAAGACTCAAAGCAGAAACAAAGATGGAAAAGGGCTGATTCCATATGTGAGGTTTATAAAGGAGATGCATGTCACTGCTTCTGCCACCTGGCGTTACCATGTGTGACAGACAAAAGGATGATGAAGGATTATGAAGTGCTTCGTCGAGTATCCACCTGATATATCTGCTCTTTGGAAACCAAAGATTTGTGGAATAATTATCCTTGGAATTGGTGCTGTGAAAACACTTGATCTAGGCCTCAGATTTGAACTAGACTGAAGTAAAATCTGCAAACTGCATACTGTGTAATTGCAGCAACTGCATCGTTGCATTTATCTGCCCTTACTGTACTGCTCTACTTAGTGAAGACATCTGAATTTAGGAAACCCCAGGAGATACTCTTTTCCTGGGTTCTTTGGGTTAAAATACTAACCTGGGCTTCAGTTTAGTATTCTTCCTGCACTGGAAAGCAGCAGCAACTCTCCTTTCCCTAAAACAGCTGCTCACTTTTCTTTCTTGACAGGCAATCTTCCCTGCTCCTTTCATCTTTCCGGTACAGGAAATTCTCTTTTCCTTTCACCTGCAGCAGCAGCATCCTTTTTATAATCAAATAGTCCCTTTCCCTTACTCTCTTCAGCAACAGTTGCCTGTTATTTTTTTTATTTGCTCTAAATTACCTTTGTTTCCCTTACCTTCCCACACCTATTGAGAAATTTCCACTCAGCTCCTATGTTTCTGGCTACTGGTACACAGCAGAAGTGGTCTGGAATGGATGTTTTGCTCAAGCCAAACCTAAAAAGCCTGGATGCTGCTACTATAGAGGCTGTGCTTGGGAGGAAACATCTTGCAGCCCAGTGAGACTCACATCTGACTGACCTTTTACCCTCCATGCCCCTCACACAAGTAGTCTGTCTGCCTCAAGAGCATATGGTGCTTAAACTGATGTTCTGTGACTCTTCCAAAGGATCCTGTGCCAGATGGCAGGATCCACAAAATGGATCCCTGTCACTCTCACTCAGTGTTATTGGACTTGAACTCAAATACAACCTAAATGAAAACAGCATTAAACACTTTAGCTAAAAGGTACACTATGCAATTTATTCTTTTACTAATTGGATGAACTCTTTGAATCAAGATTTTTATAATGTAAGTAATAACTGCCAACTCTTATTTTTATTGCTTTTTATTGCCTCAGGCAAATATCTTATTTTGATATTTAAATAATTGGCAACAGAAAGTTGACAGTTACTAGAAAAATTACAACTGTGAATCATCAAATCAGACAATAGCTTTTTTTTTTTTTTAGACAGGGGTGGGGGCTATAAAAGACTTCCAGATGTTATTTTGTTCATGTCCCTCATCAAACAAAAATATTCTGAGCAGGCTGGCCCGAACAGGTAGTATTTCTGAAATATTGATAATTAGAAATTCTTCCTGACGCATCCCAAAGTTACTAAGCCCTCTCCACTGGGTATGTGTGGTAATCTGAATCATTGTGCAGTCTACCCAAGAGCAGCATAATCCTAAGTGGAGCTGGTGGTTCCATTTTAGTGCTATTCATATGCTTTTACAGTGAGACAAGCACCCTACACAGACCCAAGTTGCCTTGTGGATATTCAGGATTGTGCTTGGTACTGTAGTTACGAGGAAGACAATGCAGATAGTGAAGGTATGTTTGCCTAAAACTAAAAATGAATGCAAAGCAAACTGTGATGGGTAATGCTTCATGAAGTTCAAGTCATAATTAAAAAAAAAAATTATATAGATAAGGATCTTGTCTTGGTAGAAGCAGACTTCCATCATCTGCTTCTATCATGGCAATTTACTTTGATAGACTGAAGATGAAAAGAGCATGAAAACAATAAGCATTGTTATTGCTCAGTAGTATTTTGGTCATTAACTAGAGAACGTTTTAAAATTTGAAGTGATGGGAATGCAGTTACCAAAAAAGCATTTTATCACAGTGTGCAGGGACATTTAAAGCCAGCTGTTACTAACATAGCAACTTCATACAGTTTTACACAGTCTACTTATCCGCTCTCATGCTCAGAGTTCAGAATGTGTTTTTCTTTTACGGGTAAACATCTATCTCACAACATATACAAGGCAGCTGGCGACTTGCTGATTTGATGAACAGTTGTAACGTTTGTCTGTGAATTATCGCAGAATCGTTCAGGTTGGAAGAGACTCCAAGATCATTGAATCCAACCTGTGACCCAACACCACCTTGTCAACTAGACTATGGCACTAAGTGCCACAACCAGCAGTTTCTTGGAGACCTCCAGGGATGGTGACTTCATCACGTCCCTGGGCAGCCTGTTCCAATGCCTGATAATGCTTCCTGTGAAGAAGTTCTTCCTGATGTCCAACCTGAACCTCCTTTGGCACAGCCTGAGGCCATTTCCTCTTGTCCTGTCCCTGGCTGCCTGTGAGAAGAGGCCAACCCCCACCTGGCAACAACCTCCTCTCAGGTAGTTTTAGAGAGTGATAAGGCCCCCCCAGCTTCCTTTTCTCCAGGTTAAACATCCCCAGCTGCCTCAGCTACTCCTCAGAGGACTTGTGCTCCAGACCTCTCACCAGCTCCATTCTCTGGACACACTCCAGCACCTCAATGTCTTTCTTGTAGTGAGGGGGCCCAGAACTGAACACAGGATTTGAGGTGTGGCCTCACCAGTGCCCAGTACAGGGGGATGAACACTGCCCTGGTCCTGCTGGCCACACTACTGCTCATACAGGCCAGTATCAATAATAACCTAGTAACAACCAGATAACGTGTTCTGTTAGGTGTTTGTTAAACGTCTTCTACATAAATGCCATTTAAACTTTTTTGCTGTTAAAAAAAAGTTTTGCTGAAACCTCAGTATGGTGGAGGCTGAACTCCATGAGTGAAGCTGTAACAGAAGTGTGTCCATATCTACACTAACTTTTATCATTGAACCCGAACACTTGCATGTGCTGTGATTTTGATAGCACTGCTCAGAATTTCAAAACACATCAAGAAATAGCACTAAACTCGAGGCTTTGGACTTGATCCCATTCTTGCAGCAGTACATGATCAACTGAAAACTGTGTTACAGTGGTATAATACTGGTTTTAAATTGAGCCACACCAAGATTTACTTTTGGAATATTAAGTTAGTGCTGCAATGTGCATATACCTTACACAATATTACTGTGCCCTGGGTAAGCACACTACCCCACTATTTCAGAAAGCTAAAACTTTAACATATTTTTGTGGTATTACAGAATGAAATTAATGAAGACGGTTCAGCAACATACAGTATCTCCACCCATACTCATATTTGCACTGGAAATACTACATTTTTGAAATACACACACTCCAACTTAAGCAAGCAGGACTGTGTTTTATATGACATGGAAGAGTAAACACCTCTATGCAAAATAACATTTGAAAATGATAAGAGAAGTAGGTAGTTGCAAGAGGTCTGTTAAGAGAGCAGTGAGGATATATATGTGCAGTGATTTCAGTGGTACACTGAGATGGGTTATGTAGCTGAGAACGGTGCTGCTTAGAAAGAATGATAATAAAGTACATTGTGCTTCTGTATTGGTGTTTCATCCCCAGTTTAGATTCGTATTCTGGTAAATGTTGACAGTTATACCTACAGGTTGATGCCTGTTACAGCACTGTCAGGAACGTTTTTCGGGTTAGAAGGGCTGTCTTGAGATCTGAGCAAGGTTCTTAAACTGAGGAGTAGGAAAGAAATGCATAGCCGGGGGAAGCAAGGACAGATAACCTTGGCAGTGTACAGGGATACAGTTTGGATGTGTTAGGATAGGATCAGGAAAGCTAAGGCACAGATGGAACTCGACAAGGGATGTGAAAAATACTTCCTGAGAAACGATTCAAACTCTGAAGTATGGGTAAACAAGGTATGGCACAGGAAGAGTGGAGTTTCTTTCCTCCAGCGTGTTTGCCTGCAATTTGAAAACTTGACTTCAGGCAACTTGGAAGGGCTCTGTTGAACTCAGATTGGTAGCAGGGGTTGAGCAGATTGAACTAGAAAATATTTCTTCATTAACAATTGTCTTTGCCTAACTGAGTGGGTGTGATAGGTACAGTTTGGGAATAGACTCAATAAACTCATGCAGTTACAGATAAAGCAGCTGACAGTTTTAGAGCTCTTTTGTTCATTTGTTAAAATGAACTTGTAAGTGAACTGGCAGTATCTGTGAGTTACATACAGTATGTGTCATTTATCTGTTGCTTCACTGTATACCTTCCATGAATTAAGCAACAGTATTTAGCAGGCATGTTTCATTTTTCTAATATGCTCTGTCTTTCATTTACTAAATCTAGGCATTTAGCAAATGCAAATGAGATTAATTTTATGTTGACCCTCACTGAAACTTGTGGAACTTCTCATCTTGATTATGCTCAATTAGGTGTTAGGACTCTTAAATGTTCATATTTAATTGGTTTACTTTATCTTGGGGGATTAGTGTAGTAAATACTGCAAATGAAGACTTCTAATGTGCAGAGCCACTCCTTTTACTGGCTACAAGGAAGAATGGAAACTTTTTCCAGTTTAAAGATTTTTAATTTATTTTATCTCCATCCTGTTATTGGTATATTTCAAATTCTACTGAATTCTTGCTAGATATAAGTATTTAGTTCTGTGTTTTCAGTTACAAAATTTCCTGCATGCAGTTTAGGAAAGTTGTAAAAATAACACAACAAAATATAATTGTAAAAATACATTTTCTCTAATAATTCTCTTTTTTTAAAAATATAAACTAAACCACTGTATATTTGAACTTAATGCTCTGCATTGTAGAACCTTCTTTGCTACACTGAACTATCTTTGGAATCAAGTAGCCTGGTGTTTGAATTTCCTTATGTTTGCATAATATACAAAGATTCTGAACAAATTAATTAAATTGAAGACAGACAATCACAGGTCTCTAAGAAAATACCTGTTACTTAACCTGTAGAACTTTTACACAGACACTCAGTAAATGGGAAATTGGAAATAAACCTGCAAGAGAAAGGCAGGCAGAAAATACAAGCCTGTTTTAATGAGGAACTATAGCAACTGCTCTGAAGTACAATTTAAACAAACTTCAACCTCCTCTTAGGTATCATTTATAGCAATTTAGATCTATCAAGTTCTATTGTAATTTTCTGTTCATGAGTAACGACTAATGCAGGCACAAAATTACATACATTTTTATGATAAAACAACACTTCTTGCAATATATAGCTTTTCTTTTCAGTAACTATTCAAGTAATAATTTCATAAGTTATCTTTTATCACAACAGAGAAAGTGCAGCATTTATGAAAAATAAGAATCTGTGAGACTTTGTTTGGTGTTTTGCTGCTTATATATATCAGGTTATGTGCCTTTAGAACAGATTTTTTTTAAATGCTCCTCTTCTGCACAAGAATTTTTCTCTGCTAGATGAGGTTTTTAACAAATACAAAATTCTCTATGGAATCTTAAAAAGAGAAAATAATTCCTTTTCATATTGTGGATTATTTGATTATTACATCCAGCTATGATATTTAAATAAGTTATAGGTGTTAGGCTCCTGATCTGAATTGCTTTATAAGAAAGGAGAGATTCATTTATAACCTTCATATAAAAGGGCATGAGGGGAAAAAGCTTCCTGATTTAGCCATCCACTTTATTGCGGGTAATGTCAGAGGAGAGTAAGTCAGCTTAGAATACAGAGTCTGAGAAGATTTTAGGTTCAGCAATTCTGTGTTTATAAGTTTGGCTCTTCTAAAAGCAGAGTGTATCAGGATCATAGTGTCAGACACTTGAAATACTTGACTCGTAGGTGTCTTTGGATTTTGAAAGTTATACTTCTGGACTCACGCACCTTTTTCTGTCCAAGATCTATTGAAAACTGTGAAGTTTTTCTGTGAATCTGTGTCTAAGTCTGACATATTTTTGGATTCTGTCATGTGATGTAGCAGTGAATTTTAGTAACTATGTTAAAAGCTGTTCTCCCATTGCCTGGTTTTGTAATTCTGACTTTGTTGTGGATTGTGTCAATCTGGTTGTCTGATTTTGAAGAAAGCTTTTGTAGCTACATCGCTCTTTCATCCCTACAAGCACTCAGAACTACTTATGTTATACAGAAGGATATTTAAAAAAACCTTTCTTTTAAAGCATTTTCCATATATGTCAGATCAAATTATTACATAGGTTTGTTAGGGATTATTTATGAGTTGCATCAACTCAGCGTTAATCCTTTAACTGTCCAGTTGTTTGCCTTCTCTCCTAAATACTATTGCAAACTATTCTGTCCTTGGGCATGGAATAAAAATTAAGAAAAGAATTCTTATGAAATAAAGGTGATCTGTATTCCGAAGTTGACTTTATTCTTACTAAAAATCAATTAATCTATTAACCTGTTTTATGAATAATCACATACACATTATATGATCCCTTATTGATAAATTTTTCTGTCATTCTGTTAATACAGCTGTTAATACAGCCCAGAAGGCTGTAGTTCACTGTTACTTTCAGATCCTTTCACATTAAATAAAATATGAAAGAGTACCTCTGACCCATATACAAGCCAGATTTCTCACTTTTTTAATGTTGCCTTTAGAATCTGATTCCTACTGTAACTTTTATTTACGTAATTGAATTCTACAGTTTGCTCATTTAAGCTTCACAGTAGTGTTCTACCTTCTGGTTTTCATTCTTTACTTTTCATTTGATGTCTGAAGCCACAGTTGAAAAGCAGAATTTGCCAAAGAGAGAAAACAATAGACAGGTAGCAGAAGTGGTGAACAAAATGTGCTTTGGATGAACACATTATTCATGCTGATTTCTCCTTCTGATAGCTGGTATTTGAAGATGTGGTTGAAATTTTTCATAGTAGAAGCAAAGTTATGCATTTTACATGTTTAATCAAGACTAATCTAAAATATTTTTGAGGTACAAATACTTGTCAATAATGCTTTGTCTTAAAACCAGTAAGATTTAGAATCCTAGAATAAGTACACTGTGGATATATTTGTGACAAATGAGCAATTCATATCAGGCATATTCACAACCTTCCAAGAAAGCTGCTGCTCTTGGGATGCCACCAGAACCTTGCAATGCTTATCCTCAGTTCCTGCACCTGAAGTAATGATGTCTGTTATGTGTGATTTCAGCAAGTACATATCTACCCAATGTAGGGCTGAGCGAGTTTGTTATTGCCAACAGCCTCTGCTGGGACTTGGTTTCATCCAGTGAAAGATATGAAAAGGAGTCTTGATGATCTGTTGATGTTGAATCTTGTATGTATGTCTCTACATAAGGTGGGGCTGGCAACCTGGGCAGTAGGTAACTAATCTGTTCTGGTGATTTGTGATGCTTTTTGTGTTTTTGCAGTTATTTCAAGAGAAGGAACTGATTCCAAAATAAAATTCAGAAGATTCCACAAGTAACAAACCTTAAATGCAATTGCAAGTGCCACAGCAGTTTGAATTACCTGACTTAAATACAAGGATTCATGGACTGTCTTTTTTAATGAATGTATGCAACTAAGCTTCTTGAATTTTGACTGTTTGGTCATGAACGAGCACTATTCTGTACATCTGAACTTTAAAAAATCTTATTTTCAGGTTCTAAGATATCAAATCAGATCATATTAGTGCATGAACTGTAAACAGTGGGTGCTGGCAGAATTTCACAATCATGCAATAGTTCTGCTTTGTAATGGTGCTTATGAGTTTTTTCATCTGAACTGTACTTCTCTTTGCCTAACACTTTAAGAAATTGAAAAATAACAGATAGCAATTGCTGTTATAAATAGCTCCAAGCTATTTGATAAAATTAATGTCCTGGAGGTAGTATGCAATGACATCATTCACAAATCAGTCTATTGCTTGTTTTCCTTATTTTGAAGTTTATTTTCCATTTTATATCAGTAATATAATCCAGGCATTTTAGTACAAACCAGTACTTCTTGGGTGGTAAAACTTAATAGGTATTTAGTCTCATGCCTTATAAATCTACTAGAGGCAAATTATAATTGTCTTGAAATACAATGCTTGTCATAACTTATTACAGTTTATGTATTATCTATTGTGTAAATACAGTTTTGGTTCCTTTAAGCACATACTAAAGTCAAAGCAGAATATAACATCACAGTGGCCAACACAAGGACCGAGAGAATTATCTGGGGTTCATGGCAGCTTTCTCAGAACATTATCAGTTAAGCACAATAGAAGATTGCTTCTACTGACTGAATTAGCTTTAGAGCTCCTGTACTTACTGACTGCAGAATATGAATTTGGTTGCCACATATTTGAATATTTGAAAATAAAATGTTTCACTGAAAGAGATGTCAGGCATTGGAATAAGTTGCCCAGGGAGATGGTGGATTCCCTGTCTCTGGCAGTGTTCAAGAGGTGTCTGGATGGCATTTTGGGATATGGCTTGGGGGTGATTATGGTGGTGCTGCGTTGATGGTTGGACTTGCTGGTCTTGAAGGTCTCTTCCAACATTGATGATTGTATGATTTATTTACTTAATGTGATGGTGGTTGCAGAAAAAAGGATTCATATACAAGGATTTTAAAATTTCTTACTTCCCTAAATGCATCCTTATGACGTGGAATGAATTTAGAAAAGTTTTGGGGAAGATGATTTTTGGCATAATTACAGATTATTTTATAAATAGCTCTGAATGTTAAAATACGTTTTTTCTGATATTTGGGTTATGTTTAAAAATTTCCTGATTAATCATTTTAAATGTCATTGCAAATTTATAATGCCCCTAACTGATGTTTATTACCATTTTATACAATGGCATTTTTTATTTTTGAATTTGTTTGAACAAATTATTCTAGTGTATATTCATAAAGCCTTGAGAATGTCCATAAAGAAATACACAAAAATTTAAATTGACACTTCAAATTTCCATCCTAGTATTAGAATCCTATAACACTATATTGAAAAAGTTGAAAAAATTTAAAGGAAAAATAAGTCAGATAATTTACTCTGGGTAAGAATAATATTCTTGGCATATATATTGCAGATATAAAAGATTTCAGTAGTGATTTTGGACTTAATGGCTCTCTCTATAAAGGTGAGACCTGTGTCTTGAAAGTGTAGATTTTGGAACTCATTGCTTATGTTTTCCAGGATATTGGTAAGAGAGCAAAGATTTGAAAAAAATTCAAAAATTTCAGGGACGTGGAAGACAGGAAGTTTTTTTCTACTACATGTTTCCATAATATTGCCTAGTTTATATACTGTAAAAATATGTCCTGCACCATTAATGTTATACGAAGAGTAAAATCACTGAGGCATGAACACAAAAGTATTTTTTCAGATGAAGGTTAGGCTAAACAATGCAGGAAATCCTTTCTGCTAGTGTCTGATCTGGTTATAGGAAAGGGTATGCAGAAACCCGTGGGAAATAATCAAAAAGCAGTAACTGAGAAAGGATTTTTAAGTCCTATCTTTGGACTGGAACAAGTCCACAGACAATCTCAAGCACAAGACAGCCTGTGTTTTCCTAATGGACCTTGAAGGCAACATGTAGCTGTTAGATTTGCTTGACTGGGAGAATGGAATCTCATTTTGAGCATAGAAAAGGGCATTAAGCAGCAAAAGTTAATGCAAAAGTTCTTACCAGGTAAGCTTCAAGTAAATAATGGAAAGATAATCTCAGTAGTTATTGTGAAGGGGACATTGTGACTGAGGACAACTGGGAGTGTCAAGAGACGAGGCTGTGGCACGTCTGCACTGCTGCAGACATAATTCTAGTGATTGAATAGGCAGCAGATTTATGGAAGCAGAACATGCAGGGCAAAAGCTGAGGCCAAGAGCAGGCACGAGGGAATACAGTTTGCTGAAGACAAAGGAGATATTGAATCAAGAGAGGAATTAGTGGAAGTGGAGTCAGAGATTACTTCTTTTGTCCGGAGGAAACGTTTAAAGCACATCCATGAAAAGCCAAACCACACATTCATCTAATCAATACAGGCTTAGGAGATGAACAGTGTGAAATCAGTGCACATGTAAAAAAATACATGCACTTCTAAATGCAGCTGTGAACTTGGAAGCAAATACTGAAGCTGGAGGGAAAAATATAAAAGTGAGTTAGAGTCAGAGTAAAACTTGTGCTTTCTAGTTGAAACTAACACCTAAATTATTTGAACAGCAGAAATGGTTTTTAGTTCTGGATAAGGCTTAAACAGAGCTACATTCCTTTCCTTTTTTACCAAACAAATGTGTGACATAATAGGTCTGCAGGCTCTCATAACAGAAGTCACATGGTGAGTGCTGTGATTCACATCTGTGCCATCCAGTCTTCCCACTTGACTAGCTGACCATTTCATGAGTATTCTTTCCTTGGTAGCTGCGGATACCAAGACCAGAACTCCACAAAATTAAGCTACTACATTTCCCTTAAACATAAATGTTGTTATTATAATACAGTTTCTAGAAAAAAAGTATTGACTTTTTAAGATCAATTCAAAATTCCTCAGCAGTATTACGTCCAGGATCTATAATGGTTGGATGCTGTCAAAATGTTTCTATGACAGTGGAAGCTACTTAGTGTTTTGTTTGCTTTCAGTTTTGACTGTTACATTCATAAAATAGTCCAACAGTTTTGTTACATCCTCTAAATTGTTCTTCAGTTTGTTTTCAATATTGTTTAAAATTAGCATATTTTAAAAGACTTTAGACATTTTGCAAGTGTATTATACAAGTATCATAATTATCATGATTCTTGCATCACTTCTAAATTTTGGCAACAGTAATTTAGATGGATGTTCAATTTTTATAGGGAAAGGTGAAAGCCAAAACCATTTCACATGCAGGCGGTCTACAAGACAGTCTACAATATCACCTCTTCTACCTTACTATCTTGGAAAAATGGCAATCCATTTTCTTATGAAAAATACTAGTGGCATTCATCACCGTGAAAATAACATTGGTCACTTGTTCAGCCCATAGATTTTGATTAGCTTTGGATGACCCAAATTTTAAAGTGAGGACTGAGTGATGCGATAAACTCTTAGATATCATGTTTAGTCATGCCCTTGGTAACTGCCATAGTTTCTTAACCAAATGCCTATTACAGAAGGTACTAGGGAGAACCAAACTTACCTGTGCAGCCAGTTACAGACATAAGTTGCAAGTAGGCACAAGATGGTTTTAGGATTTTTGAAAGGAAATTTTCGTAACAATTTAATTGAAAGTGGTAAAGGCTGTAAAACAGTCTCTTCTGTTATGCAACTCAAGATACAACATACCTGAAGAATAGTCTTAACACTGAATGCTAATCTCATAAAAACAGATGTGTTCATAGCTAACAAAATATTTCATATGCCTTATTTTTAATAAAATATCTTAATTATAGAGTAAAATGAATCCATCTGCTAAAGCAGGAGTCATTCCTTTTTTTATTCTTTTTAAAATTCTATTTCTTTCTGGTTTTAAAGCTTTAAAATAGCCTTTCTTCTAAAAGCACAATTTTTTTGTTATTTTACAAGAGTTTTATCATTTGGATATATTTTAATTTTGAGTGCCTTTGTTTGTATATAGACAGGCTATTGTGTTACATAATTTGGGCTGATACTTGTTGGCAGAAAGAAAGAGAAGCCTGTCTTGGCAAACCCTGATTTTTATGTAGGAGAAAATCTGTGAGCTCCATCTTTGTGGTATAGCTGGACCTTCATAGCCTAAGAGAAAACTAGAATCTAAAGCAAGCACATCTGTCCTCTTACAACTGTTAAGGTTATACATTTTGAGTTTAAGGATAAGGATTTACTGGTGAACCCTGAGGAATGCTACTAACTGCTTTATCTGTTTGCCATGGTTTTGCCACAAGGCAAGTTATGTGCTCTTGTTTGCCCTCCTATCACTGGGCTTTACTCAAAGGGTTTTTTGGAAACTGGCTGTTTACCCTCCAGCTATGCCACGGTTTAATCAGTAGCTAGTGGCAGGAGAGATTCCTCCATTTGATTTAACAGTGGGGGGATGATTAGGTGGGGGGTCAGACTCAGAACAGCCGTCACAGCAGGAGCATTAAGGTTGGAAAAGACCTCCAAGATCATCAAGTCCAACCTTTGATAGAATATCACCGTGCCCACTAAATCATATTGCAAAGTGCCATGTCTACTAATTTTTTGAACACTTCCAGGAATGCCGACTCTACCACTTCCCTGGGTAGCCTGTTGTAATGCTTAAACATTGTTTCAGTGAAAACATTTTTCCTAATATCCAACCTGAACCTCCCCTACTGCAACTTGAGGCCACTTCCTCTTTGTCCTATAGCTGATTGCCTGGGAGAAGAGTCCGACCCCCACCTGGCTACAGCCTCCTCTCAGGGAGTTGTAGAGAGCAAATGGCCTTACTCCATCCACACTTCCATGGGAAGATACGGAGTGTCTGGTGGTTGCCATTCCTCTTGGCTACTCAATGAAAACAGAGCACTTTGCCACACGGTTTCCTAATATGTTTTTATACTTTTCTGCCCCATCTGTTGGGTTAGACACAGACTGTTCAGTGCTGCTTTCTGAACCTCTGTGCACACCAGATTTTAAGACTCATCCTTCCTCTAGGATTAATTATTCAAAATTCATATGCTCCCACCATGGCTTAGCTGAAAACTTTAAGAGGGACAGATGCTCTATTTGCATTGACTTTAGACTATGGACTCAGGATGACAAAGAAATAAAGAATAGAGAAGTTGAGAGTTTGGATCAACATTTTCAGAAGTTACTATTTTCTTGTACCTGCTGAGTAGGGATTAATTCAGTTCATGTCCAAGTGTGCTGGTCAGATAAACTGTCCAGTCTTAAGAGAGTAATAAACATTGTGTAGGCAAAATACCTGAGGGGAAACAATACAGTACAAATGCACTTTCTTCATTCACAGCAGTTTTGACTGTATTTGAGCATAGCTGTGCTTAGAGGTACTTTGGTCATGGAATTATTCATGCTTGCAAGAAATTGAAGTTCCTTTTCTGCTTATTACATTCACTGTGTGAAGACTGCTTTGTAACTGGGAATAAGTTTGCGTTTTGTGCAAAAGAATGTTGAGAACAATCAGACTTAGTGTGAAATTGGTGTGTTAAAACCTAATATTGGTGTGAGAGACAAAGGGAATAAATCTTATTACTAAATTCTGCTGTAACTTGTTTTACCCCTGCTGACTCCTCTCCTCTTACTCTTCAAGGAGAGATGTTGCCTCATGTCCTTGTAACCTTTTGTCTCCATTTCTGGAGCTTTTTTATCAGTCTGTGTTGGGTTTTTTTTTGTTTTTGTTGGGGTTTTTTGTTTGTTTTTTTGTTGTTTGGTTTGAGTTCTTTTTTAAATGTAAACTAGCTTGGCCTTACATGAAAGTCTTGAATTGCAAGGAATTTACATTTTTGTGTTCCACTAGGCTGTAGGGCCTCAGTTGTAGACAGGAGAAGACAGAGATGGACATAAACTATCCCTTAACATCACAGAGATGTGGTCAGAGAAGTAGAATCTGAGTGATAAGATGAAAGCTGTAGAATGGACATTTAGGTGAGATTCAAGGATGTTTTGAAAATTCAGTATGTAATTTACACACAAAGTTTTTATGATCTATTCTGCAATCAGTCCCTCCTCACTGAATGATGAGATGATGCAACTTGAGAGCCACTTTGCATGCAACTAGCCAGATTCAATTAAGAGTATCAAATTAGGGACATCCGTGATATCGAATGACTAACAATGAGCTTCTGGACAGCCACACCCTCTCACTGTGTCTTACTGCCCAAAACACTGACATTTGAGTCACTTTAAAGCTGCTTTTGAAATTTTTAGAGAACAGTTTAAAACCAGTTACATATTAGATCTCCTGTAGCAAAATTCAGTGTTTAAAGTTGAAATTCAGTCTCTGCAACTGCAAAGTAACCAGGCTTGTAATACTGTCATTACTTCGGTTTGTATTTCTGTAACCAAGATTGGAATGTGGACTTTACCCCACTGAACTGATTTTATCATCCTAAAAGTTTGGAAGCCACAAGGCTGGATGTGAACAATAGCCCAGCACATGTCTACTCATATTTTGTCCCTCAGTATCTCTTGGGTTTTGTTTACTTCTTTCCCCAAAGGAGAGTTTTTTACTTTGTTTTTTGGAAGGCCATACAGGTTTTCCTCTGAACCATCTCAAATAAATTATCTGTAATCAAAAGGAATGTTTCCAATTAATTAGTTACTGCAGCCATGTGCTTGTATTTCAGATTATTCACAGTCTGTAGGAGTTGTATAATGAAGATTTTAATGACTGAATGTTGGCATGTGTCCATTTAAACAAATGGACACATGCCTCTTCTTATTTTGGAGATCTGGATGTCTATTATGCTTAATCTTACATATGAAGTTAACACATATAGAAGGGAAGAAAAATGTGCTTTAGACTGGAAGAAAGGAAAAAAATGCTCACATTTCCTCTGCACTGATTTTTCGCATCCCCCGGGAGATTCAAATGCATCACTGATTCTTGCCAAAAACCTTACCATTTTGTTACAGTCACTAATTTAAAGTTTCCCAGTCTTTTTGTATTACACTGGTAGTCTCAATCACAAATTGTATGTCACAAAGTATACGAAACTGCTGCAGCACATTTGTATGCAAAATTCTGTAACCTGGGATAGCTAAAACATTTCATGTCTTTACTGCACATTCTTGCCACCTTGTACTACATATTAGCAACTTAGATGTTTGTGAACTACTTTTTTCATTTTTTTCTTGAAAAGTGACACAACCAATCTATGTTGTCAATGCAATATGGTATAGAAAGGAAAAACCTCTAACATTGAAATACACTGTGTTAAATATACCATGAATATGTACTTTTTGCTTGTGCTATAAGTTTATTGAAGAAGTACTGTATTGTTTCCTCTGTCCCATTAGGTAGGTTTTGGAATTTTTTTGTAATTTATTTTTTTCTTTTGTAATACAGTTACCCTGGTGACCCCAGATCTCACTGGGTAGAAGTGGCCTCTGGGATTCTCTGAAGATTTTTAAAAAATTATTTATTTCACCTGCAGTGTATGACACAGTTTACCTATCAGACAGAGCCTCTGACATTGATACAATCTCACCTTATCTTTAGCTGTGGTGTATTTTTTATATTTCAGGGTTGAGATAGTTGTGTACTTAAACTTTTAACTCTGTGTTTTTTCCTTTTCCCCCTTCTGACTTGCTCCCCCATCACTTCTTTCTATCTTCTCTACATACTCATTTTTGCCTTGCTTCTTATTGCCAGCTAGGGCTAAAATACCAATCAAGCGAAACAGAGCTTGAAAGTGCTGCATTTCTCTGTTTATAATAGGAGAAAACCTCCTAAACTGTGCTGAACTGCTTTTGCTCTGCTACTAGCCCTACATGTCAAATGCATGTAGCTGTTCTGTCTTTGCTTGGTGCCTGGAGAACTGCAGCAATCTGTAAATGATTTGCATGATTGGGGTCAGGAGGAGCACCTCTTAACCCACTTTTTCTGTCTGTGTGTGTGGTGGGTCTCTCTGTATTCCTGGCTAGCTGCAAAACTTAGTGCTGCAGCCCACCGAAGTACTGATAGACTGTCACAGTGGAACAGACACCAGCGAATCCACCGCACAAACACTCTGAGGGAAATGCTTCTTCACGAGGGGAACAGGCACTGATCTCTTCTCTCTGGTCCCCAGTGACAGGACACCAGGAAATGGCCTAAAGCTATGTCAGGGGAGGTTTAGGCTGGATATCAGGAAAGAGTTCTTCACCCAGAGGGTGGCTGGGCACTTGCAACAGGCTCCTCAGGGAAGTGGTCCCAGCACCAAGCCTGGCAGAGTTCAGGAAGTGTTTGGAAAATGCTCTCAGGCGCATGGTGGGATTTTTGGGGCTGTTCTGTGCAGGCCCAGGAGTTGGGACTTCAGTGATCCTTTTGGGTTCCTTCCAACTCAGGATATTCTATGCTTCCATGATTCTATATGCTGCTGCTGTGTGGAAGGCTGAAATCCCACTTCCACTTGAATTTTTTGGCACTATCAGATTGATCCATGCTTCCATGATTCTATATGCTGCTGCTGTGTGGAAGGCTGAAATCCCACTTCCACTTGAATTTTTTGGCGCTATCAGATTGATCCATGCTTTCTGAAAACAGAGGAATGACTTGCTATGGCTTCAGTCACCTTCAGACAAATCATAGATTTCCAGCAGGTCGCAGAGTGCAGGTTGCCAGAGCAGAAAGCAAGGTTTCTGTGCCTCAAAAGCATCTCAGTTTTCCTGTATTGATGACAAGAATAATTTTTTCCTTTCACTTAAAAACTCTTATGGTGTTTTTTGCAAGGTTACCAGAGTGATACCTCATCGAGCCTTTAGGTAGCACAGTAACATATATTAACATGAATACATTTCATACTATAGAATTATTTGGTAACATACTGTATTAAGAGACCACCACTAAGAAACCTCAAACACATAATACGGTTTTGCAGGCAACCACATCTGTTAAATGACCTATTTCTGCCAGTACTTTTGTACCAGTCCCATACAGGTGGTAGCACTGGCTGCTAGCTCAAGCATTAGGTAGCTTTTGGAGCAACTTAGAGAGCAAGATGGTTGACAGGCATTAGGATGTCACTGCTGGCACATTCATTCTTGCCAAGAGCTTCAATCAGATAGTGGTAAGTGCTGAATGAAAACCTTTGTGTAAGCTGCAGTGATTGAATGTGCTGAAAGTGTTCATAACAATCTCTTCAGAGGATTTTTTTGTTCCAGGAATTTTTATTGATCATTCGGCATGATCATGCTAACAGCGTTTTTTACAGGGGAAAAAAAGATTTGGAGAACTGAAGAAGGGAACTGAATCTTGGTCATCTACATGCTGTAGAACATGTAGATAATGGAGCTGTTTTAAACCTGCTGATTTAGGGTAATCTGTCTATTCTTATCATACTAGAGGAAAGAATCCTATTTAAGTTTTTGTTTGTTTATTTGTGCTGTTTTGTTGGACGTTTAAAACAAAAGAGTGACATTTACCTTTGAATTTACCTTCTACCTGTGAATCTTACATGAAAAGATAGAAGGAAAAGCACTAGAGACTTAATCCTCACAGTCTCCAGGAGATCTAAAATACTTGTTTCTTCTCAGTATATTCACACAGTCATTTTAAATGTTGATGGCTCTCCATTTTCTTTGTATAAACTATAAGAAACATGACTGATCAAAAGTACAAGAGAGAGTTACAGTACAGTTTCATGTATTTATGCACAATTTATCCAGCTTTGGGTTGATTAGCATGAATGTATGACTACTTAACTGCAGAGAATTAACTCAGATCTATCAGAGTTCACTAATTAAGTGGCCTGCTACATTAGCCTGCTACATTAGCACAGTGACAGCGTGATTCTTCCAGTGCCACATCACTTTTTTCAATCCTCATTGCATCCTCAGTATATAGATTTAAAAATTATTTTGAGGAGTAGCCACTAATGAAAAATTGATTGCATTTTCTTAGTTCAGAAAAGAAGGCTATGTGTACAGAGGTTCAATTATGAACTTTGTCTAGTAATTTTGAACCTAGCTACCTATCTGAGCTCAAGTGCTACCTTAATTACTTATGTATTACTTGAAAGGAAACCTAAAAATATTCAGAGAAATACTTTTCTTATCTTTTAGAATAATCTGCATAGCAATCTTATTGAGATAAATTGTTGCACTGATATTATGTATGAAATGACACTTATCAATAGATCCTTTGGCACATGGATTAAAAAATGTGATGTGGAAGCATTTTAAGAAGAAAGAAGACTTCAGATTATTTTGTACTATTCTAGAAGTGGAGGTTACTTTAATATGTTGATGCATGCCAGTACATATCTTGAGGGGGAAAAATGCTTCTTTGTGAATCTGATGAATTCCTCATGGTGTGATTAGACAAGAAACCATGTTAGATCATTGATTTCTGCTAGTGGAAGAACATCAGTCCCTCTTCAGAACAACTGTTTGAATTAAAAGTATTAATTGAAGAAGAACATTTCAAGTATTGAGGTTTTTGAGGCTAGATTCTCCATTTTCTCTGACTGCAAATAAAACTCTCAGTATGTGACGTCAGGTGCATTTTGGAGGGACCTGGTATGGCCTTTGTATAAATTGCAGCATTCCATGGAGTTTCAAATTAGCAGAGCTCCTCTTGTACTGCCAACATAGTCTTTTGCAAGATGCTTGCCAGAACAGAGGCTGTTTCAGCACTTTTCTCTTCTGCCCCTGTCTCCTGGTGTACCTGGTGTGCACCCATTTCTACCCTGTGAAAAGGAGCAGAGGGCATGAGTTCCTTCTGCTGGCTCCAGCCTTTTTCTGTAAAGTGGCAGGAATGTGCAGTACAGCACAATTTCTGTCTTCTAGTGTGGTTCATCCTTCTCTCCTTCTCTGTTTTGGTGGGAAAGGTGTCCACAAAGTAGTTAATCTTTATTTTTTTATTGACTGTACTTACGTGGTAGCAACATGGGATTTGTGCCTCAGTCTGGGGGGCACTATTTGATGGTGGTTCTGTGTATTCTTGATGCATCTGTTAGGGAGAGAAAGGCTCAAGTGTCACTTCCCAGTGGTACGTAGGCTGTATCCATAGTGGTAAGTAAAAGAGGCCAGGGGTGGTTCTCTTGTCCTTGGGCTAAGAGGCACAGCATGCCTCATCTCCATATGGATGTGTTCTCGCTTCCCAAAAGAGGGTGGCCTCATTCAGCCTGTCCCTTGGGAGCATTCCTTGGCCTGTGCTGTGCCCTGAACCATGCCCAGCCATTGTCTGGAAACATGTTAGCTGTCAGGAGCCAAAACTGTGCCAGGGAGCAGGCTTACAATGGAACAGCAAGGGCAGGAGCATGCTGGCATGCCAGCACATGCTCCGGCCCTCTTTCTGTTCCTGGTACAAACATAACCATGTTAATACGGATAGTGCCTAAGTTTAGCAGCGTCTCTTAATCCTGTTTTCAGGTTTTTCTGTCAGCCTTATAATCAGGACTGTACAATTCTATTGATTTTAAACAACTTTATTAAATAGAATGTCAAATAATATTACAGCAAGATAGAGTGCAAATAATGGAACAGAGCAGTTTTATACTTTCAGCAGTACAAGACAGAGATAACACCTGCAGAGGCTTTCTTTTTTTGAGCTAAAAAGGGTAGGTGTGTTTTTCAAGCTATTCTTTAACTGAATTAGTACATATGTAAATTGAAATGCATATATGTGGAGTTCCAGTTGGGGAAAAAAATAAATCCTAAACAAATTGAAGCAAGGAAGTGAATCATAAGGGAAATGTCAGTAAATTTTCAGATATCCTCACAGTTTCTTAAATAAATGCACATTTGTAAAATATCAGATTGCATATTCCAAATACAACTTTATTTCTGTCCCTGTAGCCATTCCCAGTCTAAGTCTGGAGACCAGAGAACCCCTACACTCAGAAACTCTACATCAAATAAATTCTTAGTGTGAGTTACAGGCATCACACAATATGGTTACGTTGGAATATTTTTCCTATTTAATAACAGACAAAGTGGATATTTTATTTTGGAATCAAAGTGCTGTTATGTGGATTTATGGTTTATAGCATTGGCAGTGTTTCTGAGTATTTTCTTTTCCAAAGTATATAAATATAAAGTGATAAACGTTTTGGTTTTAGCTTATAAATGTAGTTAACAATCTGTTCAAACAATAAAAAAATCTATTTATTAATGGCCAAGAAATTTTGGGGGGGATTGGTTTTTCTTTTTACAGGAGAATCATTTAAATCAACTGGATGAAATGAATAGACAGTGAATATCACAATGGTTTGGGGTGAGTTCATGGCACACCAGCTGATCATGCGGAACCTCAGTTATTAATCCATTAAAGTCATTACTGCCTCCAAGTCTTGTTTAAAGGTCACAGTCTTTTTTAAGGGTTTTGTTAATGAGGAAGAGAGCTGTTGCTGTTTGATCCCTCCCGTGTGTGCAGGGCTGTGCACTCCCTGGCTGTTGTGCCGAAGGATGTCCTGTGCTGGGATCTGCAGCCCTGAGCAGTAACGTGCCAGAGCTCTTGTGGGCTGCGCGAGGGTTTGTATTGATCCTCCTCGTCTGACACCCGGGCTTTTGTCCTGGTTACAATATAGGCAAACACAGCAGGCAATTAAACGTGTGAAGACATGGTTCTGCTTGATTATTTGACTTCCTGCAACTAATAATGAGATTTTTGAAAGATTTAGTGCTATGCCATTGAATATAAAAGAAGTTTGGAGGCCTGTATGTGCAATAGAGTTAGGTGTGGTAGATTAAGTTTGTCCTGGCATCCTTATTGAAACTTCCCTGTAGGCACTATCAGCTGTAATCAACATTGTTGCCAGAAATAACATAGCAGTGTCAAAAACATGGGTGTTTTAAGGGTATAGCCAGGGGATTTGAAGTGTTCGCTTGTTTGTTTAACTTTAAATTAATAAAGACCCACAGGATTTTTTTTTCCTTTCCCGTGTTGTTGTTGAATTCTGTCATTTTATTTCTTTTTAATATTCTTTAGAAAAACTGCTGATGTTCAAATTACATTGAAAATATCTGCTTACAGGCAGAGTAATGGCCTAAAATGAAATAAAGTGCTAGCAGGATTTGGAAGAGAGAAAGAATACCTAAGATATAATGTAGCTGTTGCATCAGTCAGTGTTATGCCTGCACTTTAAATAATGCGTTACCTTTCAGTTGCTAAAATTTCTTTTTCTGCTTTTTTTATCGGGTGGAGGGTGTGATAGTGACTAGAAATGATCAACAAAAGTTTTAAGTTATGCCCAGGCAGTGACCATCAGATACTACAATAATGATTCCTATCATAAGAGTGAGTTTTGATTCTCAGAAAGGTACAGGATTTCAAATTGAAATTCCTGGAGTAGTGCAGTTCATCATGTTATTTACTACCTCCTTCCAGTAAGAATGTGGCTGTGAGAGTAAAGCAAGTTAAAGTCAGCAAATACTTGACCTCTGTAGCACTGATTTCTCCTGCACTCAGAGGCTGTCTCCTGGGCCCAGGTGCTGGACACTCCTCAGTGAATGGGTGACCCTGAGATCAGAGTGGGATAATGTTACTGGGAAGGAGCATCAGCATAAATCTAAAATTAGTAACCCCTATGATAAATAATTTAAAAGATTGCCTTATTGAAATCCTCAGTTTATACTTCACGAGGTAGTTAAACCATCAACTGTAATTGTACTAAGAATAAGAATATATTTTCTATTACATTTGTTATTCTAAATGAGATTATGTATATTCTCTTAAAGAAAAACACTTCTGATTATTTCCAGAAAACAGACTTACAGTGACCAGTCCTACACAGGGCTCAATAGGTTTCCTGAAGAGTTATAATGGTAGTATTAATCACTGGATTATTAGAAGTGATTGTAATGTGTGCAGTTCTGATTTGTGCTGCTTACTTACTATGTTTCTGTTTTTGAACCAATTTCAGTTCAGCAGTCAGTTTCAGTGGGTTTTAGACCACTTCTGCATGCAGGTTTCTGTACACATTACTCTGCCACATTGTCTGCCTTACAAATATTACTCATAATTCTTTGCATGTCTTTCCTTCAGAACATGGAAATTAGCACTAAAGCCTTAGGTTTAGCTTTAGAAAAGGCTTTTTTCAGTCTAAAGGAATCTTGGGGTGTCACTTTCAATCTCTCCTGTGAAAGTTAAATTTCTTTCTCTTGCTTCCTTTTATGTTCAAAAACTTGAATAATTTATTACTGCAAAGGAATGTGTACCAAATCCAGTAACCAACAGAGGATGTGGAAAGATTTATTGGGAGAAACATTAAGAGCATTCCTGGCCAGGTGTATTTTATTTCTTTTTGTGAAATGGAAATATAAAAATACTATACACTTCCAGCCAACTTCAGATATGGCTGAAAGCCCATCTGGAAGAGAGTGTCTGTAATTGTGAAGTGCTTCTTGAGATAAACTGAACAAAAAGTGATGAAGGGCACAAGGAGATTTGGCATTGCTGAATAGCAAGAAAGGTGTTGCTGGATTTTGAAAGCAAGGGCAGCGTTTGCCATCGGAGTGGGTGTGCGCACGACTTCGCTCTCCCTGTGCTGCGTCCAGCAGCTTGTACCCATGGGAAATGGGGCAGGGCACGCCCTGCTGGACCCCAGCACTGCGTTCTGAATGTGCCCTTGCACCCTTGGTCCATGACAAAAGGTCCTGAAGGAGCAGGACCTCAGCAGACTTCCACACTCCTTGCTTAACTGATAGAAGGTGTCACTCAGTGAACAGCAAGGCACATGTCATGAACATTTTTATTCTACCCCAGTTTTCTAGAACTATAATAAATAATTTTACGGCATATTGGAGTATATAACATGAATTTGTGAGGAGGGTAATCTTTTGCAAGATTTCAAATTATAATTTATTTAGTTGATCATATTTAGGACAAAATTCTAGTCAAATACAAAAATCATTTTTTCAGGAATGATGAAAAAATCAGTTATAAACTAGCTATTTCTAATTCAATCCAGTTACCTCTCTGGCATGTTTAATTTCATTTACATAAGTAACAAAGTTAATAAAAGCATTATCATAGAATCATAGAATAGTTTGGTTTGGAAGGGTCCGTTAAACATTAGTTGCCTGCTCCAACCCCCTGCAATAAGCAGGGACATCTTCAACCAGATCAGGTTGCTCACAGCCCTGTCCAACCTGACCTTGAATGTTTCAAGGGATGTGGCATCCACCACCTCTCTGAGAAACCTGTTCTTTTGTTTTACCTGCCCATCATAAAAACTTTCTTCTCTGTATCTGGTCTGAATTGACTTTATTTTAGTTAAAACCATACCCCTTGTCCTGTTACTACAGACCCTACTAAAAGGTCTGACCCCATCTTTCTTTTAGGCCCTTTTTAAGTGCTGAAAGGCTGCAATAGGGTCACCCCAGGGCACTCCCTTCTCCAAGCAGAACAACCCCAACCCTTTCAGCCCTTCTTCATAGGAGAGGTGCTCCAGCCCTCATAATTTTTTGTGGCTCTGCTCTGGACCTGTTTCCACATTAAGAATGTTCAAGGGACACCTTTTCCCTTTCAGTTTTTCCTTCAACTGCAACATCTTAGTCTCTGGCTCCCCTCTGTGCTAGCTGAATAGGTAGATCCCTTCTGCAGTTGCCTTATTTATTAAAAAGCAAGTTTTGATTTTGTGTTTTTGTATAAGTTGTGGAAATGGTTTCTTCTTTGTCCATTAGTCCAAGTTTCTTGAGTGTTCTCTACAAATTCTTCCTTCATGCAGCATCTTAAGAAAAGAGGTGAAAATATGTGGAATCAAACTCTTTCATCCTCCTACCCCAGGGAGGAAGGAGTATCCCCTTTTACATGGATAAGTCTCATGTTGGAGGACCCTCATGATGACTTTCCTTGATCTGTCCCAATAATCTGTTCCATTGTATACCAGTCTTTACCTATTGCTTCCATCATGGAATAAATGGATGGATAAAACCTACTGTTTTATCCATCATGGCTATGGAGAACAGCTCTTGATTTCTCTTTGTAGATTCTCCCTACCCTCGAGTTTTGTAGAACTTTCTTTTTCTCCATTGCTTCACAGAAATTGTTCTCTCCTATTTCTTGCTCCAGGGATGTCTCCATGCCTGACTACACCTATTCCTATTTTCCCAGTGAACAAATGGAAATCTTACTGGTAGCAAGAAGCCAACCTTTTGTAGTCCATACAATTAAGAAAAGTTGGTAATTAGACAAAAGACTCTTTCAAATGTGAGCTGGAGTGCTTAATTAGAAGCACAGTCTCAATGTCTCATTTTATTGCTGTTTCCTGTGTTGGTTTCTATACTTGCCTATCAAAACCAGACTACTTTTAGAAGTTACTTAATACAAAAATCAGCCTAAACCAGTGAAATCTCAGTGCTTAAATGCCTTTGTGGATTTAATTAGTTGGTAGACTACAGATGGGATTCAGTAGGTGCTTAAAGTTGCAGGTCTTTAACTCTGCTACTCGATTAAATCCTGTATTCTGTTCCGTGTTTTCAACCCCAGAATTTCTGCTGCATTTTAGATTTTAAAATTCACTTAGGAAGCCAGTGACAGAATCAGGTTTTTTGGTGGTCTCTGAGTAGATAGCATTCTAGCAGTTTTGCATCAAGGAGATTCGTGAAAATGATTATTACTATGAAATTATGCTTCCTTAATATAAAAGTTTTGGAAGTACTTCTTCTAATGAAGAGCTTTGTTTCTTCAACAATCATATGGTAACTTGGCATATTTGAAAATTGATTTTAAATATTTACCTTTTCCACTTCTGTAAATATATTGTTTTCACTACTCCCTCTTTTTTTTTTTTTTCCTTGTTGTTCCAGGACCCTCTGCTGCTTCAGGAGACAGTAAATTCTGCTGCTGCTCTTATCATGGCATTAATAAAGGACAGAAACCCGGAGCTGATTGGCCAGCTGTTGGTAGCATAAGACCAGAAATCATGTGTAGCTTTTGGAAATATTAGTTTTTCATCATCTGTTCACCAAAGGTCTTAAGGTATTTTATTATTCGTTGAAAACTCTGGATTTACACCACTTATTATTAAGATCCTTTAACAGCATATTTTTGATATTTAAAATACAAGTCTAATATTATGTATAAAGTGTAAAAGGAAGTACAAATAATTCAGAGATACACTGGGTATATACTGTGAGGAATGGTACTGAAATATTTTTTAAGGTACTCATCATTTAAAAAGGTGCACAGAGGACACCAAAGCATTCATGCAGAATTGTCTAACCATGTGTGTGTGTTGTACTCTAGGACTGCATGACTTAAATTTTGTTTCAGATAAATTAATCCTAAAGCACATCTCATCTACTTTATGTGAAATTTTTAAAAAATTGCTGCTGTAATACCTATTAGTGAATGTAGAGTTCATTACAGAGTGTAGCTTTCCTGACATCAAGAGAAATGCATATTGCAGGAAGTGTTGGAAAGGTCAGGTACTTGTTCTCAGTGGAATGAAGTTAACCTCAAATCAAAGAAAAGATATGCATGAGTACAACGAGGTGCTAACCCCCAGTTTTCCAGATGCAGTATGCTCTGGCTGTAGCCTCCTTGGTGCTACACTTCTTCCACTGCCCATGTGCTACCATTCAGAACTCCTGTAGCTCCACTGAAATAGTAAGAGTCTGTTAATTCATGTTTAAGAATAAAATTCTCATCTCTTGCTGGTTACCAGGTGTATGTAGTAAATAGTAGTAAGGAGACTGAGCATTATGAATTCAAAGATAACACTACATCAATAGGTGTGGACAGTTGGGACAGGAAGATGAAATGGTGAATGATTATTGTGTGGAGCATCACTAAGAGCAGTACAAGCAGAGTCCCTGAAAACATAGATCTTTCCCTATGCATCAGACCCAGGAATTCCATCGCCCCTGCAGTTTGTGAAGGGACTAGGTTAATGTCTGATTAATGTTACGTACTTGCTATGGCTGGAATAAGGTCTTGGACAAGTATCCCCACCAGAAGTGTCCAGTGAACCCCTGATTCAGTCTGTCACTGTCAGTTCAGCAATTTTCCCTCCAAAAACAGCATTCCTCCCCTTACTCCCACAGTGTTCCACTCCCTCTGGTGCTCACCTAAGAGAACAAGCTCCATGCTTGGTCCCCTTCCTCCTTCCCTTCACATGACTATTTATATCTCTGGTTTAAATCCCTTTTAGAAGCTGACCTTGGTCCCAAACTTCCTTCATTGCATAATAAAATAAAGAGTTGTTAGCTGATGGTTCTATATCCAAAGCAGACATTTTCTTCCACACAGAAGTCATGCAAAGATAACTAACAAAGTTCTTGTGCATCATCTGCTTTCTTCTTCGCTTCTTTCTTCTCTCCACTTTGATTAATAATTTGTCCTTTTCTCACATCGTACAGCATCAGCATTCATATTACCTCTGTGTATGGCTATACAATAGGCATAATTTATTCATACATATATTCATGTCTGTTCGTATGCAGAGTACACAAATAAATGAAGAACTAAAGAATTTATTACTGCTATTCATAATTTAACAGGACAGCTCTCACAAATAAGTTTTCTGAATGTGCTTTTACATTAATAAATTTGATGAAGGAATTTGTCCCATAGGCTTTTAAAAGACATGATGAAAGATGTCTCTTTGACTGTATTTTGTTTTTCTTGTTTGCTTGAAGACTAAAATGCAATCTATGATGTGTTTTCCCCAAATAATAAGAAGATGAATTTAGAAAATCCTTCATGTTTATATCCACTCTAATTTATACGTTGTGATACTGCATTAACATTGGTTTGTGTGTAACATCATTTGCTTAAACAGAGTTTTTATTTTTTAGGGTTGTTTTACTTACCTCATTCTCCTAAGAGGATTTCAATCCAATTAAAAATGACACTGCAATGAACTGCTGTAATTAAAAAAAATATTGTAGCTGTTTATGGATTTATTTTGAAAAGAGAACAGACAATGCACAACAAAAAGTTAAGTTTTGGTCGTCCAGTAATAGTACTAATCCTAATGAAAGATAATAACAGGTTTATTAATGTACTGTTAATCATTGCATTATGGCTTTTTAATCTTTAGCAATCTTTTAAAATACGCTACAAACACTGAAAAATCCATTTTGCTGGAAGCAAATACACCAACAACAGAACTACTAAAACAGATCACAAAATACTAAAACTGCAGTAAAAAAAAAAAAGAAATTGGACTGTGATGTTATTGTGTATCCAACCCAAATTTAAATGGTTTTTTTGGTGATTGTTAGTACTTACAATGGAAATAAAGATATAAAATGAAATTAAGAAACTGGCTGATTGGTTTTTGTCTGTGCATAGCTTCTCACAAATAGCAGTATACATGAGAAACTTGGCAGCCTTTTCTACACACATGCTGTTTTGAATTTAACTAGTGAATCAGTCACCACCCATATTGCTTTGAACATTTGGACAGAGATAACAGAAAGTAAATAAAAGCTCAGACTCTGCCAGCCTTGCTTAACTTACTCCTCAAGCACTCTAATTAGTATTCCTTGGGTAGTGTTCATCAGAAAAGAGAATGCAGAATGTGGCCCTGGAAATGCTTTTCATAACTGCAAAGTTGAGTGAATTAGAATTGTATACTGAAACTAACCCACTTCATGCAAAATCTGAAAACTGTATTACTTTGTCTTCAGTCAATTAGGTAGAAGATTTTCTAGTTAGTCTTTTTTTTTCTTTAGCCTCTCAGACAACCTAGCTTGAAAAAAAAATGGCTTGATGGTCCTCTAAAGAAGAAAGAAATTAAAAAGATGGTTGATGGTGGCATTATAAACAAAAACTCCCAACACCCCAAAACTATACCAAAAAGCAAAGAGAAAGGAAGTGAGATGTTACCTATTGTAATCAGTGGCATAGTAGAGTCAACTTTAGTTGAGCTCATCTTGATAATTAATGTAGGCTGCAGAACAAAAATTTTCGGGATGCCATGGAGCCTTTGGTGTATTCAAATTGTATTTGTATGTAACACCAAAGTCTCATCATCTCCACAGTGCTGTTCTAGGTGCCATCCAAAGAGAAGCTTCCAAAGACATATAAGGTTTCCAGTTAGTGCTTGGCAATTTCTGAGGATACAGCAACTTTTCCTGTCTGTAGGTCATTCCACCAGAGAAAGGTCATACTTTGGTTGCTCTGTTCTCCCTGCCTCAGACACTTGCACTTCTTACTGCTTTTTGTTTGGCTTTTATTTCTGAAGAAGAGCACATTCACTTTGAGACATGTAAAAGCTTTCTTATTTTGTATCTTTTTCCTCTTCATCCATAACTTTGATCTGAAAAATTCTAGTTCATCTTCCCAAGCATCCACCAATGTGCAGACAATCCCTTCATTTCTCTTGAGGAAGGTTTGGGAGTTCAGGAATAGGCTCATGTTAACAGTTTTCCTGTAGGCCAGAGTTTGGGGCAATATTATTCCTGTCCAACACAATCAATCCAGTGTTTTGCACCTGATTTTGAATAATTTGTAAAGGGACACAGTTCAATGACTAATGCCCTGCTCTGGGTGCCTGCAATGAGATACCAAAGGCAAAGTGTGAAAATGGGTTAAAATCCTTGGGCCCCAGTGCCTGCACTTTCAACTTCAGACTAGTAATTTTTTATGACATCTGTCTCCCTCAGCCCATTCCCCATCCCAGTTGTTTACCAGAATTCAGTTTATCTTGTGCCTCTGGCAAGCACCAAGGAAAAGGAGCAGTCACTGACACTGCATTTTCTCCCAGTGTAGGTTGATTTTGATTGACAGTGCTGTAAAGCACTTGTTAAATATACATTTTCCTTCACTGTTTCTTCCAGGAATACTCAATCAGTTTAGAGATCTGAAAAACACAATTTCAGCACCTGTGCTGAGGAAACAGTCCCAACTGTGAAAATACTTTTCATGATAGAATAAAGTCGCTTGTCTTGCATACACAAACCTGTATGTGATTATGTCCTGTATGGAGCAAAGTGGCATTTCTTAATATATTTATTCCAAGGTTAATGTAAGTATGCTTTCAATCTTCAGATTGAAATGGATCTTGTCCTTCATCCTGCACCTATTCCTGTCTCAGAAACTAAAATTATAATTCAGTTAAAATGCCACAACACTGAATTATAACACAGTTACAAAGATAAATGAGAGAGTAAGAGACTTGGACAAGAAAAAAGTGATGTGAATTTAAATAGCGTAGAGAAGCAAGGAGGCAGGAGAGAATATAGCAGAGCTCCACCAGATGGCAAAACCTGCAGGGGAGACCCCTTGAATGGCACAATAGGCTAAGGGCTGCAGGCAGGAACGCTTTCCAGGTTCAGTAGCACTTCAGATGGCAGTTCAATAAGGCATTTTCCTATTCAGCAGCCATTTTAGATAATCGTCTCCCTTGGTTAGTTGTTTGTTGTTACTTCTGCATCTCTTTCATTACTCTGCCTCCTTCCTTTGGTTTTTGTGCCTCAGACTGGACACTTCACATTTCATATTTCCTTTTCATTTCAGCCATTCCTGGTTTCTCCTGCGCTCTTTTCCCATCCTTTCCCACACTTCTGTTGCTTATTCTTTCTCTCCGCATTTGTCACTCTTTTTCCATTCCTCCCAGCCCACCATCGTCGAAGGAGACGATCCCCCCCTCCCTTCCCTTGCAAGCCAGGCCGTGGTCTGGCATCAGAAACCCTTCCTCGCTCCTGGATCGAGAACTGAGGCGTTGGGGCTTTGGCACCTCGGCACCGCGCACAGCTGGGACTGCGAACAGATGTGACTTCCGCTGCCAGCTGCCGGCAGAGGAGCGGCAGCCGCCCGCAGGGACAGACCTCCTGCGCGGCAGCTGCTGGGCTGACTCGGAATGCCGCTGTTAGCTGGAGTCAAGCTCTGAGCAGAGCCATCCCACTGAGGGGCAACAATCCGCCCCGAGGCCAGACCCCCCTCCCCCTGCTTCAGTAGCCAAACTTGGGTTTGTAAAGTCAGCGCCTAGTCAAGAGCCAGATTTGCAAATCTATCAGAATGGCAGCAACGACAAAAAATGAAAGAAAAAAAAAAAGCCAAATCCAGGTATGGCTTGCAGTCCTGGTGACTGGAAAATGTATGTTTTCACTTAGTAACCAGTGGCTTTGCCAGGAGTTGCTCAGAGACAAAAAGCAAGGAACCCCACGATGCTGTGTGAAGCAGTTCCTTTCCACAGCAGAGACATGGCCCCACTGAAGCTCCACTGAAGTCGATGGGACTGAAATTTCCTTGCAGTGCACTCAAGAATGCATGGCATCCCCTCCCTCCGGCCGTCTTCAGCTAACCCACACATAACCGTGCTGGTTATGCTGGGGGCTTATTATTATTATTATTGTTATTATCATCACTATTTTTATTGTGCTGAAGTTCTAAGTGTGTATTTATGCTGTGCTAAACTCCCTTGCCTTTTGGTAGGGAACATTATGGTCTTGATTAATGCCCACTATGTTTTGGAATTTAGTTGTGACTCCAGCTTAAGCACCCACAGGCCTGTGGTACGAGGGGTTATAGGGACACTTCTGAAGGGCAGTTCAGAATTGAAAATCCCTCTTTGAATACTCACTCTGAATCCAGTGACAGCACAATAAGCCTAAAAGGATGATTTTGTGCAGAACTAGAAAAAAGACTTGGCCTCTTGTGGACACTGTATTTTGTCCCTCTCTCCTGTATGCTAGGATTCAGGGTTGTGCTGCTGTGTAGAAATTGAGACAAAGAAGCTGAAAAACTGTTATCTCTCTGGATACTAACTGCAAAAAGTGTCTAGCTGTCAGCGGAGTCACCAAGGGGGATGACTTTGGGGGAGGAGGTACATCGTGATTCCTGCTGCAAAGGGATGTGCTGGAGACACTCAGGGCTGCAGCAATGGAATCACAGATTTCCCTAAACTGTGACTCAACCGTGGGGCACTGTTTTCTTAACTTTGCAGTTTCGGGTCCTGCCTGTGTTGAGGGCGAGATGAGTATTTGTTATTCCAACACCGTTGTGCCCCTTCTGCAGAGAAGGGCGTATATTCGTGGGTGAAGTGCGGGAGGGTCAGAGCTGGATGTGGCTCCTCTCTTTGGCTGTCATGCGCAGGCTTTGGGAGCAGTGAAGTGAGCCCGGTTGTGTGTTGTGACATGCAAACCTCTCTGAAAATGATACATCTGAAAATGCTCAGAGGTGAACTGCATTCCAGACTGGTAGGTCAGGATAAGAAAAGGAAGGAAGGAAACGAGGTGTCTCTCACCCCTTCTGGGAGTGGCTGCTTATAGCAGATCAAAGTACTTTTATGATGGATATTTCAAGAAAAGCTGCAAAATGCCTTGAGTGCACAGCAGAAAACAGACATTACTTCGCCTTGGTTGTTTGGTTTTTACTTAATCTTTAAAGCAACTGGCTTCACTGACTTTGGTCTTGAATCCTGCTTCCGATTGTGCACCTTTGTGTAGGCAGCTCCACAGACTTGGAATATGCAGGATTTGTCCAAAGCTTTGCTGCACCATGGTTACTTATGGTTACTCACAGTATAAGACCAGTCATTACAGTGGCAGCAATGCACCCTCTGCTGGTGTCCATCAATATTTTATCCAAAATCTTCCCCAGGTTAACTATCAACAAACAGTGCTGATGGCAGACGAAGGGCCAATATTTTTCTCTCCATCTCTGATTCCCAGCAGTGATAACCTAAGGTGTTGAGATGGGCTGAAAAAACTCTGGGCATGGTGTTGACTCTGCAGCTATTGGCCCCACATCAGCCCTAGTGACTACAAAGTGCAAAACAAAGATGGAACTACCTTCAAGAGGAGGCTGGAAAACACCTTCAGCATGTGGGCTAATGGAAAAATGGGGATTCATGCTAATCAGGTTGAGTGGGTGGAGGATGGCAAAACATTTGTTATCGTCTGGGACAGCTCCTGCCAACGTGTATCTGCCTCAGGCTGAATTCTTGGCAGTGGTTTTTGCAGACCTCTTTCATTCCTCTCAAAACACACACTGAGTAAGATTTGTTTCAGATTTCCGGAAAATCCTAAATTACAGCTGAAATGGGCAAGTTCTGGACAATTCTGTGTTCAGATAATGAATATTCAAGTGTTTTTTTTAAATGCTATTTTCTACTTTAGTGAAAATCTCAGGTCTTTTTCTCTGTTTTTTGGGGTTTTTTTTGGTTTTTTTTTTTTTTTTTTGTATTATTTTTATGAATCTTAAGCCAAATTTGATTAAAACCTTAGAAGCATCAGAAAAAACCTATAAAATATTAGCTGTACTGCACTGTAATAGATGTGGTCCATGACTCAAGTGAGCATTAATGAATGGCTGGGCATAATGGCAGTAAGTGGGAAACAGGTAAATGTAAGCTCATTCTACATTACGAATCTTGCATGCAAATTTAAAAAAAACCCTGGTTTGAGTGTGAAGTAAAACAGGAAAGAAAATCTCCATTAAAAGAGACATCCACTAGATTCAGTGAGGATAACAGAAGGATTTCTACTCCATTATTATCATAGAGAAATATCCTTGAGAACTAATCTAATAATTTATGTTCTTTATTAGGTTTGTATTTTTCCACAAGAAGGCATTCAGATGGATCCTCAGAGGATCTTTTCCAACAAAAATATGGTATTGTAGATATTCAGTGTGGAAAAAATCGAACTTGTAGAAAATTATGTTGTGGGTAATAATGCCTTGGAAGTAAAACACTCTGCTCTTCAGTAGCTCTTTCATGCCCTCTGCAGTTAAAACTCTGTTTTCTGTCTGTGCAGTCGAAGTGTATTTTTCCTGGCTCCAGAATGCAGTACCTGGGGTTAATGAAAACTGTTGAACAGTAAATACTATGGGAAATTTTTGGGGTTGCTTGTAGGCTAGGTTGTGGCTTTTATTATACACTCACATTTAACAAGCATTACAATAATGCAGATGATCCTGTGCTTTCACAGTGGTACCTCTTACACAGCATGAGCTGAGAGCACAAATGTAAACAGAGGTGCCCTCCTGTATGAGAATTTTGCTGTTTCACTACATGCAGGCATCTATCTCCACTCAGGTCTGGAGTTTCATGCATATTTGCTGTCAGGTACAAATTAGGTACTGATGTATATGTATAAACTACTTTAAAGCAACCATGAGTCTCATCATTACATGTAACTTTTTTTAGTATCGCTTTCAGTGAGTGCTGATCATATTTATGCATAGAATCATCTAAAGTGATTCATCCTACCCAAAACAGTTATAAAAGCAGGTGAGAAAAAGTGTCTTATTTCAACTGATTGTACTTTGATTGCATTCAACTAATTTCAAAGGCATGTCTAACTTTTGGATGTAAAATTATAAAATAGTGCACCATAGCCCTTCTACTTAAAACTGAAGAGAAATGTGCAAGAGTGCATAAAAATTTCATTGGATGAAAGAAGAAATGGTCAGTTTCTACGGTGCCAAAGGTCAGTCCTGAAGTATCAAGATCAGGACTCTTTGGGAGGAAAGAACAAGTATGATATAATTAAGTGAAAGAATAAATAACAATAACAATAGCAGTAATAATAATAATTGTGATAACAGGAATTAAAAGATGGAAAAGTCAGAAATGCTGAGAACGTGATCTGCTATTTAAAACATCAAAGATCTCTTATTTTTCATGCAAATGACATTTTCAAGGGTGACTGCTGGTTACTGATTCTGGCATGGGCTTCCACTATGGACTAGAACAGGTCCAAATAAGTATGTTTTATAAATATAATTGAAACAAGACTAACTCCTGCAAGCTCTCTGGGCTATGGCTCTCACTGTTACTGGTGTGTTCATCAGTAGAAACAACACTTGAACTCAGACACTTGTCTAACAAAAGTATTTCTGAAGAAACCAGAAATTGCTATACACTGAATGCATTACTTTGGGTTTCTGATCTACACTGAGATGAGAATCTTCATTCACACAATGAATGTGCCAGCCACTTTTAAAACAGTGACTGTTCTCTAAGGAACTTCATAGCCTAAATTAACCACCCAAGGAGTGAGGCTGGATACAGATGCTGTAAGGAGGCAGAGGAAGGCCAAGAACCCAGTTGAGGAAAGAAGGAAAGGCTTGAGGAAACACAAAGTCCCAGAATAGCGAGGCCAATGCCAGATCACAGAGACCCCTTAGGCCCCCACTGTCTTGCTGCCCTCTTTTCTCTCCATGAAAGAACAAAGTGAGTATGGTGCACATGGTCCCATGTTTCAATACAAACCAAGGAATCTGGTTTCCTGGGTGCTAGTCTTGCTCTGGGAAAATGAGAGCTGGCAGGTTGGTAAGCTTCACTATGGTTCAGCCTCTCCCTCTATGCAATATGAATAATGGCTACTTCACAGCAGCATTTCTTACAGTGAATGTATTCATATTTATGAAGTCTTTTGTAAATTGAAAACCATAAATGCTTGAAGGTGCTGTCTTGTAAAATTTATTACTGCTGAGATGATACGCAAATGCCGAAAACAACTCTGTGTATTAGGGGACCCTTGACTAACCAGTTGAACCATGGAAATCTTGTTTTGCCTGCATTCATTTTTCAGTGGCTCTAGAGATAATAGGTGGTATTACTCATGTACCTGAAATATAGGCAAGGACCTCGGACCACAGAATTTATCAGTGTATTAAAATTACTGAGCCGTGTTTCTCGTATGACTCATTTGATGTGCAGTAGATTTACGAACACTCATCCCTGTTTATGTTGTTTATCAGCAATATGAATTGAGCTGAAATCCTTCTTGGGCAGGCCCACAGACATTGATGATTATGCTGTTAAGAACTGTGTTTTTTTGAAAGTGTTTAATAGGACACCGGGCTTGCAACTGGTGTGTGTGCAGCGCTAGAGGAGCACACGTGTGTGTGAGGCTGCCAGCCCAGGCCGCGCCACCGCAAACAGAGCTGGGGACCTGAGGAGGGCGCTGGGGGACAGGCGGCTCTTTGGCAGTCAGTTCCAGGCAGAGCCTTTTCTCATCCCTGCACAGACTCTGCTGCAGGTACATTGTACCCTCAGCACAATCCGGACACAGCTCAGCCCCTTCCCAGCCTGACAGGCCTGGCTGGGATGGTGGCTGAGCTCAGGACCATGCTCCCCCAAGGGACCGTCAGTGGGAAACGTCCCCACATCCCTCTTCACCTGATCTCTGCCTAGGGCTGAAGCAGACTTTAGGTAGGATGAGGAGGAGAAAACCCTTGGGAATATTCTACCTGAATGAATTTTTTGGGACGAAAACACAGTGTCTACAAAGCTGAAGTGATCACTGGAACCAAATTGGAATAAGTCAGGGGTTTTAGCTGGTTTAAACATGTGGGCTTCAATCAATTCACCAAAGCCCTGGCCTAGCATTTCTGTATTACCACACTGGCTTCAGAGGAGAGCGGCTCAGGCTCTCATCCCCATCTTGCAGCTGTCCTCTGCCAAGGGTCTGAGGAACACCATCTTCTTCTTCTGAGGCACTGAAGCAAGCTGCAGGCGCAGGGAGGAAGTCCGTCAACTCTGGAGTCTTTGTGAAAGATGTTCAGCCAGGAAGACTACTCCATAGACAAGATGTGGCATTGAACAGCAGGATATTCTTCCCATGGGGCAATAAACTATTATAGGAAAATGCAGTTTAATACAAAAAAACCCAAACAAAAACAAACTTGTAACAAGCTGCATTTGGATGCTGAACTCTTTTACTCTGATTGAAAATACTCAAATAGATGTTTCAAAATTTCCCTTTTCTCTCACTACCCATATCAAGAAAAAAATGAAAATGCCATTTTCTGGCTTTCATACAGGCTGAAGATATTCAAGTGTCAGACTTCATGGAGGGACAAAAAAATCATCTGTGCCCCTCAGCTCTTGCTGCAGAGCGGTGGTGAGAGAGATGATGGAGAGGTGTGCTGGAGGCAGCGGTGCAGGAGGAGGGGGCTGTACCAGAAAGGGAGGGACAGAGAGAACAGCATCTCTGGAAGCACCTGAGAGCCATAAGGAAACGGGCTGAAACGCTAAAATACCGAGCAAGAGGAGAGAAAGCAAGCGATGATGAGGTCAAGATTGCTCCGGCGATAAACGTAGAGTGTTACACCTTAACAGCGTTTCCAGCGGGATGCTCCCGATCGAGGCGGCGGTGAGCGGTGGGTGACGGCCGGGGACAGGGAGCGAACACGCCCGGAGCAGGCAGGAGCGGCGGGCCGGCCCTGCAGGGGGAGTCGAACACCAGGAATGGGGAGCGGCGGGAGCGGCGGCGGCTCCCGGGGCTCCCGCGGGCGCTGCGCGCTGAGCACACACCTCTGCACCTCCCCAACCCCTCGGCAGCCTAACCCGTTAGCTGGGATTTATGTGCTGGATGTGACAAAGGTTGGCCCATGGGTTTAGCTAATGCAAAGTATTTTATGATATTATGAGGTGGATTTGCGTGTGCGGGGGAAAGGGAGGCCTCCTGGCATGTACCAAGATTCAGGTTGTGGACTTCCACTGAAGGAACAGCCTAAAGTCTCTGCCCTCAGATGTAGTCGGTCAGTCCCAGGTTCACGGGTACCTCCATCAAACTTAAGCTGTATTAAATCTTAAAACTTAAAAAAAAGAAGGCATATTATTCAGCAAATTCTACATATAATTTTTTTAAATTACATTTGTGATAATTCATTATCTTAAAAATAATGTCATACAATCACATGTTAATGGCTGAGGATAGAATCAGCAAAGGCTGAAGATAAATATCTGTTCAATACCAAAGTGCTTGTTCTCTGGCTCTCTCTTGCCCTCTTTCTTTAGGACAGTGTGTGCAGAAGGTGTGGGCTCTTCCCAAGTGGGTCCAGAGCAGAGTTGTGAATGACAATCTATAGCCAAGGGAGCTGCACCTGGTATGTAGTTTGGGGAAACAATTACCAGCTCCTCAACGACTGCCAGAGCCAAGCAGGGCTTGAGGGAGCTGCAATAGCTGCCTGTGATCTCTGTCTGGCAGACACTGAAAGTACGCACACATGCACAAAGGCACGTTCAGAATTGCACCTGCACACATGTTAATTTATAGGTCCAGTGTTTAAGCCAGGGCCAGTCAGTGTTATTCTCAGTTGTCATCAATCTCTTTATTCTTTTGCACTGTTTGTTGCATCCATTTATTTTAAGCAGTAGTACTAGAGGTGTAGTCAGTAAGTGCCTCACCCCAGCTCAGAAAATATTCATAGCTCTAAGTTGGTTGGACTCCTTTGCTCAATGTCAAAGTTGTCTAAAGACAACTTACATGTAAGATGTTTGAACATCCTGTAGATTCTGGATGTTTTTACATATTTTATCCAACTTAAGTGCTGACTGTTATCAGTGCAATATACTTAGACAATATTCTGGCTTTATCAGCTTGCTGTATGCTTGATTTTTCCTATTAGATTAAATACAAATGCTGATAGATGACAGATTCACTTTCTCCATCTACTTGTGAGCACATTACACTTTTGAGACAGACTTTTTTCAGATTCCACATATTTTACCCAGTCAGCTCTTTCCATTTATTCTGACCTATTTGAGACAAATCGAAGCTTTCCACTAGTTACTGTTAGCATTAGCTTAAATAAGTACACAATAAAAAATAATTTTCAGTGGCTTATAACATTTTGGGAGTGGCTTATAACATTTTCCATGGGAAGATCCCCAAGTACTTTATAAACATTCATTAAAGGTGACAGCAAGCAATGTGTAATAGCCAGGAGGAGCTGTTCCCATTTTGCTGAGAGACACAATTTCTTAGTCTTGATTTACACACAGCCTTGACAGTGAGATAGTGCAATTACACTTCTTGACAGCAGCACAGCATCAAGAAGTGCTGCTACATCTGCCCCCACCTTTTCCTTACAATGTGACCCCTCTCCATAATAGCTCATTGGCTATTTCTACAGAAGACTGTGACAATCCAGCTGTTCTACAGGATTTGTCTAGGTGTTGCATTAAAAACTAACATGACTAGTTTTGGTTCACAGGTACTCCAACTAAAATCCATAGTGTCCACATTAAAGATCAGAAGCTTACTCCAGATTGAACTGTAAAGCAGCATATGGTTTAACCATCTCTTTGTGTATGCTATTCATAGAAAGAGAAAACAGCTGCTGAAATTGCAACTCTTCCTCGTACTCTCAGTCACGGACAGTCCAGTGAAGCTCCCCTGAAGCCAGCCGTTTTGACCACCTGGAATCAAGCAAACAAATTGTTCATGGTGTGCTGCTGGTCTCTGTGCTAATACAAGGGCATATTGAAAGCAACTGAGGAATCTCAGCTGTCTGTGTGGAAGGCCGAAAAGGGTACCATTTAATGGAATGGTTGCATAAATGAGAGAAATAAATGGAAGCAGGAAAAGACATGCCTAGATATCCCCCACAGTAACCCAGTGGTCCAGCCATACTATACATGGTGTTGCTTCTGGAGATTGTAAACAATATCCTGCAAGCAAATCAGCTTCCTATTTATAGGAAGTATTTATATTGTTCTAGGCTTGCACTTCTAAGCACTGCCTTTTGCAAGTCTTACTATCTCACCTGCAACACAGGCCTGGCAGACTGTGTTAATTTGATTCTTCTATTAGCCTGACTTCTGTTACTTGTGATTTCTCTGCAATATTCCTTTTCATGGTACAGAAGGAAAAGGAGCAGATACCAACAAACAGCTTGTTGCACAACCCTGAAAAGCCTTGGGTGAGTCCTCGTAGGGAGGTAACTCAGAAGGACATTGGTGCAATGAATAACTGTGGGTTTTCTCCTCAGGAAAAGATGTTCAATGCATTCCTTATAAATATACAAAATTGCCTGAGAGAAGTATTGATTTCTGCACCAGTTTCCCTTCTTTGGGACCGTCCAAACTCCTTGAATGTTGCCCAATTTCTCAAGTCCTAAAAGATAACAAGAGCAGAAGTTTTGACAAATTGTCCAAGGTACTTTATCAGATTTCTCCTGAGGAATGGAGACCAAGAAACTATACAGCCCAGTAGTCAACAGTAAAAATACTTGCACTCTTACCTTCTGAAGTGGAATAGGATTTAAGTCACTGGTACAACCTGTGGTAATCTCCAAGCAAGTTGCTGTAAGGACAGCGAAATTCTTAAGATAAAGGCTCGTGCATTGTTTTGGTTGTCTTGCCACACTGTAGAGATTTCTGTCCTTTGGCAATCTCTGCACAGTTCAGGGGTAGAAACCAAAATAGCTTCGGGGAGGGACAGAACTGGGACCCCACTGCCAGCACTTACCACTGCACACGCTTCTCGGAGTGGTCAAGGCCTTCTGGCAGCTCCTGGTCAGACTCCTTTCCAGAGTGTATCTCAGCCTCAGCTGCACGTCCTGCTGCCCAAACTCCCTTCTGCTACACCAGCTGCAAAGCTTCTCTTCCTTTCATAGGCAGCTATTGGCAGCCTCAAATCCATCATCTCCATAATCCCATACTATCACAAGCTTCAGGTGTGCTTTTCCAGTGGAAGGCCTCTTTCCTATCCTGAATTACTGTTTTCTGGTCCTCTCTGAAATGAAAAATCTCATTGACCCCTCTTTCCACAGGAGACCAGAAATCTCCTCTGTATATCCCTCTTCTGTTTCCTAGAAAAATACTACTTGCACTGTTGATTTTTTTTCCTCTCCTGCTCTATAATATCAGAGACAAAGCTTTTCTTCTCATTTTTTATACCACCCTCTTCCACCTGGTACAGCCACTAACTTATCAATTGCACATGGAAAGGGCCCTCACGTACATGGTACTCTGAAATTCTGTGCTGCTCTATTGTCAACAGAAGTCTGTTCTGATGTTAAGTAAGCTTAAGAGATCAACAGATGCTGTTATAATTCAGAAATATTCAGTTTTAGAGCCAAATCCTCATAAAAAAATATTTGCTCTAAGGTTGCCTATATTATATCTATCTACCTATCTGTCTATCTATCTATATATATCTCGTATGCACTTGTATCTATCTATAAATAAAATCTATTATCTATATATAAAAAGTGTATGGATGCAAATATATGCATATGTATATTTGTTTGCATTTTAATGTCCATAGGCCTAGGAGAAACACATGTAAAAAACATGCAGTTTGGGGAACAAGAATAGAACCTGTCAATATTTAAGATGTTAATGTTTAAAACCAGACTGCAGGTAAGTAATAAAAGAGGCACCTTCATCAGACGTGTTCACAAATACAATGACAACCTAAGTCTGATGAAGCCAGATGTAAAACATGAAAGAACAGGCAGGAAGCTTCAGGAGGCTGAGAACAACATGAAGAGATGGATCTGAAAGGCCTTGAAGAGCAACTATGTTGAAAATGAGATGGTTAAACCTGAGTTACACTGAATAAGCTCCGGTTTCTCACTTGAATGCTTTGTGGGTGGACCAACACAAAATGTTTATGCTCAAGACTTGGCAGACTGTTATCTTTCACCTAAGAACAACTTGCTGAGGCATTTAAAAACAGTACTGAACACTGAGCAGATGAAGTTGGCAAACATTTTTCCCCAGTAGTAGGTTTTTTTTTCTCTCACTAGTCCTTAATGCTGTCATAGTGTTTGCAAAACGAAGAGGTGTGTGGTGTGGTATGGCACAGTACTGTATTATGGAATCTTTTTTTAAGCTTTATGAGATCTAGAAAGCCATACGCCAGGTACAGTGGCAGACAGCTGCATGGCTCTGAAGAGCTCTGCCTCTCTACCACCATGTGCTAAAATAGCCTACTTATCATACACAACACTATGTCTTCCTCTATATTCCTTTCCACTAATTTATGTAACCCTATAAAATGACAAAGATTTCAATTAATATTAAAAACATTTTAGCAGAACTGCAAAGTATAGAACAGTTTGACTTCATGAAGCTTTATTTGCTTGATTAGGGGCTTTATATTGTACCTATTTGGGGGACTCAATCAAAAATCCCACCTAAGCCAGTGGGAACAGTTTCCAGGTCTTTAAAGGGTAGCAGAGCAGTTCACAAGGTGGGTGAGATGGTTAGCCTCAAATTTAATATTCTTGTCCAGACAAACATTGGTTTTCAGTTCTACTGTCTTACAAGGAGGAAAAGTCACTTATGACAAAGTGCCTTGCCCAGCTGATAAGTTTCAAAGAAGGAATCCTTTCTGTTTAAACTAACTCTGTATTTCTCAGGTACACTTCCAGATGATCCTTTGCCCCTGTCTTCCCCCCCAGGTTTGGTTAGCAGGAGGTACTGCTGACCCCTGCTAGCACAGAGGTGTGACCCCAGCCTGCTGGGGCAGGAGCCACGTTGTTGCCATGCAGTGCTGTGGCCACTGCAAGGAAAACGCACTCCTGGGAGATTTTAGCTTAAGGGGAACAGAGGAGAAGGCTGAGCACCAATGGGGACAAAGAAAGGCAGGAAGAAAACAAGAAAATACTGAAAACCTCTAAGTGAACTTACAGAACTTCAGAATGGGTTAATTTCAAATGGTGGGCTCTGTAATATAGTTCATTCACCTCCTCGGTAGTTATTAGGCTGTCACTATGATTTAGATAATGAGTGAATACGTTTTTTCAGCATTTGTCTTAATGGTCTTGTCCCATTTCAACTAGCTATTTACTAAATCCTCTTTTTGTACATAATCATTGATCAAGATAGGATCAGCATTTGAAACAATTGGAGAGCTCTTTATGTTAATTAAATAGTGTCATTTTGCAAGTATGATTTTCTTAGATGCATCCTGCCATATTTTAAATCTAATCTGAGGTCTGATGAAAACATTTAAGCCTCCTCCCCAGCCATCTCCAACTGCCAAACTGGACAACCTTCATCTGGTTTAGGAGTTCAACTTCTTCACATACCACTGATTAATCCTATTGATTAGTTAATAAAATCTCCACTCACTGGTTTCTTTTCTATCTGATATCTATTCCACTAATTTATATCAAAAATTGTCTAATTGAATGATCTATCACAGACCACAAATTGAAGAAAGCTGGTTCATTGAACACCAAAGGCCTTGCATTTCTCAGAACCTGAGCAGCAGAAAGTCAACCACCGGATTCACAGGTTTGTGCATCAGAGCTTACTTCCAGCTGGCTGGAAGCCCTTCAAGTCCTGGCCCTTGGTTCTACTTTTTGTCCCCAGTGTCTGGGGACAAAGAGCCTGGAAGGGTATGGCTCCAGCAAAGCCTTCCATGGGACTGACTGGAAGGTGTTTGGTTCAGGAATTCCTGCCAGGTTGCACGTTCTTGCAAGGAAGCCCAGAAAGTACCAATTAAACATGAGATTTTCCCTGGAATACCTGGTCTGACACCTGATGAGCCAGCACAGCTATTAGTGAAAGTGGTGTTTCTCTCACTTTTATAGTTCTTAAAATAATGGCTTGAGCCAAAGGAGAAATTTCTTTAAGGTACACCCCCTCTGTAATTGTTTCTAATGCAATTTTTTATAATGTCTGACTCAAGAGAAATTTGAAAAATAATAATTCATTTGTATTTGAGCTGAATCCAACTTCTTGAAAAGTCTTGCAAAGGCAGAATCCTGGATTTTGGCCATTTCTTTCTGGGTGGTAAGCAATAATCAAATTAATGATTTCAAATTAGTTAAAAATCATCTTGAACCAAAACCAGCACAATTACAAGCAGATGGATAAACAAGAACAATGGGAACTCACAATTTAAGCAGCAGCTAGTTATTTTAAAGCACCTCTGGTAAAGGAAAGACAAACCAAAACATTTTTAGGGTGTATTCAATGGGGCAGTGTGATTACATTACCTAGAGGCTTTGCGATCCACTGTCCCCATCAGTGACACTTCTGAAGGGATTCAGTTGCCCAGCAGCTTCCAGGACAATCACAGAAACAAAACCCTGTCCACTGGTAACTGCAGAGGGAAGCCTTGAAAATAAATTCGGAGTTTTATGATTTGTGCTTTTTTACAAACAAAATTGTGTCTGACACAAAAAAACCAAACCCACAACCCTGTCTCAAAAAGTGGTAGACTCTGCCTCCCCTTAAAATAATGTCTCACTGGTGAGAGTTGTCCAGGCCTATGGATGGGCAGCTGAGACATTCTCAGAGTGTTCCCAGGAGTCAAGGCCAATGAGTACAGGGCAGCCAGCTCTGCTCTAGTAAACACTCTTATCCTTCTGAACCATGTATCTGCTTACAAATTGTCTTTGGGGAATGGCTCTGGAAATCCCCTGCTTCTGATTTGTGCCTGGGAGTGGTTTGAAGGGTAGTTGGCAGCAGCCCCAAGGCTGCTAAGGACGCCTAACTCTTTAACACCATAGATGATCATAATTTAGTGCTCAGGACTGTTCCCAGGCCCTGTTTATTTCACCAGGATACATGTAGACTGAGAAGAAAATTAAAATGAAATATTTGGTTTGTTGGAACTAGAACTGTCATGTTCTACAGGACATCAATTACAGAGATGGATTGAACTAATGTCATGCTGTTGCCTGGTGCTGAACTAACTACTAAACTCACAGAAGAATCCTTTTAGTAGCACTGATATTACTTCAGAAAATCCACTTGTATTCAGGGGATACTCCAGCTCTTTGCAGTTGCAATCATAATTTTGCCAGCATCAGCAAAGAACCAAATGAATCTGCAGCAGACTATAATGCGACCTATGAACCATAAGAGTTGGGTTGCACTGGTGATAATGCCCAAATTGGGAAGCATCTGTTAATTTCTTCTCTTACTTTGTACATCTGTTATCAGTCCCTCGTGTGATTTGATTTTTGGAAGCTGGATTTCCTTGCACACATACCAAAATGCTCACTTCAATCTCCTTCCTGCATTTTACTAGGAAACCCTTGATTGATGCGCTAAGGGCCAAACCTGAAGAGGGATGATCAGTCCAGACTGCTGCTGGTTTCCACTAGCTGAAAACAAAGCTTTTAGACAACACGGAGAAAGTCAAAGCCTACAACACCTATTTTAAAGATTATCTGTCAGTGTCAGCAACGGGAAGTACATTCACCTCCACAACCCTCGTCTGTAATTTTGTCTGGGTGGGTGAAAAGGAATGAGAGTACAATGGTTTTACCTCTTCTAGTTCTTAATGATCCTGCCTTCCCCCAGTCAACCTACGCAGAGACATTTACAGCCATCAAACGTACAGACTGCCAGACCTAGGTGTGTTGGACTGCGCCTCCAGGGATCTTAACCAGATGGAATTTTAGGAGAGGACACAGTTCATTTCAGAGCAATCTGAACGAGCAGCTTTCTTTTCTTTATTACACCATTGCATTTGGCAGCAATCCACCAGAGGCAGATTCTCTGCTCTCTAAGGAATGATCTGCCCACTCTGTCCATTTAACAGGACGTTCAGCTCAGAAAATCCAGTTGCTGATCACACATGTGGAGCAGATGTGCGAGCATGCGTAGCAAAATAAAAAATAAAAAATCCCAGCAGTGTACCGGGAGAAATGTAGCGTAACTACTGAAAAACAGTGACACAAAGGCCCTGATTCTGAAACAGTGGTTATTGTTGTTGTAAGGAGGATTTTTCTTATTACTCTTTCTTAGGGAGGAAAAAAAAGCGTAATAAATCCTTTATTATTTTTCTCTTTGGAGGTCAGGGAGGATTATTCATGTTATACTAATGTGGCTTCTTTGTTCAATTTCACAGACTTCTCCTTACAAAGATATGATTCTGACTATTTTGACCAGACTGTCTTGGGGCCCTACCTCTCAGGAACTGAGTGCTGGAAAACTTCCATTGGAAAAAAAAACACAGCCTTTTAAAAGAGAGGATATCAGAAGTATACATCTTTTATCCATGCCCCACACACTTGCATGTAAAGGGAGAGCACCAGCTGTTTTTCTCATGGTGAATAAGGGTTACTTGGGGAAATCTGACTTCCTGTTTTTACATGGACAGCTACATTGTTGCATAGCCAGTTAATTTTGGTTAGGTCAATAGAGCAAGTTTAATTATTGGAACCTACCTTACTCACTCAGCTTCACACTGTACAGAAGAAAGAGGGAATGCTAGGAACTCCAAACTGTGCACAGAAGCTGAAAAGCTCATCTTAATTGCATGGCCCCTGCTCAAACATATAAAAACTTTCCTTTTTTTCTTTCTTTTAGTTTGTTGAGGGAGTGGGGTAGTAGGGAAGATGGGATTTGCTGAATAGTGCAATTTGGACTGGAGACAAAATTTCTATCTTAGTTAAAAATATACTCAATAAAAATCTTATAGAGATTTATATTTTTATATATCTATATATAAGTGTGTGTATGTATGTATTTATATTATATATATATTTATATATAAAACCACAACCCAACAAAACTTCACAAACTCCCAAATTAACATATTTAAAATACTGGGAGCAGCATAGCTACTCCTACAGATGTGGTGAGAAAATGGTCCAGTTTGTCTACAGCTCAAAACAACAAAAGCTTGCACAGTGTTGAGTACAGAGAGCAATCCCCTTCAGTTACAGGAGGTACTAATGAACACACATCTCTCAAGCTGTGGCTCTCATAACCAGGACCACTGGTGATGGTGGAATGAAATAGCAACCAATCCCAGGTACACTCCTCTAAGAAACCAGGAGTATTTCTGTCACTCTGTGATGTTCATTTCTAATTTACTTTAACTGGAATGCTTAGGGGTTTTTTTATTTAGTTCAGTCACTGGCTAAGCCCCTTCCTCCATTTCATATGGTGTTACAAGCTATGGTGGATTTCTAAATCTTGGTCTTGGTTAATGCATCAAAGGACATATGGGCTGATTTCCTTCAGTTTCTCATAATATACATGTAGCCAGCTGCATGTTATTACATAACTTTAGACCTAAAGCAACCAGATCATTCTAGATACCATGATCTATTCCTGTGTTTTTGATACAGTAATATTACAGCGGGAAAAACTCACCAGGGCTCTTACAAAGAAAGTTTGGGGTTTTTTTTAAATTCATATCCTTGTTCTTAATAAACATCCCAAAGAAAAATATTCAACAGCAGCAGGCAGTAATAAAGAGGCAAAAAATGGCAAAACCACAGTACTGAGGAAACCTATGTGAAAACACTGGTTGTGTCTTCCTGGTTACAGAAAACAAATAGAAGTGTTCAAAGTGCTTGCCAATAAGGGCCTGCCAAATAAAATATTGTTTTATGAAGTCAGGAAAAAACTAATTTTAAAGGTTATTGTAGGTTATTTGTGGTCACGTCTTGTGTTCATAAAACATGATGTCATCTTGAACCCTTCACTATTTTTATTTCAGCCCTATAGGTCTTTGTCTGAGACACTGTCTCAGCAACTGTAGACATTTAAAAGTTATTGGAAAATACTCACAAGAGTCTGTTCTACAAATTTAATAGGAATAAAATAAATTAGACACAAACCATCAGAATGCAAGAACCCATCATTGCAGCTGTATTTTAGGGGAGTTTATTTACCTCATCCAGTAATTTGGAATGATGAGATCTCACCAGTAGCGTTAAATTTGAAATGAGAGATTTGGAGAAATGTTTTCCCTATTTATGTTTCAAATTAGATTAACACCACAAAACTGTTCATCATGGCATCTGATTCTCTGCCTTGTCACTGGAACACTGGGGCAATGATTATGAAGGCCACTAGGATAAACATTATGTCACCTTCTGCTTTTTTTTGTGGAAAGAGTTTATTCACCTCAATGAGAGAGTCATCCCACCAGCCAGTCTAATGTATCTAGATGAACTGCAAACTTATGGAGAGGACAGAAGTTAAGAAGATAGTCATAAGGAGTTAAAGACTTTTCGTGGTCACGATTAGAGCTTTTGCCTCATTTCTTTCTCTTTGTTCTGTCTGACATTCACTGACCTGTCATAATGCCAGATGGAGTACATGGGATTTTGGTTTTTTTCAGAATCAGGGCTTCCTATAAATGGTTTCTCACATTTGAAGCTACCTAATTAACAGCTGACTCAGGCCTGAACACTTCCTTGAATGTTGTGGCCACTTTGGGGATTTCTCCTTTTTAGCCACTGACAGCCTCTCCTCTGGTGCTCTCACTGCTAAAGCAGTTTGTCAGAGCAAAGAAATGCTTATGATATCTTCCCTTGTGTCCCTTTAGGCTTGTGTGCCTACTAATTTTTTCATTAGGATAAGAATATCACTCTTGTTCTCCTTCTCCTTGTTCCATTTAGGCTGTTTTTTATGGTCATGGGAAGTGACTTGTCATGAACTAAGTCTTAAAATATGAGATTTTAAGGTAGGTGATTAATTGTTCTTAATTCTCTTTCTGAAGCCCCTGACTCTATGCTGTCCCAATGACGGTGGAAGCACCCTGTACATGGAAGAAGCTGTGTGCTGGGACCTGGCCCAACAGGAGCAGTTTCTCATGGCCTGGCTCCTTGTGGGGATGCAAGGAGATTCATACCAGAGCATTTCTCCTGGTGCAACTTCTGGCTTTATTATTCTCACTCCTTTTCTCAAAGTATGCCTGTCTTTAAATTTAAAGGCAAGTCTCTGTGGATCTCAGTGGCAGTGAGGGGTGACAGTCTGTGTCACCTGCCAAAGGGCACAGGACTCCTACGCAAGTGGGAGGGAGAAGTAAAGGCAGTTTTAGGCCCATTTCAGCCCCTTCTCTACACCAGGCTGCTGCAAACACTGAGGCAGTCTTCAGATTTTTGTGGAATTTATGTAGCCCAGAGGCCTGGGCCAGTGCTCTGCTGGTGACAGTGTTGCTCAAGGTCCCTGAAACGCATGTGGTTTGGCTCAGTGGCCCCGTCTCCAGCGGGGGGCCTGTTTGATGCCTGGGGTTGCCGGTGACTTTTAGAGGGACCAGCTAAAAGCCTTCCTCGTGGTTGCCAAAGGAAATCCTCATTCAGTTGCATCTGAAATTTCCAGAGGCTCTTTTCACTACATGAGCCTTTTTCCTGCATTAAAGAACTGCAGTCACTGGAAAAATCTCACCCAATATATCTTACCTGTAAACAGCATTTATTCTCCCAGATCAGTTTCTAACACCCTGCTGATGTTTGTTTTTCTGTTATGTTGCCAGTTGGAATTGCTGATGCTATTTCCATACTGCACTATCATATTTGTGGAATGAATCTCAAGACCACAGCTTTTTTTGATGGCTTATCTTTTGTATTTTCTGGTCAAGCTTCTTACTCTACCTACAGTTGAGTCAGACTTCTATTCCCACTATCAGTTTCACTCCCCCCAGGTGTCTCCTACCACCCAGCTTGTAAGTATTTTTCTCTCTACTAAGTACTGTGGAATTCCTGCTTGGGAAACCAAGAAAAGCTTCAAGAAAACTTGGGCTGAACTTAAAGATTCTTCTGTTCCTGTGGTTAATCAGTAATATTCAAGTGCAAAAGTGGAAAACAAACTTAGGCAGAAGTTAACATTTGTTGTGGAACAAATGCTGTTTTCTGGTGGTAAAAATGCTTAATTTGCTTGCTTTCCTCAACAGCTAAATTCAAAATAAGGTGAAAATGTGACATATTGAGTCACTGCATTTGTGCTTTTCTTAAAAGAAACTTGAAGGGTCTCTATTACCATTTGGCTTCATTGGCTGAACTTCTTGATCTCTATCTAGAAACAGTCCAGGCATCCAGTCTATTGTATTAAAAGTACAATTTCTAAAGCACTGAACAATCATGTAACTCAATTCTGGATTCAACTAGCTTCTATCTTCCTCCTTAAGCTATCCCCAACATTTACAGAAGGACTCATGGGGTTTTCCTGTGGGTTTTTTGATTAGGGTTCCCCTATGTTTTTTTTTTTTTGGTGTGTGTGTGTGTGTGTCTGCTCACAAGCTAGAAGAGATGATCTGTTCTGTTTTCAAAATGGGGAGAAAATAAGCAGTAGGAGGTCACAGTGCTAGAGACAGTTGTGCTGCATGGATAAGGTAGGGATGGGATGGGGAGGAAAATAATCCATCTGCCTTACAATTTCTCTGTAAGGTGACTGGAAGCATGTATTGTATAATACTAGAGCAAAAGGGGGCCATAGCCCTTGCATTTTAATATGCACTCATTTTAATATGCACATAGCTAATAAAAATAAGTCATACAGTGTTTACCACCGGAAATCACGAATTGCCATCCATTGTGCCACAGAAGATTTGTTCTTGATGATGTATTCCTGTGATGGGCACAAGTAAGAAACTAACACTGCAGAGTCCAAACAAAAAGCCTAGCATTGATGAGAAAACTAGTTCAGCCATTTCTGAGACAAATTATAAGAAGTCATCTTCTGTATCTCTAACTCTTTACTTCTCTGGGGCAGCTCCCTAAAGGGGCTCCTCAAGGTGCAGGAACTGTATAGCAGATATTAGTTAATGGGAAATCTAGAAGTATTTTCTGCCTCTCTTTGGAGAAAGGACCTACTTTGATCCTACCAGGAACTGGCCTCCCTGACAGCTCCTATGGGATTTTTTCAGGATGAGGACTGTTACAAAATTCACCGAGATGGGCACACCGCCTGCCAAGGCTGAGCCAGGCAGTGACAGTGGGGATACCAGATATCTCTGGGATAACAGATTTCACAGAATCACGCAGTGGGTAAGATAGGAAGACACCAGGAGGTCATCAAGTCCAAACCCCCTATTCAAGCATGGTCCCCTTGAGCATTGTCACTCAGGTTTGTGTCCAGATGGGTTTTGAATATCTCCAGGGAGGGAGACTTCATAATCTCTCATGGCAACATATTCCTGTGCTCAGTCACCTGCACAGTAAGGAATTCCTCATGTTTAGGTGTAACTTCCTGTGCATCAGTTTCTGCCCACTGCATCTTTTCCAGCTGCTTGGCACCACCAAGAAGAGCCTGGCTCCATCATCTTGGCACTCTCCCTTGAGATACTTATTGATATTGATAAGATACCCTCTCAGTCTTCTCCAGGCTAAACAGGCCCAACTCCCTCAGCCTTTCATCATAAGAGAAATGCTCCAGTCCCCTAAACATTTAAGGAAGGAGAAAAAATAGGCAAAACAGCAGCCAGAGAGAGGAGTGACAACATGTGAGAAAAACAAGCCTGCAGACCTCAAGGTCAGTGAAGAAAGAGAGGGAGGAGATGCTGCAGGTCCCAGGGCAGACGTTTCCTTGAAGTCTGTGGTGAGGCAGGCTATTCTTCTGTAGCCCCTGGAGGCCCATGGTGGAGGAGACATCCACCTGCAGCCAGTGGAGAATGCCACACTGGAGCAGATGGATGCCCAAGGGAGCATGTGATCCTGTGGGAAGCCTCAGCTGCAGCAGGCTCCTGGCACGACCTGTGAACTCATAAGAAGAGGATTCCATACTGGAGCAGGTGTGCTGGCAGGACTTGTGACCCCATGAGGACCCACACTGGAGCAGTTTGTAAAGAACTGCAGCCCGTGGGAAGGAGTCATGTTGGAGAAGTTCATGGAGGACTCTCCTGTTGGAGGGGCCCCGTGCTGGAGCAGGGGAAGAGTGTGACAAGTTCTTCCCCTAAGGAGAAGGAAGTGGCAATGTGTGATGAACTAATCACAGCCCCCATCTCTGTCCCCCTGCATTCCTGGCAGGGAGAAAGTAAAGGAAATCAGGAGAGAACCTGGGAAGACAGAACGGGTGGGAGAAGGATATTTTAAGGTTTGGTTTTGTTTCTCATTATCCTACTCTGATTTGACTGTTATTAAATTAACTGTATTTCCCTGAGTTGAGCCTGTTTGGTCTGTAACAGTAGTTGCTGAATGATGTCTCTCTGTCCTTATCATGACCCTCAAGCCTTTCGTTAGTTATCTCTCCCCTGTTCAGGTAAGGAGGGGAGTGACAGAGCAGCTTTGGTGGGCACCTGGCATCCAGCCAGGATCAACCCATTAACTCATACACTATATAATTCCCCACCTCACAGAATGCTGTGGAGAAATTATTTCTACATTTCACATGGGGATATTCAAGAGCAAGGAACAAATTAATGTCCCAAAATACTGTCTACAAACGCAGATATCCCAGTTCTGTTTTACTGTACAGTGCAAGCACTTTCTGCACCCATTGTGGTCTACTGTACAGCCTAACTCTGACCATCTTTCAAAGCTGACCTTGGTGGTCAGCTAAGGGGGCAGGCTCCAACCACAAAGCTGAAATTTTATTGCAGGAGGCACCTGCTGATGATTTAAAAAATGTATGGTATAGATGCCTGAACCTTGAATGGATACCCAGAGGGTTAGGAAGGAGAATTCCCCCAGAGCTCTCAAATTTCAGGTTTATTTCCATACCTGCCTGTCAAGGCTGACAGGAACTCAAACTGGAGAAACTACACACCATGAGATTTTTTTCCAGAACTGCACAAGCAATCTGTGTGGTGGTTTCAGCCTCCTGCATACTCAGTGAGAAATTTGAATCAAAACCAAAAAGCTGTAATGCTAAAGGATATGACTGAATATTTTTTGAGAAAACTAAAAATTTCTGCAAGTAAATTGCAGCAAGTGAAGCCCCAAAAGCACACTACTCTAGTTGGAAGGGCAGCATTGAAAGGAGAAGATGACAGCAGAGCCCTGACAGCAACGTCCTCTGAGTTGAGCTAATTTTCCATAGATCCTATTCTGAAGGGCAGTCTTGAAGAACATCTTTTCCAGAAAAACAGAAACCCCTGCCAGGCTGGTGGTAGGACAAAGGGAGATGAAGACACAAGAGAAAGTTCTGCTCCCAACTCAAGTCAGTGGGACAAAGACAGCGAGGGTCATAAAACTGGGACATAGTGACAAAATGCATGGAACTTGCTCTGCATCAGAGCTTAACAGAGTCTCCTAAGAAAGACTGCCCTGCAGTTCCCACACACTCATGCAGTTACAGTCTTCTAGTAGAGGCATAATTTTATCAGGAAAGACAAGAATACTTCAGCCACTCTGCATTTGGTGTGTCTGAAGGACAGAAGATCTCTCGCTGTGGTCCTGTTGCCATCACAGGAGACAAATGAAGAGGCTCATCATGGGCCTGGTCACAGCAGTGAGACAAGGATGCACCTTCACTGTGTGAAGTGACTATGCAGTAGCACAAACGCATGCACCTCTGTCTTCAAGGAGGGAGTTTTGTCCAAGTCTGCTATAAACAGCTATTTCACAATGATGTAGTGAGGCCTGATGTGTACAGAATGCTCTGAAGACAGAAATCCTATTGATGAGTGCTGTTATTGTTAATGAGTAATAGATTAAAAATTAGACATTAGTTATTACGAAATCCTTCTCAAGAATATTTCACAAGTACTCAGAAAGGGAAAAAGCACAAAATGTCATTAATTAATGTACTTTCAGTAGCACAAAGAGGAATTAAACTCAAGTAGAGATACCTATCTATCTATCTATCGATGGGGTTGTATGCATTTGTTAGATCAAAGACTTCCTTAAAATATTCAGCAAAGAATGCTATTTCTGTTATTTGATTAAATCACTGATTATTACACAGATGTAAACATAATTGCATTTCTATTGTGGTTATTGTATATTGAAAATTTGTTGTTACACAATTTTCATCCTTCACCGGGATATGCATGTGTAGCAATGAATAAGAATACTTGATGATTCAGGGATTGATAATGGGATATTTAATCATTTTGTCTCTTCATCACCATTCTAATGAACATCTGCCAAATGCCTTATTTGTAAATACTATTCTGGGACTGCGTGATGAAATCAGCCTTGTTCCTGGTATTAATCCCAAATACAGGTCATACAGTGTGGCAGAAGCAAAATATTTGTGTGTCATAAACACAGTCATGGCACAGTGGAATTCATCAATGATTTTATAGGTATTTTTTCTCAGTGTATTTGAGAATTTTTCCATTACTGCAATGTTACAAACTTGGTACAATTTAAGGTTGCCATAGGCCTATGCCAAGTCCTGGACTTCAGTCTCAACAGCCCCTGGCAGTGCTACAGGCTGGGGCAGAGTGGCTGGAAAGCTGCCCAGTGGAAAAGGACCTGGGGGTGCTGGCTGACAGTGACTGAATGTGAGCCAGCTGTGCCCAGGTGGCCAAGAAGGCCAGTGGCATCCTGGCCTGTGTCAGGGATAATGTGGCTAGCAGAGCTAGAGAAGTGATTCTTCCCCTGTACTGGGTACTGAGGAGGTCACATCAGGGGAGGTTTAGGTTGGACATTAGGAAGAATTTCTGCATGGAAAGGATGCTTAGAGATTGGAATGGGCTGCCCAGGGAAGTGGTGGAGTCACTGCCTCTGGAGGTGTTTAAGGAAAGATTGGATGTGCCACTTAGTGCTGTGGTGTAGTTGACACGGTGGTGTTCAGTCATTGGTTGGATTCAATGATCTTGGAGATCTTTTTCAACCCAATTGATTCTGTGATGCTGTGATCAGGACCGTCTCAGTAACAAGTCTTAGCAAGAAATACATTAGATTTGCTTTCTGCTTATTGCATATTCATAGCCCAACACAGTCTGCTCCATGTTAAGAGGATTTGTTTGAAGATATATGCATATATTCATATATGTGTGTATGTGTCATTACCATTATTGTTCTGAAAGTAAAGGTGTTAATCCCTAGCAGGTAACATCCTGTACAAGTGGCTTTGTACAACTTCTGCAGTGCCTTTGTTTCTCTTCAAGCTGACAGAGAATCATGACACAAAGTAGGCAACAGAGCATTGCCATATTTGTAATGCAAGAAATACTTAGGGATTTGTAAGATTTAAGATGATATCTACCAGTAAGAATCACATTTTTAAGTCATACAAAGTGAATCTAGTTTGTTCTATTTATTATACAGCTGAATACTTAGCCTGTGGACAGATGTTCAATTTGCAGACAGCTATGTTAGTTTAAGATGTTACTATCCCCAGCTGTTTGCAGCCAGCACGTTACTGACGGACCCTGTCCATACGGTTCTGCAGGACGGTGCTTGGATTTCTGAGCTAGCTAGGTCAAGGTCATTTGGGCTAGTTCAAACCATCTGCAGTAGCCATTGCTGTTAAGATGTGCTGAAGGCCACGAGCTATTACTCCTATGGTGTCTCCACTGTAGGGGAGAAGCGATTTCACACTGGTGAACCCCAAGCCTCCTGGAAATATCTTTGCTGGGCAGACCAAATCCTTCACAGAAAGGCATCTGTACCGAGTCTCCTACACATAACCAGTTACACATAGATCGTAAATAATCATCTCCTTCGTGCATCTTCAGTGGGATGAGGTCTTCAGTATGTAGGATGCAATTCAGGTACCTAAAAAAAGCTATATCTGATATACATACACCTATAAATATCTAATGCCATTTCACCTTCCTTTTTTTGTTGTAGTGTGGATATCTTTCACATCTTAGGGTTAAGCTGGCAGCAGACACCTCTTTTCAGTAATCTCATTTTCCCCTCAGTGTTGAAGAGCTCTCACTGACCAAGGTAATTGTTTTGGAGAGCTTCTAAAAATTTTTATACAGCACAGTCTGAATCCAGTGAGCTAAAAATTCAAGGATTACTTTAGTGATGTTTAAATAATTTGAAATTCTGAATTCTTTGTGAGGAAGATCCTTAAAATACAGTATTATGAAAAGAATGTCTCTATAGACATAATAAAATATTGCATTAGTCAGACCTTTTCCTAGAGGAAGTGAAAACAGTCTTTCTTGGTTTGAGTCCCTGAGATCTGTTTCTCATAATGTGATATTTAGGAGCAGCTATGAAATGTCAATATTAATACTTGTATCATTCTAATTTTACAGACAAATAGAAAAAAAAACCCACAGCACAAAACTTGATTTTTTTTCTCATTATCTCATATTTGACTGAGAAAGTTATGTGCCTGATAGCAGTGTGAAACAGAAGAGTATAGTCCCAGCAAAAGATTCTTGAGATTCTCATATAAAAGAAAATGGCTCCTAAATTCCCGGTCTACACTTCTGAGATGTGGGATTGGGTCAGTTCTTTTGTGCAAAACCCTTTGCTTCTGGACAGAGCGCTTCACTATCTGGTTTGGACTTGTAATGGTGGAATCTTTAACTTGCACTGCAGAGTGCATCGAAAAGCTGATGAAAGAAGAGGTGTAGATATTACACATTTACTGTCCACTGTTTTCTCTATTCAAGTTTTCTCTACCTGAATGTATTTCAGAAAGCTGAGGGATAGTCTTTGCAATTTCAAGCAAACAACTGAGTTTTAACTAAGTGATTCCACATGCTGGTTGAGAAACACTCTTCGTATTCGCCTTTCAGCGCACTAAACCTGCAAATCATGTTTGTAAGACCTTTTCTTTCTGTTTTTGACCTATCACTTTAAATTCAATGTATCTATTTTAGCTGCAATTTAAAACAAATTGTCCCACAGTCTGATGAAGACTACTTACTTTCAGTGCCAGAAAAGGGCAAATGTCACAAGAAATAGTCTGCACACGTACTTCACTGTTGCTTATTTGACAGATGACCTTGATGTGAATCTCCACTGGGGGCTGAGGCTGCTTATGTCCATGTTTGGTTCAGGTTGTCTTGTTACTATTTCCTTCAACTAGGGCAAAGATATAAAGTTCCTCTAATTTTTGTCTCAATACTTCTCAGCATCATCCAGAAAGAACAACTTAGTTTTTAAAGGGAGGAATCTGAACTCTCATTTGCAGTACACTCATTTTCAGTGTTTTACAAACACCCAATATCCAGATACCTCAGGCTGTACTAAAATGGAATGAGACTCATGAGGTGCAAAGAGACTGAGGAAGCTGCTGTATATGGCTATTATCTGGCTATCTTCCTAAAATACTAGCAAAAGAAAAGTTTGTATTAATATGCATACAATCTTTGGGTCCCACATGTTTCTCACTTCAAGACATAATAATGAAATAATATTAAAATGAATGATAGTTACATAGTCCAATGCAGAGAAGTAAACCAATTCTTCAAGACACATATTCCAGTGTCCCTTCTGCTTTAGGCATAATGGGACATAGAGGGACTGAAAAATTTAGTTCAACAGACCCATGGAGGATGAGAATGACTGTGTTGCTGTGGAGTCGCAGATTATGGCTGTGGACCAAGAAGAATATAATCGAATTTTCACTATAAAGCCACTGAAAATACTTCATATAAAAAGTTCTATGTATTCTCCTTCCTTTTTTCTGTCCCCCTCTGCTCCCTGCCTTCAGACTGTCAACACTTATGAGTAAGTAAAACAATACTTCTGTGTATTTTGATGAAAATTGACAACACTATGACTTAAATTTAAATTAACTCACCTAATACATTTTTTATTTTGAAGGCATGAGAAATGCAAATAATAGAGAAACACATCTCTTAATTCATTGTTTCATGTCACAAATAGTTTATTATTTGTATGCCAATGGCATCTATAAACTGAAAATACACATATTCATATTTGTGTGTGTTTCACCTATAAGCAGGGCAGCCAGATTAACGATGCTGTTTTATTCCAGTCATAGTGAGTTCAAGTCTTTTGGGGGAAAAATATTCTTTTCACATGCTAAAATGGTTTTAAAAAAACTTTCCCAGTTGCTAGGTGTTCAAGAATCTTGAGTTACATTATATTTTTGTTAATTTTTAAGTACACCCACATTTTTCCACAATATTTTAGAATGCTTTTTCTATGATACTGTGTGTATGGTATTTCATACTGGGATGACAACATTAGTGATATATTCAGTGGCTGCTTAAAACTTTATCCAGACAATAGCTCAAAGTGATGCATTTCACAATATTGAAAAGGAGTTACAGAGTCAGAGTGGGTTTCTTAGAGAGCCACTGGCTGCACTAAAATACCTTTTAAAAAATCACCTTTAAAGCAAGAATATATGGCACTTTCTTAATGTTTTATATATTGTTGCTAAGCTTTTATTATAGAGGTAGAAAATAATATAGTTTTCTTTGTTTATTAGTGTTTACTCTGTTTCCATTTTGTTGCATACTTGTGCCATGATTCAGCCCCTAGAAATAGACATATTCTTCTGGGCTTTTAATGCTCTAACATCTTGGCTCTCACAGCAAACAAACTTATTTAGCACCAAGTTGCCCTACCTACAAAAATAATTTCTGAAGGTTTTGTGAGTTGGAGTTGCATTAACCCAAATGATAGGCTCTCCTCAGCCTGCTTAGCATTATACCTCATTCAATAGACAGTTTAATGGATGATCCACAGCAGTACATTACATTTTTGAGCTCTGGGAATTACTCTGCACAGCTCAAGATTTGGGACTGGATTTGGTGGCTGAAATCCAAGAGCTTTTTCCTTTTTTTAAGTACCAAACATTGCCTTTTGCCAAGTGGGATCATTTTCCCATCTGTTAAAGGGTTTTCTGCCTTTGGTAACAATATTCAGTTTTTCTGGCTCCTTTAGGCTCACACTAGTATAACAGAGAAGTAACAGAATTTAGCAGTAATGTCAGTAAGCAACTGAAGTCAAAGGCGTCAGGGAATCAGACCTATAGGTGTGAAGGACCAAAAGAAGGCCTGTCTGCATCTGGAGTGCCTTAATATAACCTCCATTGTTTCCACGTCTCATTTAAAAGTGGTTGAGAACTGTTTTCCTGTGATGCTTTCTTGACAAACACACCAGCTGCCTTTGAAAAGCTGGGAGAGGAATAAGCTGTGATGGAAGCCTTTGAGAGAAGTGTTTATGCCATATCCCCAAGGACTTCTGAGTGTAACCCCCTAGTTTTCAGTGTGGAGTGTGCCAGGGACATGATATGGCTTTTAATACTGCCCAAATACTGCAGCCTGATAAGGCCTGACCTTCACGAGTGACAACGTGAGCAAAATGAGAACAGGCTGTGCATGGGACAGGCTGGTGACAGCCGAGCTCAGCCAGGCACAGCTGGCTGCCCCAGAGGTGGGTTGGCCTGGGACACAGGCACACCAAGCTGAGCTGCTGGGAGTTGTTGATCTGTTGAACTGAGTACTGGGCTTGCCACAATGCAGTCCTGAAAAGACTGTTTTATCTTGGATCCTTAGAGTTTAAATCTCCACTGTGGTAGAATATGCATTAAAAAGGCCTAATGTGTACAAATATGGATATAGCAAATATAATAGATGTGTATTAGAACATGAAATGCACAGGCTCCAAAGAAATTACTCCAGCAGTTATTCCCCAATAACTGGAAAATGTATTTAAAAGATCATTTTGTGTGGCTATTTTTGTCACAACACATTTCAGAACAGCTGTCATAACACTGGGAATTTATTTCCAAAAATATATTCCAAATGTCCCCTTTATCTGGCAGCATAAGACTTGAAAGCAGATTGCACAGAGCAATATTCCGAATGCACATGATAAAAAAACTTCTGGTTATTACTGGGTTAATCAGAACTCTTCTGGAAAGTACCAAAAATTGCATGTAGCTGTTTCAAAAATCACAGGGATATTTTGAACATTTCCGCTGGGTCAAAGCAAAAATAACTATGCATCCTTTTTAGGTGATTATATTCAGAAGACTGGTCTTGCTAGAGTGACTTAACACATCCATTACTGCAATTATAATTTAGCAATAACTACTCTGTAGAATTCCAACATTCTATTACCACAAGTGAGGGCCCATGGAGAAAAACAGCGTCCAGCATCTCCAGGGCCTTGGAATGAGCGCCTGTGATTTTATAATTTCCAGACTCATTACACTTAGTTTGGGAGAGGCTATACATGCATTATGTAGGTTAAGAGCCCTCTCTTTGCTGATTAAAATGAAGCACTGTCATTGACTTATCAGATCCTATATGTCTAATTAACATGGAAAATATGTTTGACCTACACAGGTAAAGATAGATTACTTCCTTGCACAAGTTATAAACACTAGTAGGCATTAAGCCAAAGCTTAAAAGCAATTTGGGTTTTATGAAAATCTATTTAAGGTTCCCTTCAAATAGAAAAATTCAAAACAAAAAACCAGAAAACAAACAACCTCTTCACACAATTCATGTCTTCAGAGTTAGAATATCAACCCTCTGTAATGGGTATGTGACCAAATCCATGCTGACATACTAGTTGGAGGATGTAGCCATCAATGCTCCAGAGACCACAATTAGTGCAGTTCTTCAGAGAGGCCTGTTTTAGGACTGAGAAGGCACAAATACAAGTTATCAAAACGCTCCTTCTTTTCATGTTTTGGTCTCTCAGTGTGATTGTCAAGGCATAAGAAGCATTACATCTGTCCCTAAACAGAGCTAAATATATGAATGCTACAGGGATATGTTACTTCTCTAACATGTCCTTCTGGCTGTGACATTAACCAGCTTTTGAACCAAGCAAAAGCACAAAATGGATCACATAAATATCTGTAATTGCTTTCACAAGAACACAGATCAGCCAAGTACTTGATTTGTCACTTTCTTTGTTTTTCCACGAGGAGCCAGGAGCTAGCTGGATACCTTCACTTTCCATCCAGTGGCTCTAGGAAGGAGGTGGCGGGAGGAGGAATGCTTGTCAGCCTATCTGATATAACCTGTGGCGTGGTTTTGCCTATACTTGAAATGACAAAGATTGGAAGTTACCTCTACTTCCCAGCTCTTGCAGGCACAGCTGCTTGTTCACAAGGCAAGAACTACACAGGAGGAAGAGGAAGGACTCTTCCTATCATGACAGATGGGGTAGAGGTTTACTGTGAGATTAAAAAAGAGGAAGGGTTGAAAGAGAGAGAAAAGAGCTACTGCTTTCAGTGATAGACACCCAAAATCTGACTGAGTCTTTTCATCATGCCCTCATCTTCACCTCAAGCGAGGATCAGTTTTGCTATCTTTATAAATTTGCCCACCCCATGTGGGATGTTGATGTTCTCATTGTGTTAAAAGTCAGCTTTGCCTGCACTGATAGAGTGATCTAAGACAGCTCTGCAACAGACCTTGATTTCCAAAAAAATATTAAGCTACAACACTTAAAGGGCCTTCAGGTTATCCAAAAATAACTAATAACTTTTTTTCAGATGTTGATGTGCCTTTGTTCAATGACAGATTTCTGGAGGCAAATGTTGCAGAGTAAACTAATGAGCCATTTCTTGCAACACTTTCAGTTTGGGTTCAAACCGGAAAGCACAGATCCAAGTTCTACTGCCTTGGGGATATTTTTCAATGTGGGGTTTGGATCCAGCCCACTATAAAGAGCCACTATACATGCAAAATTTCGAGATTGCTGTAGGTTTGGAATCTATCCATTGTTAAAGTTCAAAAGGTTTTGTCTGGGTATTTTGACGTGGGCCTATCTCCATTTTAGTTTTGGAAACAAAAAAGCCCCAAATACACATATGAAAGAAAATCCCCTTGCAAATATGCAGTTTGCCTATCATATGCAGAAACAATTTCAGGACTCTCAGTCCTCCAGGTAGTTACTTATGCACCGACACCCATTGTTTTCAGTGGACTCCATGTGTAAATAATTATGCACCTGGGAACAACCATTTGCAGGATCAGGCTGTTGTAAAATAATATGCTGATGAAAACTTAAAAGGCAGCTGTAACACTTGATTGGATTGGTGTAGACTGTTAGCAGAGGCTGTCTGGATGCAGGCTATTGTCACTCTCATTTTAGGAAGCAATTTTAAAAAAATTACATTGCTTTGCCCTTCATTTCCAGGGCATCTCCTGCTCCCCCTTCTTGGAGGAGACAGTTTGCAAGTGCATGTTAGCAAATTCAAATGCTACAAATGAATTTTGCAGTCCTTAGTGCTGGTTATTCTCACCTCATGAATCCACAAGTGTCTATGAATCTGAAGGATTGTTTTGGGGGGATGATCTCATCTCCCAGCTTTACATATTCTCTAGTTTCGTTTTCCCCTGCAACTCATTCCATGCAGTCAGCTAGCAAGCCAGACTTTCCAGAGAAGGACAAACTGCTATTGCTTTTTGTCCTGTTCCTTTATGTTTGCTGCTTGTGTTCATCATCTTGCTGTGAGGCAATAGTTTTTGTCCAGGGATTGTAGTTATTTCTTATGTTTTTAATATTTAATGTATTTTTTATGTTCTCAAAAGCGGTTTTACTATTCCACAGATCAAATAAATCCCAGCTTTCAGAAATGATACAAGGAAAGCTTCAGCTTCACAGGCACAGCTGCAAATGAAGCTTTAATTGCCACATTAGAAAAAGGGCTGAAAATGTCTAGCCAGTGAAAATGCAGTAAATTTGAGAGGTCAGAGCAATAGAGAGCATGTCTGTCTTCCACAGGGTATAACATATAATGTTAGGAAACATTCCCATGAAGCATATTGTATGTGATGTGTGACCAAGCATGTTTCTATTTTTATCACAGAGATAGTGAAAAGTGAACTTTCCTTTTGGTATTAAATCCTTTCTGGCTGAGTGTTTTACCATCTTTAGTTATTTCATATACTTTTTTTTCCGGTGAAAGGAGAGATTTTTTTAAAAATGGTTTGTATTCTTTCCAACATTTTATGTGTGAAGCTCAAGAAAACTTTGCAGATGACAGGAACTAGGTCTGGAAGTTCAGAACAATTGATGGATCAATTGTAAAAGACCATAATGAGAGTTACAAAAAAATCTCATCAACACTTCCCTATAGCCCAAATTTCATATTCCTGTTCCAAAGCATAAATGTCTGAAAGCTTCTCAACAAATTCATCAGGCCTTATTTCACAGGAACAAAAAAACATTTTTCCTCCCAAGAGCTTTTCTTGGAAAGAAACACAATATTTGTTAGTTTGAAAAAAAAAAACCCAGAAGTGGGTCATAGGAGAACAGAAAAAACCTTGGAAAATTACAGCCCCAAATGGTTAAAGATTTACAAGTCTATAGGCAGATGGCAAGAGGGTCAGATCCTGGAGTATGTTAATGCAGTTTCAATAATATGTGGTATTATTAGCTCAGCCTGTAACTGGTATTCTTATGGGATGTCAAATATGGGATGTTACGGAAATATTTAATTATATAATAAATGGGCTTCTCTGAACTAAATTGCTCAACCTTTTGCCGCTGACTCATCAGTTGTTTCTGAAACACTGTGTCTCTGACATTGCTACAGAGACTGCCAAAAACTGGATCAACCAGTGCCAACTGGTTTTTGTGATACAAATGTATTCCCAAAGCGCATTTGCTTTATTTTAGTTTTCGCTATACCCCAGTTACGCACTCGTTCAGGTTCTCTGTTTTGTGCACTTAAGGGCAATGTAGTTCAGCGGGGTTTTGAAAAGAAGTGTCTCAAAAGTCAAGATAAATAATTACATTAAGAAAACATTATCTGGAAATTTTGGTGTGGCTTTTTACCTATATTTAATAATGAACCAAAAAACCCCCAATAAAACCAAAAACCCAATGAACCCTAGCCACGATAACAATAGTTTGGTTCAATTATAATACAGCAAAGGTACACAAACTATTTTAATGCTGATTTTGCAAACAATAGAGCATACGATCATATTTTGTAACCTATTATATTATGAAAGGCCTGTCTGATAGTTCTCTCACTCAGTTTAGAACAGTTTGGAAAAGGATAGAAGAAACAGAAATCACAAGACCTATAGCACTCCTGAGCATCCTACTAAAAACTGTCAACATGTAACTGGGACTAACTTAGTGGCCAAATGACTCAGAGGCACGCACTTTTAATGACTGTCAGCCACAAAAGGCAGAAAAAATGACACAACATTATGACTGTGCTGGATCAGTGAAAGAAGTAATTCTTAATTTTACAATCAGTCTGTGGGATTCATTGTCACAGAATGCCAAAACTTTACACAGGTTAAAAAACAGTAGTTCATTCAGGAAAGTCCAGCAAGAGCTACAAAATGTAAGAGTAAAAACTCTACCTCAAGAGCTCCTTAATGTCATAATGTAAGGAGAATGTTGTGTGAGAAATATCCCTAGCATGCTTCTCCTGCTCTTATACAGGAGAGGGGAGGGTGTTCATCTTCCCAGCACTTCTGATGCAAGGTGGTGTAAAACAGTTCCTGTGAGCCAAAAATGCTCCACAGCTCATGATTGTGTTAGTGCAAAGAGAAGAGAGAGGGAAATCATTGCATGTTGGCACTGTAGCTCAGTAGTACAGTCCTTGGTGTGTTTCTTGCTTGTTCCTCTATCCCATTTTCCTAGATTAGTTATACCAACGTCTGTTGGCCTTTCTATGGTGCAAGTCCAAACATCATAGTGAAGGAAAATACTTCATTTACCTCCTTTCAGTTTATACCTGTATCACCCACTTACAGTTCCTGGTTCTGCTTCAGTTGGTATTTTATTGCTAGCTAGGCTCCTCCAACCGGAGATATATACAGACCACATCAAAGAACAAAATGTTACTTGCAAGTGGGAACTACTACTCCAACAGTAGCAATGACTTTTCTAACATCTGTTGTTTTTCAAAGCATGCTGTGCATTTTTACCCTACCTATCTATGAACAGAGATTGCTTTTTCCTGAAAATTCCTGCACCACAGCAACTTGCAAAATAACCCAACAAAAGGAAAATACTAGGAGATTCATAGATGGGTCTGCATTGGTGTTTTTCAGAGACTGCAATGTGTTGTGCAGCTCCTCACCAGGGCTCCTTTTTTCCCATTTCTTCCCCATGCTGTTTGCCTGGCTCCCATGCCCACAGAGGCCCAATGTACATGCTCAAATAAAAATCAAGGGCACAGCACTGATGAACTGCTGTTTTCTTTTGCCATCTGAGCACAGTTTAGCCACTACTGTATACTGTTTTCTGCCAGTCCTTAACAAAGAAATCCAATCAACAACATTCATTCTGCACATTGCCTAGTTGGCCAGGTCTTTGATGAAAATATCTGACCCTCTATTTCTGAGAGAAGTTATTTTCAGTAATAAATGTCCCATTTTTCTGGTAGCTGGGAAATTGGAATTGAAATGATTTCCTTCTCTGGAAACAAGTAATGGTTGATAAGCAAAGATTTGAGGTTATTATTTAAAATTTCAAATCCACTTTTGCTTTAGTCTTTTCCAAATCTTGCTGACTATTATGATCTTGGTGTTCAAATGTGTTTTACGTAGTCTCCTCACACTCCCAAGTAGTTCTGTTGCATTTTTGTGACTAAGTGTTGCCATTCATTGCTTGAAGTAGGTAACAAGAATTGTGCATTCCTTCAAATAGAGGAACATCCCCAAAGGCTTACTTCAAGTTCTGGTTTGGATTTAAAGCCAAAGTTTAAAATCTGATTATTGCATCTTCTTTTTAAACGTGCTTTTAAGTCTGCTCGCATGTGGAAAATATTTTCAGTTAGAAAAACATAGTTAATACATTTATTCCTATAAACTGAATATGTGACACGTGGTACAAGAAACCTTCGTATGTATGAAAGCTATCCATGTGAGTTTTATTGCTCCTGCTGTTTCTTATGTGAGTCTGCTGCTGATGTGGCTAAATAAAATTTGGCCCATCCATGGTTTAGCAACAGACAAGGATTTATAAATGCATGTCCCTTCCCATAGGTTCATAGAAGACCCTTCCTCTAACCACTGATATTCACTTAAGGACCATGTTTTACTTATTTTTGTTGTTGGGTTTTTTTTTTTTTTGTTGAGTCTTTCGGTTTTTTGGGGGGTTATTCTTGCTGGTTTGGGTTTTTTTTTCTTTTCCCTCTGTGTCCTTCATGTTGGTTTGTTAAAGAGTCTGTTACTGTACATGGCATTGGCCAAATTCTTATCCCATTTTAGAAACTGAAAACTTCATTTAATTATTTGGGGGTATATGGAGCTGCTTCACATTTACGGCAGTAAAAGAAAGATGAGCATTCTGCCTTCACTGCTCATCTGTTCTGTATAAACTCCCTGAACTTGCAGAAAAAGGTCTTAAATTAACATTCAGGTAACTGAATGCTATTGACCTTGTTAAGAAAGATTATTGTCATTATTGTTGTTGCTGTTGTTACTATTCCTTACTATTATTTGAATAAATATAGTTAAACTGAGGAGGACATGGTAACATGCTCTTTTAGGCTACTGACTTCAGAAAACGTGGTAAGTGGATTAAGGCAGAGTAAGCAAGGGGAGTGCTGGGACTAGTGCTAAGGGGAATTCAAGGTCAGGTCTGTTTTGAGGAGTTCATCTTGATTCCTTCAGTCATCCTCACCCTGGGTGGTAACTGTCTGAGCTCCCCAAAGTGTTTACAGTTGAAGTCATCTTAAGACAGGTGGATTTACTTTGAGTCCTGCCAATTTCATATTTATTTTCCTTGAATTCCACCATAGTCCAAATTGTCCTGCTGTTGCTTTATGAAGATAGATACATGCCAGAATCCTCCCCTTCCAGTATCTCTGTTGGAGATTTCCTACATTTAAAAGGTGGTGCATACTGACTCCTGGATTATTTATTAAAAAAAACCAAACCCCACAACCACAAACCAAAAACAAATAAACAAGCTCAAACAAACAAACAAATAAACAAACAAACAAAAGCCCCAGCAAACCCCAAAAGCTTTGGCTTATCTGTATAGGGCAGTTCTCATGTGGGGAATCAAATCTCTCAAAGAAGATGATCAGTCGCTCTCCAGTAGTTACTGTAGTCTGCATTGCAAGGTGTGTTGCAGTGGCAGCTTCTGCTGTATCAGGTGAGACTTCCCACACTGTGAACATTGTGGTTCTACAGGACACTTAAGCATGTCCACAACTGATTGGTACTGATGAACTACCTGCTAAACATCTCCTAATTACTTTAATTACATACAGAAGACCATCCTACATGACCATTTCTTCAGCTGCAGTTTCTACCATCTCTCCAGCCTGTCCGTGGTCTCCTGTCAGCCCGTTGTTCTTACCTCTGTGGGAGAAGCCCTGAGCCCAGGCAATTACTGACTAAGTGCACTGGGAGAGCACACAGGCACAAACTTCATACCCAGCTATGCCACATCTATAACCACAGGGTAAACTTGAATTCAATCCTTCTGTCACATTTATAACTTGAATTTCAAAGCCCTTGCCACACATGAAAGAAAGTGCTTATTACAGGATTTCTGGTAGTTTCTTAGGGCTGCATTATGGCTTCTCTGATGGGGTTTGTGTAGACAAAAGAAATGATGAGCAGCTCTGCAAGGGGCTGTTTTGATACAGTTGGGAATTTTAGCTGTCTTTGTATTAAAATTTGGAGATGGCTCCTACACATTCTTCTCACTGCCTAGAAGTTAGGCAAAGAAGAGAAAGGCAGTTAAGCTTTAGAGAAGAATAAAGACAATTAAAAAAACCCAACCCAGGCAGAGATTAGAAAATAACAGAAACACCATTTGAGAGAAAATGAAAACAGTTGCTACATGACTTGAAGGCATTTCAGCTTCCCAACTGGTTGCACGCGTAGACAGCTTTGACACAAATATTTGCATGCTTAGATTTATAACAAAATGTACCCAAAAGGGTGACAGGCATTACTGTAGAGTCAGGGACTGAGGTAACCCAGCCAAAATAGCAGAAATACAAGGCATTCTGGGAGCACATGAGGAGCACATGTACACAGCTGTGCTTACCCACTTTCCCATCTACACAGAAACATGTTCACATTTAATTCAAGTGTTTGTGCCCTGGTATCTTTGCCAAGCACCTCACACTTTGGATGATATATATAAACCTATATGTATGTATGAATATAAATGTAGGTACTTATGCATTTACTGTACATGTATATTCACATGTTCCATGTCTGGCACTGGTATATTTCCCAAAATGTATCCCTCTTGGACCTGTAACACCTCTTATTGTGTGGCAGGGACAGCAGTGGCCACTAGTATTCAGCCACAACTGCACGTGGTGTTCCTTCTTCACCAAACAGTACCCAAGGGAGAGCAATGCTGCCTTGCTTTTCTTCAACTATGAAAAATCCCCCCACTGTGCTGGGGCTGGGGTCAGCTGAGAGCCATCAGCCGGGAAATTTGGAATAGCGTGTATAATTTAATGAAATTTAGACTAATTTAAACCCCTAAGACACGCAGGATGGAAAGTGACTTTATATGTCGGATGTGTACGTGACCGACGGCTTGCACCGCACGAGTGAGGGGGTGCGCGCAGGACGAGGAGCGCAGGAAAAGCTGGCGCGGGGCTGGAGGTGCCGGGCACCCGCTGCCGCCGCCGCCGCCCGGGGAGCGCTCGCGGCTGGGGCTTGGCACGGCCCCACGGCGAGCGCTGCGCCAGACACAAAGCTCCCCGTTCCGCTTCCCCAGCCACCGAGCTTTCCAAATCGGGAGTTTTGTGTCAGGGCTGCCTCTGGTAGTGATGGGAAGATTATCTGCTGTGGTTTATGCATGTTTTTCTACGATACAAAAAAAGGATTTTTGTAATTCTGTAGATTGTTTCTGTTTCTCTTTTTTGTTCTGGTCTATTGGCTTCTTCTCTTGTTTTTTGTTTTTTTTTTGTTTGTTTGTTTGTTTGTTTTTTTATATATATCGCTTTTTCCCTGCATGCTTTTTCATTTTCTCTTTTTTTTAGTTTGCCTTGCTACTCTAAGGGTTGAAATGAGTGAGACTCCTAATACTTACACCCTAAATTTGAGGTCACTTAGTAAAATATTTACTGAGCCTTGGAGTCTGGTCTGTTAAAAAATTTCCCTATCAGGAGAAGGACTTAAAGCACAGATGTCAATGCGATGTTTATTAAACTTGCTCTTTAAAAATTTAGGATCAATGTAAACATTAGTCACCTACAGCCTAGGTTTGGCTGGAAATTTATTTCATGAAAAGTTACTTTAAAAGAAAGTTGGGTTGATTTCATCTCACCTTGCCTAAATCATCTACTGTGTAGATATTTACTCCAAGCTTGTCCCCACAGCCCCCTTCTATGACTAATGCAGTGAAATAGGCACATTCTTCCTGAGATTTATTAGGCTGATTTCAGTCTTAGAAATGGCACCCTAGACGATCTGGACTATTGCATGACTTGCATTGCATGACTGGCTTTTGCTCTTAAATATTATAGCTGCATCAAACAGAAATTGAAGGACATCAGTAGTTTGAAATCCAATCCTTAAAAATGAGTCGTAAAATAGAGTTCAAATATCTGCATTGATCTGATTACCCTCCTGTAGTTTGATTATTTAACACTTGCTGACAATAAATTCTAAATTGTCTTTTTGGGTTCCAACACCAGCCACAGAAAGATATCATCTTTCTCTTAACTCTTTCTTGCGGTAAAGAAATATATTTGGGTTCATTATGCTCAACGGAAAAACACCAACCTATCAAGCATCAGTTTCCTGTCATTCAGATTCACTTACTTATTAAAAATCTCAATTCAATAACTGTTTCCACTGATTTATATTTGTAGATGTTTGTCTAGTTAACTTTTAACTCTTCTTGGTAGAACAAGCTCCTGAAATCTCTCACTGAAAACAAAGCAGGTTATATCAAGAAGTGTGATCATCAACAGCAGTTTCTAACCAGTGGTTAGATTGATATCTGCCAGGAACCATTCATTTCCTTGTTTGGTTGATATTCTTACCACTGTTTTCCTAAAATTTCTCTTGAATGAAATTTTCTTATAAATAAAATCCATACATTTTGGTCAAGTTTATGAATCCATCTCCTAAGGAAGACATGGAAATCAGCTAAATAACTCTCTAGAGAAAAAAAAGAGATTTAAACTCAATGCTCCAACATACATATATATATGCATAAGAAAACCTCTGCTCATGATTGCAGCTGAAAACCTCTTGGTTCCTATGACAGTTTAAAACTAATAAACTTTCTTCAAAGCTTCAAAGAAGTCTGACTTTTCCCAAGCGTGGTCTCTGCCACGGGCCTGTACGTGGCCAGGAGGAGCTGGTGGTGCCTGCTGCCGGACAGCCCCAGCCAGCTCCGGCAGCGAACGAGGAGGCGCTGGCACACGGTGCCGCTCCCCGGAGAGGCGCAGCCCGCCGGGACAGACAGACAGCTCCGCCGACGGCCACGGCTGCCCCGGGGGTGCGGGCAAGGACAGCGGCTGGCTCACGGCCTCCGAGATGGAAACCTAATGTCCTTCGGCAGCACCCCTGTGTGAGATGCTAAAGATGCCCTGATTATTAGAGCTGGTTGAAAATTTTCCAGTGGAACACTGCTCTGTTGGAAAATGCTGATTATACAGAATTGAAACATTTCGCAGGAACATGTTGATTCCATAAAGTTTCAATGGAAAGCAGCAGGCAGGCTGTCCAGGAAGCCTGCACTCCTGGTCTCATGCCAGCCTAGGCTCCCCTGGCTCCCTGCTCCCCAGGCAGCTGCTCCTTCAGCTTCCTGACAGCCCGAACAGGCTCTGCCTCAGCAGTGGGATGGCTGGGGGGACGGAAACGTAAAGGGGGGGCACTGGCCCTCCCACAGGCTCTCTTGCCATAGCATTCATTTGAAAGTTTCCTTTCCTTTACGAAAGCAGGAGTTCTTCAGGAAAACTCACAATAACTTCTTTCCACAGAATAGAAAGTCTGTTTTCTACACGGATCTACCAGCAAGGTGATACTGACAGTATTTGCCTTCTTTTTGCTTGCACATCACATAATTACAAATATAATCCTAGGCAGAAAGTATTCAGTATATTCACACCGAAGCAATGATGCAGCTGTTAGTGCCTGAAGCATTTGTTTCCCAAGGATAAGCACCAAAAAAAGGACATATTCACTGTGCAGACTGTCATGATGGTGAAAACAATTCACATTTTATCTCTGGACATACACAGAGTTGTCCCAGTAGACACACACCAAACAAAAGAGATATCTGTCAAAATGTCTGTATATATGTGTGTGTGTATGTGTATATTCACACACTTTATTTATTTATTTATTATATGTTCATTGTCAAATTTGCTCAGGTGAGCATTACTAACCTCATTTTTTTCTCATCCAGCCTAGAAACCAGATTTAGGGGGAAAAGAAAAAGTGTTTGATTAGAAATGTCTTTTATATATTTTAATAGACACCACAGGATTTTCTAAGCCCAGCTGAAAGAACCTTCCATACATTTTGATTAATATGCCTGCTGAGTTGAGCTTTGTTGGTATGGTCATAACTTGAGCTTAGAATTCTCTTTTGGGGCATGTATAGTCTGACAGGCACCTGTAGAAATCCATTTCTCATCACTGTTCACACATACTTAAGACTGTGTCTTCATGTAGGTTCTACTAGCATGTGCAAGCTAACTGTCTAATTACCTTTATACAGTCAGTAAAACTACTAACATGGGACTCATTGTTTCTGAAGTATTTTGGCTGACTTGGATTAAACAAACAAACAAAAATGTCCCAATCTATGTTCTGCATGTTACCACCTGTGGAGAAATACACAAGCTATCAGTTTTTATGTGCATATGCTTACAAGTTTTGACTTGCATCGAGGTGTCACACTGCTGATCATTTCTGTGCTATTTCCTCAAATTTGGTAGGTGGCACACTTACAGTACATCCAATCAGTGAATCAATAAATAATGTAACCTGCATATTAAGAGAAGTTTAACATATAAGTGCTCATAATGAAAGTCAGTGTTGTGGGCTTTTTCTCCATGGTTTCACTGGCAGTCGTGCTTTTGATCTGGGAGCTGTTAGGAGCCGTTGCACCACAGATGAAAGGAGTTAGAAAATTCCATATCATAATGCAGTTAGATCAGTAATTCATGGAGCAGGTAATTCACAATGACTTGCTGGTCCTTTGATTGCACACGGTTTATGACTATTAGCAGTTTCCCCTTTCAAATTTGTATGCTTCCATACTTCCTTTCTGACCTCTTTTTCATCATTTATAGTCCAATTTGGTAGTGAAAAAACATAACTGGTGCTCAAGTGCATGGCTGTCATTCAAACCTCAATGCGTTAGTGAGCAGTTTGACATTTGTGACTATGAAAAAGAAAACATTAAGCAGGTGTACAGAACACTAACCAGGTCCCTCGAACAATGCTTTATGGGATTCACAACTTGCCTCTAGGCTATAAACCTGATTCAGCCCGAGTTTTCAAGGTAGATTTAATCTTGATATTTAGCCTCCAAATGTATCTTACATTAGAACATAATTGCAATATAAATGATACAAACACATTTCAAATGGAAGGTCACAGGAAGAGAAGTGTTATTGCAGGAGATTTGCACTGATGTGTTCTTTGGGGTTTGACAATTATCTGTCCTCAGTTTGTAAAATCAAGGGCTGCATCTTCAGCCTCAATGAATTGGTTTGCTCAGAGGGGTCCTGGCTCTAACAGTTTCTTGCTACTTTTCTAAGGGAGTAAGGTTCAAATTAAAACAAACACAAAAAAATGCTATTTAATCACTTCTAACGTAGTCATCTGCTGTACAGGTGTGCACAGATCACATTTTATTTCGGTTATACTTACCAGGTTTCTGGGAACTGATGTTGCGGCTTTACAAAGGTAGAGAGATTTCTACAAGTTGGATGAATAACATCAGGTAAATATGTTAAAAGAAGTTACTGTTTTGTCTCTAAAGGACTAATATAATGTTGAAGTTGCTAAAAAAGGGCCCCTAAAAAGAACATTGCAAACAGCTGAGCAGTCAAGTAGGAATAAGGACTGTGAGTCTGAGAACTAAACTGTTTTTTAGGTTGTTCAGTTAAAAAAATATTTATATATATATATGAATATAAAAACTATGCCAGAGTTCTCCCATGGAATCCCTCCCAGCTTCCAGTAGGCAGTGGGTTAGGGACTTCCTTCACCAGAGGGCATCCGGATCACAGTGCTTAATAGCCATTGATAGACATATCCTTCATGAATTAGACTAATCTGCTTTTGAACCCTGTTATACTTTTGGCTTCTGCAGCATCCTGTGGTAAGGAGTTCCATGATTTAATTGTACATTGTAATGAAAAGTGCTTCCTCTTGTTTGCCTGAAAATTGCTGCTCAAAGTTGTTAGCAGGAGCACTTGCCTACTGTATCTGCTCTCTTTTGTTCAGAAGACAGAGCTGGTTAGTGTGTTCAAAGTCTTATCCTTTTGTTTCTTATGATAAAAAAATCCATAGCTAAGAGAAGGTAGAGAATGACGTTTTGAGGCTGCTTCAGTACCAGTGTATATGTACCGAACAGCAGAATATACAGGCAAGTCAATTGTGAATACTTTGATATTATGCCTGTGGTTGGTATGACACTTGTGAATTTTGAAACAGGAGCAACATAGGAAGGCTCAGATAAATGTTTTCAACACATGTGCACACACCCTTGTACGTACGTTATTAGACTGTTTCTAAAGTGATGTGTGCTCATGCCCTTTATGTAGCATTTTTTTTCAGAAATGTAGAGAGATTTTGTGGGCAAAATGTGGCAAATTCATGGAAAGTGTGGAAAAGACCACACAGAAAAACTGTTTGAAAAGTCAGCACTGGCAGCAATAACAGCAAAAAGAAAGTGGACATTTGCCTCCTTCTCACCTTCTCTTTTGCTTTGGACAGGGTTGCCAGGTGGTGTCCATGCCCTGTGAAATGGCTGACACAAGGACAGTCCCACATCAGCAACTGAAAATGTGAGATAACTTAAATATCTTGCTGCTTGTGTCGTGCTATGAATTTAGTTTTGCCTTTTTTGCTTCTTGGAAAAGATGACAAAAGTTTTGTTCAACTTTGTGGGGGAAAAAAGTATGCTGTTTTAGGATTACAGCATATTTTTTTAGATCCAGATGAAGGCTTCCCTGTGTTTGCCATTCTCTCTCTCTATGAATAGAAAAAAATTAAAAATGAAAAAGAAATATAAAACCAAATATATTAAATTTAAAATTAAAAAAATTAAATGTACAAAATATTTATATATTTTTATAGAATGAGTTTCAAATTAAACATGAGGCCTTGCTGAAATATGGCATTTTGATATTTTCTTGGATAAATTATACACAGAGTAGCTTATTTTCCTAACATACTTTTTTGAAATGTAAATCATTTAGTCAGAATATTTTTTACTAAAGAATTTTCTCCTTCTCCATCCAGGTATTTTTTCCCACTCTTTTTTGTATTTTGTTCTTTCCTTTTTCTCTAAGTACCAATAATTTTTGCTCACAGGCCTACAAAAAAATTCAATCTTGACTCTTGGTCTTTCCATGTCAAAGCCTTGTAGAAAAAGCTGGATGTAGCTCAGTAGGTATGGAACAAAACAAGCCTAATTTTTTTTCCTAACTCGAGAGGAAAATAAGCCCCACATTTTTTTATTATTTTTTTTTGTCTCCTTACTTCATTTCCTGTTTAAGAGGGCATCAACCCACTGACTGTTATTGTTAGAAGACCTTCAAAGCAAATAATATGTGTTTTGTTAATGTTAATACATTTCCTATCATAGCAAGGCCCTAGTCCTTACTAATCGTTGAGGCAATTCTGCAGAAGAGTAAAACGATGAATAATTTTAGAGAGAATTTGGTGCTTTAGGCCTCACTCTACATTAAACCAGTTTTGGGGGCCTGAGGATGGTGGGTCAGAACTGGAACAGCTGAGTAATGAGCTGCACAAAGAGCTCATTAGCCCTCTACCCTGGGCTTCTTTTCTGTCCAAATTAACTCTTTTAGGCAGTGAAATGTCTGATAAACTCCAACTATCCCAAGGGCCATGGGTTACTGACAAAGTATGGTTAAAATTCATCTCTGGATAAGAAAGAGGTCATCTCCAGGATATAAATGGGTGACATTCTATTGAGTCTACTTACTATTTATATTAATTTTTTTATATTTTCTGGATTATCTTCTAAAAGGAAGGAAAGTTGAGGTTTTCAATGAATTCAATGAATTAAAATCAAATTATTATAGCCTTACTGACAGAAAAAGAAGTAAAAACCAAAATAAAAACTTTAATATTCTTCTTTTTCCTACTAGCTTGTTCCTTAATGGTTTTGCAGATTTGATGATGAATATATTGACAAATATCTTTGAATCTGAATCTACAGCTTTAGATGTGAGAAAGAGCAGACTCTTCTCCAAAAAAAACTAAACTTGAGAGGTGATGCCATTAGGAGTTTAACTTACAAAGCTTTTGAGGCATTTTTAAGACTTCAACTTAAAAAAACCCACAGTGTTTCATCAAAATAGCTGATTTGAGGTTGTAGTATGAAGACTACTAAGACTGTTACAAAATGGGAGTTGAAACAAAAGGTAAACAGTGTCTTTTTTCCTAGGTACAAGAAATATTTACCTGGTTTAACAAAGCAGCTCTTGGAAACTGTTGGAAAAAAAATGCCCTGTAGCTTAGCAAGCTTAAGGAAAACAATTTAATAAATGTAGATTTACTTTTTTGTTGTTGCTTTTCAGGGTAAAAAAAACCCCAGAAGGATTAGTCTTCTATTCAGAATATTTGGCTGTTTCTTGCAGGTGTTTGGTTTTGAAAATGTTTGGGCAGAACACCAATAATTTGGTTTATAGATTACAGTGTTGCCCAGTTTCCTGCATGTTATTGCAATGTGGAACAATACCATTACAACACCCCACATCTGCTGTGAACCTTTTCTGAGGTTTTTTTTTGCCTTTTTATACTGCGTGTCTCTTCACAAAACATTTAAGTGTGTCTTGGCCAGTTACCTCAGCTGTTTACCCAAGTAGCTACAGGACATCTCTTTCAAGATAGCTTACAGGCACATCACATTTCACCTTCCTGAAGGGGAAGAGGACAGGAAACTTATTTTCGAAGGTCAGCATTGCCAAAGCCTTCTGATTTTCATAAAGATGCCAGACAGTGACATCACATCTACTGTGTGTTCCTCTGCTTTATGCGGGAACTTCATTGCATGATGGAAATGTTGCAGGAGAATGACTGATCTTGACTTTCACCAGTGCTGTACTAGGCAAAAGTAACAAATGGTGTCATTGATGAAGCCTGTGAAACAATATTTTTAGTCATGGTTGTAGCTGGAGCCAACGACAGAGGCACTGAACCAGAACCTACATAGAACCCAAACCTTGCCAAGGTCACATGTTATTTTATTTATTTGTTTTAACTTGACTAAGTAGGGTTTTGATCATTTAACCATGGCCCCTGTTCATAAGAGTCCTATGGGTTTGTGAGAAAACAACTCTTTGGTGTTTTTAAATATGACTTCAATTAAATATTGGTATTCAGAACAAATGTTTTTCACCTACCACATCATGTAACTGCAATCTGTGCTTTTGCCTTCAACTCTGTTACAGCAAACACAGGTCAAATGACCACATAAAATAATTAACAGTGGCCTTGTGTAAAAAACAAATACATTCAGAAATAGGACTAAAAATTTCTAGTCTCTAGTGTACTTAACCAAAACAGCATTCTGTTGGCCAAATTCTAAAATACTGGCTTTTGAACCATGACTGTAATAAGGTTCCCTAGAATTGAATGCAGGCCACTTGCTGCAGGGATACGTTCTCAGCTGAATGGGGCATGTTGGAAGTGATTATTAGTGGTTTTAATTATATCACAGCAAGTGTAGTAACAAGTAGATACATTATTTTTTCAGTTTCATTTCTCAGCCATTCATTCTGTATAAAGATGTGGCTGTGTTCTGCTCAACACCTGACACATACTTCTCAAAAATGGCTCCATTTCAAATGTAAGTGAAGTGATCCCTGCACAGAAGGCCTAATGTAAAAAGTTATTGAACCCTCATGTTTCTGATGGAATTCAGGGCAAATTGTTGCTTAAAACCCCTTTCTGGACATTGCCATCTTATAGTGGCAATTGTTTGGGTTAAAAAAAAGGCTAAATGGTATATATATGTTATCACATTTTTATTCTTCATGCAAAACCATAGTTAAAATCCTAATGAAAAGAAAAAAGAACAAGGAATAGTGCAACTTGTAAAATAAAGCTTTTGCTAAGTACTCTCAGTTGTCCCAGCTTTACTAGAAAAGCTGCCATGAGCCATCTTTTTAATAACTTTAGGAAATACTATGTTACAAACATATATAAAGGCCCACTAAATGTTATGTCAAACTTAAAGGGTCTGACCTTTTTAACCTCAAAACTACAGACATTTTAACCAACATGCGTTCATAAAAGAAATATTGATAGACCCCTAACTCTTGTGAATCCCGTGATTACTAGCATAAAGAAAAGAAATAACACATCCTGCAACATGTTACAATAAATCTATATACAACATAGTTTATAGATTTGTAAGTTTTAGATTGTCACGATAGTTTTCTGTGTTTATCAACAATGTTAAAAAATCGCCAAAAAACCAGTAAGCAAACCTGGAATACCACAAACCAATCAATAAAGTTTAAAAGTTCCAGTGAAGCTAACCTATAACAGGTCCTTGTTTGGAGAACATGCTCAAGAAACACATGTGCCTTTAAGAGGTCTTGAAAGAATTTACACCCATGGACCATTACCATTTCCAAACACCCTGCAGCTTTACCAGCCCAACATGTGCTGACTGTATATCACCATGACCCTTTCACTAAAGCTCTTTTGACTGGAGTGCTTTTAATACCCACTTTCTCAGCTGAGCTCAGGAGTGATTTGTTTTACATGCCACATTAATCCTTTCCACATTTTCTGGATGAGGCAACCACAATTCCACTTGTGAGGTGTTTCTAAAACAGTTATAGGAATAAAGCAGCAGGGTCCCAGACTTGACAACTTCCCTTCGGGCGGCTGACAAAGTGGGCTATCGTGGCTGGAGTGGGAGCAGCACTGGTGCCCGGCAGCCAGGGTGGCCCGCGCTCCATGCTTAGTCGGAGGCCCAATTATTGTTGGCAATTCAGCCACAATTAAAACCCTGTAGGGATCTACGTAGATTTAATGTCCAATGAATGCTGATGCGGATTAATAAAATGCAGCTCGTCTTTTATAAGCTTAAGATGAAATGCAACAGAGAGAAACAGAATTGAAAGTATAAATCGCAGCTCCGTAAAACCCAAGAAGTTTATGCCTCACACCTACGTGATTGGAGGAAAAGAGTGTTTTATAAATGGGCAATTAGTGTTCAGTGTACTGGCTTTTATTATGTGGTAATTTTACAGTTTTCACTTTAAAGACACCCAAAAAAAAATCAAAGGCCAAATGAATTTCTGTTGTATGCATTTATGAGCTTTCTGCATTTATAATGTTAGTTCAATGTTACTAATGTAGGGGTTTGAAAATTTAGTGTTGTCAACAAGGCTAACAGAGTGGACCAACCAATTATAAAACTGTTTTTACATGTCAGCGCTGTGCACATTTTATTAACAAGTTAGTATTATACTCCATTTTTTATGTGTTAAATCGAACTGTACAAGTAACTGCAGGACAAAAATTATGTTTCTATGCAATTTAATTTATTGCTCTTCTCCCATAAATTTTACTTACAAGTTCAATGGTCTGAGCTGAACTATAAATTAGAGTGAGGTGAGTCTTATATATAACTTGATTTACTCTGGTAATTTCTGAAGGAAGTATCTGAATCCATATGCCTGTCTACAATTGTCTTTACAGCAAGATGAAGCAACAGAATGAAAAAAGCAGTGGCTGATCAAGAGTTTTCTGTTAAAGGCTTTTACGCTCACACACAAGGCTGTTCAACAAAACTTCAAATTAAAGAAGTAGCTTCATGAGCCATTCATGCTGTGTGGCAGGTGTCACCAGATGGTGCCATTTCAATCTTCCAGACTATTTTTTTTCTTTTATTTAAGCACATAAATAAATATTCACTCCTGGAATGATATACTAATTTTTTAAATTTGTGTTACTAGAGCTGTGTGTGAAGGGAGGTGTGTTATTGGAAGGTGAGGTTCCTATTTGCTTTGATCTCATACTAAAATCTGTTCTTCAGGTGGAATTGTTGCTTGTAATCCCAATTTTACTGATGAGCTGAGACTCTTTAACAAGGGAATTACTTGCACACTGTTTGATTCTCTCAGTTTCAGTACTCATTTATATGTGTAAATAAAGCAAGTTATACTTAGAATATAACCAGAGGCCACATATTTGATTTCCCTGATCTGTGAAAACACCTGCAATTTCTCTGCAGGGGGACAGCAAAGACGTCTACACAAATTCTCTTTCCTTAATTTGCAATGAGATATTTGTTGATCTTTTAAGAGATGCTAATTTCAAGGATACAGTAATTACCTTTAGCTGGATGGTGGGGGCACCCAGCATTTTTACGGGTCTCCTGGGCATCAAGTAGAACCTCTCTGCCAGCTTTGCCAGCTGTACATTAAGACCTTGTTGACTACATTTTTGGGTTTTTCTCTTTTCTGACTATATGCTGGTGGAACACAGAAGCACATGATGTTTCAGAAGCACAGAAACATCAGCACATCTTCTTCACATTTCTTTTTGAGGAAGTATTACAGGTCTAGAAGCTCTGACCCTGAACTCACTCTTCCCACCTTCATCTGACTGGCTATTTCAAATACTTCTCAAATCTCTTGGGCAAGGAGAAGTATGACTGTTTGTTGCCACAAAATATACAGAGGGCAACGTGAAGTGTTCAAGAAATAAATTTTGGTGTCATTGAGGAGGTGTTGGATCTAGTGAAGAAGTGAGAACACACCATTTGTGACACTATGCTCAACATTTCCCCAGCACATGGACCATGTTCCAGCATCACATGCACTGCAGCAGGGCAAAGCTGATGTGTTGTACCAAAAGCCCAGGAGCAGTCTGAGTCATTCTAACTCGTGTCTGAAGCTACTTCTAATGCTCTGCGTTGGAGGGAGACTGCATGGGTAGAAGGAGTCTGCACTCCAAAAGGAAAAGGACCACCTTTCATGGAATAACCATTCAGCTGGATATTGCCAGTCATGCAGCAACCTCATTTCATAGTATTAAAGAATCACGGAGTCCTAGTTTGGGTTGGAAGGGATGTTAAAGATCATCTAGTTCCAAGCTCCCTGCCATGGGCAGGGACACTGGACCAGGTGTCTCAGAGCCCCATCCAACCTGGCCCTGAACATTTCCAGGGATGGGGCATCCATAACTTCTCTGGGCAACCTGTTCCAGTGCCTCACCACCCTCACAGTAAATGATTTCTTCTATGTATCTAATCTAAATCTACTCTCTTTAAGTTTGAAGCCATGCCCTCTTCTCCTGTCACTACATGCTCTTGTAAAGAGTCATGCTCCAGATTTCCTGTAGGCTCCCTTCAGGTATTGGAAGGCAATAGGGTCACCCAAAAACTGTCTCTATTCCAGGCTGTCAAAAAACTATTTTTCTCAGCCATTCCTCACAGGAGAGGTTCTCCATCCCTCTAATTACCTTGGTGGCCATAAATCTCCTGAAGGGTAACCACTGTGGTACCCTCTAAAGACTCAACTATTTCCAAATATAAAACAGTGAAGTTCTGGCAATGATTCCTGTGGGAACAGAATAGACTTCATGGCCCTTGGATCACGATGCTCCTTTACAGCTGTACATGTGCTGCCCTGGACTTCCTCTGGCAGGCTCCAGATAGACTGGCCCAGCTCTGCAGGACATCAGCACTGTGCACTGATATTGTCTCCAAGCCAGTGGAGCTCAGGTCTCGGGGCACTGTGTCCACACTGCCCAGCCTTGCTCACTTGCTCAGCTTACACAGAGCGTTCAGCTGACACAGCATCAGCCTGTCTGCTCTTGGAGCTGGCTGCTTCAACATCACAGAATCACAGAATCACCAGGTTGGAAGAGACCTTCAAGATCATCGAGTCCAACCGATGTCCCAACACCTCAACTAAACTAAACCATGGCACCGAGTGCCACATCCAATCTCTTTTTAAACACGTCCAGGGATGGTGATTCCACCACAGCCCCAGGTAGATCATTCCAATATTTTATCACTCTTTCTGTAAAAAACTTTTTTCTAATGTCCAACCTATATTTTCCTTAAGACTTAAGACTATATTTTCCTTAACTTAAGACTGTGTCCTCTTGTTCTGTCAGTTGTTGCCTGGAAAAAGAGACCAACCCCACCTCACTACAACCACCTTTCAAGAAGTTGTAGAGAGGGATAAGGTCGCCTCTCAGTCTCACTTTCTCCAGGCTAAGCAACCCCAGCTCCCTCAGACGTTCCTCACAGGGCTTGTGTTCCAAGCCCCTCACCAGCCTTGTTGCCCTCCTTTGGACACGTTCAAGCTTGGCTCCTCCTGCCAGAGCACAGGCACTGCCCTCAGCCCTAGAGGGTTGGTGTGCACTGGTATGACCACTCTGCCTTTTCCCATACCTGTACCTTTGGCTCTTGAGGAGTGATTTAATTTCCTGAATTTTCACTGACTTTTTTTTTTATTAAAGATTCTCCCTTCCATCAAAAAAGCGATTTTATACACATTGAGGGGAACAGCCCCCCACACTCCTCCAAGTTAGTCCAACCTACTAAAATTATTTGTAGCCACCTATACATGGTAACGTTACTTACTGTATGTCACAGAAATGACTCACAGAAAATTCTGGGCTGTAAATACCATCCAGATAAATAGCTTTTCAAGATGATAGTCTAGATTGAACAGATGAAAACTTCTGATTCCTTTAGCAAGACAACTTCCTGAAGTTTTGAGTGTATGTGTTGTTTTTTTTTAATATCTACCCAAAATGGGAATATTTTATCAAAAACTTGTTTTGTAGAGAAAACAGAAATATACCTTTATCTGTTCGTCTTTGGAAATTATTACTTATGGGCTTGGATTAGTTTTGTTTTTATTGTTTTCAGTAGCCATTTAATAAGAGCTTTCTGATTGCTTGTACCTCAGGATACAGATTTTGATTGTAAAAAAGACAACATGAAAATAACAATTATTGAGCTTTTTAAAAACCTCAGATAGCTTTTGATCACTTTCAAGATCGCATACATGCAAAATTCTTTTATATGCCAGTTCAAAAATCAGCTCAGCTGTATTTTGTGTTGGTATATAATCTGAACCACAAAAATTGCCTACTTCTCTTTTGCCTTTGGGCAATTTTTCAATCTTAGCTAAACCAAGTCCATAATGTACGCCTGCTGGCCAACATTCCAGGTAAATGAATAGCTTTTAAGGAAAAATTATGCTGTTTTTCAAAAGCTTGACATTTTTAAAATACAAGTCCAGAATTGAAACCTTCAACAATTTTTCCATGCCTATACGTTGCAAGCAGAAAAATGTTGCACAAATGAATACATCTGGGATTATTTTCAAGCTGTTATTTCCCACTAGGGAAAATATTTAGAAATAAGGCTCAATTTTTTTTTCTGTGCTGAAACTACAAAGAGGCCAGCCATCTTGATGCTTTTCCAGATTTTTTTAATGGTTTTACTGATATTGTATAGTGACTTTACTGCCCTGTTTTGTATGCCCTTATATTCACCAATAGTAAGCATTTATGTTGGGTTTATTCCAGTTTTTAAATCTGTTTTGTGGCATTTATGACCTAAAGCTAATAAGGACATTCAGTATTTTCTTGTAAAATATTGAAAATACTTTTACCATGAAAATAAAGGGGAAATGTTTTTAAAATTAAAAAAAAAAAAAAAGAAAAAGAATAAGGGGCTTAACCAAAGGCAGGAATGCAACGGCCCTTATTTTAAACTCAGGCTTTGCCATAGCAGTAAAGTGGTGTTTTGTAGGCATCAAGGAACTGGCAGAAACTCATCAAGCCCAAAAGGAACCCAGCATAGGTTTGGCAATATCCAGGTACAAAGTTGTACTACTGGATCAGGTTAGGTGGAAAACTTCTAATGAAATGGATCTTTATAAAAATGTGAGTTGGTTGAAAATGAAACTTTCCCACAGAAAAGGGTTTGGATCCATTTTTGGACATTAAAAATCTGGAAGAATTTTTCATTGATCAAAACTGTCTATTTTTATTCTCTTTGTAAAATAGTGTCCTGCTTCTCTGGCTTGAAATTACTTTGCCCTTTTGGAAAACAAACCAGCTGAAACATAAAACATGTAAATGCTCTCATACAAGAAATCTTTTAGGATGTAATTAAGTACAATGCTACTTAGGAGAAGACTTTTAATTAAAGAAATATCTCATGATTTCAAGCTGGATTTTTTCCATGGTCTTTTTTTCCCTCAGAAATGTGAATTTTGTTATAGAGCAGAAACCTGGATCCTTCCTAGTGTGTGTCCAGTGTTTTCATATCCCTCAAGTGTCTTTTCTGGGGCTTATGCCCATTTTACAGACTGGAAGCTGTGGTGTAGAGCCGCCTTGCTAACCAGGTTGGTGGCAGAATTGTTGTTCTTGAACCCCATTTTTACAGGCAAATATTGACCAGTGCTTCCCAGGTGATGTGCAAGACCTGTCCTCCTCCCTGCTTTATAAATGCACTGCTGTCAGGTACTCAAGCAGCCATGCTTCCTCCCAGCTTATGTTTTCTCTGTGTAATAGAGGGTTAATTTAAATAAATGCCTTATTTACATTCACAACTGTAAAAAATTGCCTACCAAGACCCTAGGTACCCCAGCGTGCCACTTGGTGAAATCACGGTAACATTGAAATCATTATTCTGACAGGAACCCAGCCAGCCAGACGCCTACAGAAGCGCTTTTCCTCTCCTTCGCTCTGGGAAGCACGGCCCGCAGGCCTCTCCAGAAAGCTCTCCAGCTCCATTCATTTATTTATTTGCTGCATCGCCAGGTCACTAAATTCTGGTTTCTGCGGCCCAGGGCGGGGGGAGCGATGTGCTGGGGCGGCGGCGAGGCCCTGCCAGCTGCCCCCTCCTGCGGAGCCAGCGGCGGGGGGAGCAGCTGCAGCTGGAGCGGAGCCCCTCTCCAGGGAAAGGGGGGCCATCGCCACACATCCAGCACCACCGGGGCTTCCTGGCCAGCCACCTCGTCCCAGTGTTTACAAGGAACTGCGTGCATTTTAAAGGAAAATGGGACAGCACCGGCCTGGCTCTGCACGGGGCTGCTCCTGCTGCTTCATGTGCGATGGGTAGGATTTGGGAAGAATTTGGGCTTTTTTAAATTTTTAATTTAAAGTGTCCTGGCATTGCGAAATAGGAAAAGAGGAAAAATGCGTCTACAATGAACATCACTCTGAAATTCAAATAATCTTCAAGGCATTTCTAGCCAGTAGCTAATTATTACCCAGCTCTCCTCCCATCCCTGCTTATTAAGAAAGTTTAGATATAAGTTCCCTTTTACTGTTCAAAATAGCACAGATGGAAGGAAATGAACATGCCATTTGCTTTTTGTGACCTCAGGGGAGTGGAGCAAAATATGGATGTGAAAACATTGCCAGAACCCTGAAAGTTATATTCTTTCATTCATTAATTTTCCTACTTCTCTATTCCATATGCTCTCCTTTCCTTCAGCTCCATGGAAAAGTATTGACGAGCCAAACGAGTAATACAATTAGAGCTTATATATGACCTGAATGGTGTATGTGGCTTGAGCGGCCCATTAGCCAGGGCAGCTGCCGTACCACTGAGGGCAGCATGGACTGTGGGCATGAAAGTCACAACTCTCTCATCCTCCAGAACATCCTCTGACATATTATTTGTGGATTGGTGCATATGAATGGTTCAATACAGCAACAAGTCACAATGAATAAACAGAAAGGACCAGATTCTTCGTAAAGATGTACACATGGTTCTCATTTTAAGGCCTGAACCAATCCACTTAAGTTAATGTAAATCCTTCTCCAGACTTCAATGGGAATCTAGCCCTTCTGGCTAGCTCTAGCAAAGGACTTAGGCACCTAAGGCAGGATGTAGGTGGAACAGCATCCAAAAGCACTCTCCAGAAACCCGTGCTTGGCTGCTGCCTAATCCTGGAGGCGCCTAGTCTTGCAAGGCACTTCCCTTTTTGATTTTAAAGTTTTGTAGGTGACAATAGTCATCCAGATCTTGTCCAGATCAACCCGGTCTGAGCAGCTCATCAGCCAGTTCTTTCCTTGGACTGGTCTAAAGCCAGGAACTAAGCAGAAGACGCCTAAGACTTTTGAGGGCCACATCTGGTAGGCATTTTCAAAGCATCCTGGCATACAGTGATAGATCAAATGCTCTTCATATCATTCTGCTTTAATACTGGAATGTCAAAAGACATTTCTTCCCACCCAAACCTGAGAAGAACAGAAGATTTTTTTGTGAAGGTAAAAAGCGTAATATGATGTAGACTGGAAATATGTTTAATTATTCAAGGTATCTTCATATCCCTTTTTTTTTTTTTCCTCTCCTACATGTTTAAAGGGTATTTTTAACTCTATTTTTACAGCAGTGAAAAACAACCACCTAAACAGTCTCATGCCTAGGAATACCAACATTCCTTAAATCAAGGTAAATGGAATAAATGCCAAATTATTACACATGGATAATTTTTTTCCACATCTAAGTTTGGAAATAAAATCTTCAGTCTCCATTAAGATTGCAACTCACTAACAAAAAATAACACTATTTGCAGAAGTCAGCAGCTTTTTGCACAGGTAAAGCATGGTGCTTTTGAGGCATGGAAGAATCTCATGTATTACATGAAGACTGAAAGGTTGAAGTGTTCATTCTGTGTCAGATATTTGGCAAAACAGAAATATAGCCACAGAAATAGAACATTTTCAACACATCCTGCTTTGAAAATCAAATATCTTGGCTTCTAAATGGTATTTTTTCATTAAAATAGAGGTTTTGCTGTGGTATTTATGTGTCAGGAGGAGCCCATTAGTCTATGATGATATTCTTTTTCCATTGACATTATCTTTTAATTATATCATTCTGAGCCACATCACTAGTGGAGGATCGATTTTTACAGCCCAGTTTACATATCGCTTCAGCATCTAATTCCGAGGAGGTGTTACACACTTTGAGGTTTCTGCTTCCCTTTTTTAAAATAATTTGGAACTCATGACTGCTTAAAAAGGCATCAACAAAGGTGCCTGTCTTTCCTTTGAAGTCATTTTTTGCGGAAATCACAGTCACTGACCAAAAGGTTTCAAAAGATTAAATTGTGCTTATTTTACGACATTTTAAAACAGCAGGGTTAAATGCTGGGCCAGCTGCCAGGCAGTCAGCAGCACCCATACTTTCATGTTCAGCAGCCAGACACATCTACAGCAGTTATTTCTGAGTAGTTATTCCTGAAATATGTCACTCAGAACAGCAGAGGGGTTTTAGTATTTGTGTGCTTTGATGACGGGCTAATGAAAATGTATTATATATAAATGCCACGAGTGTAATGAATTTCAGAGTTTAAAAAAAAGAAAAAAAAAATGTAGTGGGCAAATTAAATATTTTTAATTCTCTTTGGCAGCACTGGCTTCTCCCTGTAGTTGGAATCAACTCGGAGAGCCACAAAATCATGGCTATGGGACAGCCACAAAATCGTGGCTATTGGACACTTGTGTCCAATAGTGCACTATCCACATGCGGCAAAACACTTTACTGCTTGCTGCTTTATGTGGAGGCTGTAATGGACTGAGGCTAGTTTAAACTCACAGAACTATTCTGAAAGGGATTCATAAATCTTGACATCATCTTTGATGAGAAATCCGAGGAGAGGAAGGACACTCAGACACTGTCTGTCCTGGGCAGCAGTGCTGTGGGCTTAGTGGATCTTTTTTTGAAGTTCAGCTCTGTTGCAGTCAGGAAGTGATTTACTCCATTTTACAAATTTTCATTCTGGTCTTTTCTTTCTAATCCTCATGCGATGCCTGGTTTCCCTTGCCTTGGTGTGTTTTTGTTTTCATCTGCCTTTTTCCATTTTGAGGACTCACGGCCAGACTCTCTGTGCTGGTTTCCGTCACTTTGTATTGTGCAGGTGTTCCAGAGCACTGCCTTAACTGGCCCCCAGGGGATGTTCCCTGTGTAAGGAACTATGCAGCCAGTGCAAGGTGGTATAAACAGCTCCTGTGCCAATTCTTCTCCCTGTGCTGGCACAGGGAGTCACTGAGAGACCCACAGAAGCAGAAGAATAAAGTGCTCTTGATTCTTAACGGGTACATCTCGGGGATTGAAACACGAGCTTATCTAAGTTCTGCTGTGGCTCAGGCTGACACAGGAGCAGCCATAGAGCTGTGTGACCATAACCAGCTCCCCATCTCCTGCTCTGAGTGGATCTTGGCAAAAAGCAGAATATGGACCTTTTATTCTTGTCCTGCTAGCTGGATGAAACCCCACTGTCTACACATCAAAGGGGTTTGATGGACTGCCAAAAATAGTAACCTATACGTAAAACATGTGCTCCATTTATAGCGATCATTTGGAAAGTTTCCTGCTACTGCAGAAATTCAGATTACGTTGATTTACTGTTCAGTACTGCAATATACTGAGAGGCTTTTCAATGAGTTCTATTGTATGCCTTTGCAGAAAGGCTGGGGAGATTTCTTCCTTCCTTCCTTTCCCTTTGGTATATAATACATAATCATGTGAAGTACATCTTTCTAAGGTTTTGCATAGTTCTAGTGAAGTGGGTTAATATCTACTCCATGCTTTGAAAGACATTGTCACCTGTGCTGATGTTTCAGCCTTTGAAAAATGAAGTTCTGGTTTTTTTGATGTAAAGAGCATCTCTCCAGTATTTAGGGAGTAATTTTATTTTACCTCTCAGTCTACAGGCTGTTAGCTATGGAATATGCCCTTCATGTTTTTACAGGCACTTCAGTGTCTTTTGTGGGAACAGGGATTAACACAGCAATTAAACAGGAAGGTACGCATGAGAAAAGACACCCTGTGTCTGAGCACAGACCTGAATCAGCACTTGAACACATCCATGCTGTGGTCAACACATCCTTTCCAAGCCCCATCTATATCCTACTTTTAGAGTCCTTCCTAGAGGAGTCTTAATACCACTGAACAGCCACAAAAGTGCTGCATTTGTAGATAGACTGAGCTTAGGTTGTTACATGAAGACATGATATAGATGATATAATACGTGTTAATGATATATATGAACTGATGTGGACACTTAGAACTAAATCAGGGAGCATAATAGTGCTACATCCTGTGCTGACCCAACTTACACAGATCCGCTCTGTGTTAACCAAATAGGATTTGATATCTCACTAATAACCAAGGCTGAAAAGAAAGGAGACCATCTGTAGCTCTTGACTCATAAGAAGGCTCATTAATCCATGCACTCATACATGCATTGAGAAAAGCTTGCTTATGTATATGAAGAGATTAAAAACTCAAGAAACAAGCAGTGACAGTAACTTCTGGTCTACAGTGTTTCATCCTCTTTGCAAACAGTGGCCCTCTTTGGTTGATGATAAGGAATACAAACTTGGCCTTCATTTCACGACTCATATTAGGGAAGGGTGTCACATTCTTCTCTCAAATTTACAGAAATGGCCCTTTGCCCTTTCTGGCTTTATTTTTATAAAGCCTTTTCCTTCAGACCCTAACTGCTGATAGATACCATAAGAGTTAATTATTCTATCTCTGGATACTATTAAATTCACCCCAATTCGCTCCTCTGCTTCCCGTCTGTTAACTGTCTCACGGATCAAAGCTCAATATAACTATTTTAGGCCAAGAGTTCAAAATGCTACCATTCATATTATAACTTAACAGGAAAGCATGAGTTACTTTTCCTCCTATTAATTAATACCTTTCTGAATTATGGTGTTTCTTTTTTTTTTCTTTTTCTTTTTCTTCTTTTTTTTTTTTAATCTGAAGAATTAATTCAGGTTTTCCCATTTTATAGTCCTAATCTCAAAGTTTACATCCATCTCTTTTCATGCATCATTATATCTCAATCATTTCAAGGAGAAAAAATAATTCAACTAAACACACCAAATAAAAAAGGTGTATATAACATTTTGGAAGGAAACATGGATTTAGGATGGCAGCAAGAAAAAGGAAAACCTTTTGTTCGCTACTTTTCCTTTACTTCTGAATTACAAAGCCATTTTTCTTTTGGAATTCCTAGCTGTGTTTGCAACCTGAGGGCTTTGCGCAGAAGGGGCTGCTTTAATCAGCGTTCAAACGGGACACCCTCCGCCCAGGCTCTCCCTGAGTTTCTGCCTACCCAGAACCGTGCCGGCGGAGCGCAGGACTTCACCGTGCGATCGCCTCCATGTCGATGGTCCCCAATCTGCTCCCCACATGGGCATTCCCGAGCGCTTCCCAGACCTCCCCCGCCCGCCATCCCGGCGCGNGCCTGGCTGCCCCGGGATGGGAGCGCCGGCTGCTGCTTCCCGGCGCTGGCCTGGGACGCGCCGAGGGGCTGCAGGAGCCTCTGCCGCCCCAGCCTGGGGAAGGTGACGGGAAGGAAAAGACGAGCTCGGTACAGGAGCGCGCGCCGTGGTCGGAGCCTGGGCATCGCTGACACGGCCCCTGTGGAAGGCAAGGGCAAAGGAGATCAAAGCCTTAGTTTAAGTGACAGCTCCAGCAGCACAGAATTATTAATTAGGAATTCGTAGTCTCTCAACACCTATGCTCGAGGTGAGGTCTCCTTTGAAGGACTGAATCCAGCTCTGGGGTCCCTAGCACAGGATGGACATTGACCTGTTGGAGTGACTCCAAAGCAGGGCCACCAAGTTAATCAGAGGCACCTTTCCTGTGAGGAAAGGCTGAGGAACTGGGATTGTTCATCTTGGAGAAGAGAAGGCTTTGGGGTGATCTAATTGCAGCCTTCCAGTAACTGAAGAGAGTCTACAAGAAAGATGGAGAGGGACTTTTTCAAGAGCATGTAGTGACAGGACGAGACAGGAAAGTTTTACACTGAAAGGGAGTTGGTTTAGATTAGAACCTAGGAAATAAGCAAGGGAGGTGAGGCACTGGAACGGGTTGCCCAGAGAAGCTGGACATGCCCCATCCCTGGAAGTGTTCAAGTCCAGGTTGGATGGAACTCTGAGATGCCTAGTTTAGTGGAAGGTGGCCCTGCCTGTGGCAGGAGGGTTGGGACTAGATGATCTTTAAGGTCCCTTCCAATCCAGGCCATTCTATTATATATATTTTAATATTTTCATTCCCAAAAGCTAATAAAAAGCCTAGCCTATGTAATAGTTCAACCTTTATTTCAGGGCTGTGAATACTTCTTCAGAAATAGGGCATTAGAGTATTGGTGTAAGATGAGAGATTGCAAATTCTTAATTACTGTTTCTATGCTGCTGGCAAAGTATTTATCCATGACAAATACCTACCTATTTAAATTTTTTATAATTGAAATGCTTTTGATCTCAGCTCACTAAAAATGCCCTCAGATGGAAGTAAAAATTTTGGAGAAACAACCATGCACTTTTGAGGTGGTGCTGCTCAAACCATGTAGAGGGACTGGCAATGGCTCCAGCTCAAGGAGTGACATGTCCCCCTCCACAGCCCACCACTCCAGCCTCCCTCCCCTTCCAGTTCCACCCACAGCACCAGCCCTTTCCTTTCTTCTTTTTAAAGTTGTTGCCTGGGACTTTTTATTAGCCATTTAGCCCTGCTCAGCTGTACAGCATGAAGAATGCATATTTTTTCTTCTGCTTAGTGTTGGCTTTATCAGTAACATTTAGCTGGTGCTTGATGTTTGGAGAGGTGAAGAGATCATGGGAGGGGGGAATAGCCCCGGCCAGCTGTGTGTATACTGACTGCTCATTTAAGCAAAGGCAAGAAAGGCAGCCTGACAGCAAAAGGTAAAATATTATAGGCTATATCACACGGTTTGGATGTGAACATGCATAGGTACACAATACTTTTTTCACGGGATTCCTGCTGTAAACTTTGTCCTTTACTGGCTGATTCAATTCTCTGTAATTAAAAAGTTGCCCCACTCTGAACTTGCCTGACTTTTCTTTCTTTTCAAAGAATAGTAAGAACAGAAACTAAAACAAGAGACAGAAGAAAATATACTCCAGGGTGTGTTAAAAGAATCTTTCTTGGAAAATGAAAAGCCATTGTACCACTGGGATCGGCCCTTCAAAACCTCTGAAATTTTGCCACAGCCTCCACAGCTGCTACAGAAATTCATTTGATACAGCGCTGCATTCCCTTTATGGTTAATTCACACTTATCCGGTGGGTGACCTCTCCAGCTCGCAGACAGACAGGGCAGTAAGTGTGAAGTCACCTGAATCCAGAAGCAGCACAGCTATATTTGCATCATCTGTATTCCCTGGTTCAGAGAGGTGCCATATGAAGTGTCAGCTTTTTTTCTCTCTCTCTCTCTGATCTGATCTTGTCAGTTGCTGTAAAATAAGTGCTGCTCTGCTTATGTTTTTGGCTGGCCAGGGTACCCCATCCATAGCTCTGGGTAACAGAAGCCTAACTAAACCATAGCCACCATGCACCCATGGAAACACCTGGTGATAATCCTTATTGCATTGCTGTTATGCTTCTTAATTTGCTGCTTCTCTCAGAGACATTATTTCTTTGCTCTGTGCAAATCTCCTTCAATAAGCATGTCTTCTTTCTAGACCTTTGTTTGCAAGGCATGCATGTACTATTCTAGACCTTTGTTTGCAAGGCATGCATGTACTAATGCATACAAATTGCTCCCTAAATCGTTAACTACCTTAGGACACTTTGTAATCTGATGGAATCCAGACTGTTTTGATAAGCGCACAAATTCCTAGAAACATGCTGGTTCATGTTTTAATAATGAATATCATCATGTGACTTGACAAACATCTACTTTTTAAGTAAAATTATTCTACCTTACATATGGAAATTCAGGAGACCCTAGTGGTACCGTGGCTTTTCATTTTCTAAGAATGGTTCTTTTAACACAGTCACTGTGGTGCTAGGGATACAAACCCAGGAATACTCCTAGAAACCTAGAGAACTGGAAAGTATTCAATCAACATACCAGTTTATTGCTAAAGCAAGATCATATTCCAATGGAGAGAATATGAAAACCAATATACCAATAGACCACGGTCTTTTATTAACTACTGAGTGTTTTAAAATACAACAATGTGCAAAGTCTTTGTGCAAATTGAGTGCCAGGTTTCACTTTTGGACATTGAAAGTTACTATTTTGATAGATTTTAAAAGATTCAGTCCAGTAAACACAAAACTGACATATGTGCACCAGAACAGCAAATTCTAAAAATGCACGTGATGCACAAAGGGCCCAGAATATTTATTCTTCAAGTATACTGTGTTTTGTATGTTGTCTGATAGCTGTTAGGAAAGCTCAAAGAATTACTTCATAATTGCACTCTCACAGGATGTCCTTTTGTTTTTCAGAGGAATATTCCCCAGTGTTTCTCTTTTCATTCAGATGCCTTGAGCACAACCACAGGAAGACATTATTTCCCCCTTGCCATACAGGAATATGTATCAACATAAGATCCATGCCATGCTGTTACAATAACAATTGTTCAGTAATTTATTTCTCTTGTTTCTCTCTTTCCAGTGGAAATACGTGATCCAAACCTGAGCAAACTGACTGCAGACATTTTTGTTGACCTTACAGGCTTTGATTCAGAATCTGTGATACAAGAGAATCCGCCGTGCAGGACGGGGGTGTAATTCCATCAAGGACTTCTGGTGACCTCATAAACCATGAGAGCTGGCATGGACTTTAATGGGCACCACGTGGTTAAGTTCCCATGCATCATTTTGAAAATGTAGGGCTTCATTTGATATTGCAGAAGGATACCAGACCTACCATGTCAAATTGTTTCTCTTTCTTCTAAAGGAGCCACCCGCTTTATGTTACAGTCAGTCCTCTTTGGTAGCAAATGAAATATGCCATTCTGGAAAATTAGTATTTTCTCTGGCAAAATGAACCTGAAAAGTGTGTTTCATAGAAAAGCACGTATTTGGGTTATATTCTTTTAAATAAACTTTCCAAAATGATGGCAGTAAATTCAAGGAAAGGTGTGGTTTGTGCAGGACTGGCTTTGCTTGCAGATTTCTAAGTAGGAGACATTTTAAAAAAATGAATTTGTACATCAGTTAGAAAATATAGGAATAGAATTGTTATTGATCAGTTGAAAAAGTAGACCATGGTAAACCCAGTTTAAGTCAAGCTAGGTAAGTTAGCTCAAATTGCTGATGCTGAATTACCTAAGTTACTTAACCTAAAGCAATTTAACTGTATTCAATACACCAGTTCTAGGATTCTGTTAGGAATTTCCAGGGGTTCAGTAAGGTTAACCTAAAGTTTCAATTGGTGAAATTTATTCTATCAGCTTGTAAGGCGCTTGGAGATTTTGTCCTGCCTCTCTCAACCTGAATTTCGCCTGCTGAAACCAGTGTACAGCCATTGTGCAAACCTAAACAAAGTTAATTGTTATCAGCCTGAAACAAAGATCTGTCAGTGTGGCTATGATTCAGGTAATGGGGCAGTAGAGATGTAACTGAAGCATTTCAGCTTAGCTTATGTATCATATATGACATCAGTCTGTAACAAGGAGATGCTCTAAAAATTGGTCATCATGATGAGCGCATACCAGGAAAGGATCTGCCCTTAATTCTAAGAGTACAGATCAGTGAACTGCCTAGTCTCTGTTTTATTCTCAACATTCTAACTAATTTTATTCCTAGATTGGTCCATAAATAGCAAAATCTTTGTGGCATGGCTAGATGATATTCCTGTGCTATATACATACTAGGATATGGTTTTTTTATTCAGCTCTAGGTAAAAAATCATCTTGATATTAAAGGGGGAAAAAGGATACCTTCTAGACGGAATATCCAAAAACTACTTGCTCTGGCCTTCCTACCCCCTTTGTGTGAAATACTTGGTGTTTGTCATTCTCTGGGATAACTTTTGAACTACATGCATCACTGCTCCCTATGCCATATTACCATGAGAAGTACATTTTTTCACCATGTGCATGGCTTTTTGATAGGGTATAGCACACCTTTTATATATTCCATGTCCTAGACAAAGGCAGAATAATTGCATTTCTTAAATTTAGTTTAAATTTCATCTGAAATAACTGCAAATGTGGATGTAGGGGAGAAGGTTGGTTCTCTGGCATTGGTATTGTAGTACAGTATACGTAGATTTTATACAAGAAGTTCCCTCTTAACAATAGTCAGAATTATTCCAGTTTTAATCTCATAGCTGAGATAGTTAATAAATTACAAGCATATGGAAGACTGTAACAGCCTTGTGATGCAACTTGTACTGTACTAGGTTAGATAGTTTGTAGAGGAGGAGGATCCCTAAGGCTTGTTGAATAAATAGATGCATCTTCTCCGTACTCCATGAAAAATGATGTATGTTTTTGGTTTGTTTGTACTACTTTCTCCACATGAAACGTGTGTTTTATCCAACAATTCTGTGGTTTCCTCACTTTGTGATAATAATTAACACCCTTACTGAAGTCTAAGCAGTGATGACATTTGTTTAAGGGCCTGACTCTGATTTTTGTTGCTGTTTTGCCTTATGTTGCTTTCAATATGCAATTGAAACCATTTCTGAGAATCCAAAGGTTCAGAGATTGTTGTTTTCTTGGTCTTACTGATCATTTAGAAACTCTTTCATGCCATCTTCAGCCTTTGTGGAAACATAGCCTCTCCAGCCATGTGGGTCTGGGTTGATAGCAGCAAGCTCAAACTAAAGCCAGCAATGCAGGGGTCTAAAGTTTTGGGGGTTGGGTTTTTTGGGTTTTTTTTGTATTTTTTTTTTCTTTCCTGAAGAAACAGAGAAATTGATACAACCAGTAAAAAAGTAAAACAGTCATAAAGTAACTATTGTTTAGGAGGTAAATGTGTTAGGAGACAAAAAAGAAGGAATATCTTAAGCCTTACTTTAAAGATTCCTGAAACTTTAGGGAAAATTAATTTTAAGAAATATGACAATGGTTCTCTACCCTCCCCAATAGTCTTATAAAAACGATTAATAGCTTTGGAGTAGATGTACATATTTTGAACTTCCTTTCTGGACAGAGCACAAAGAAAACCTGGCTTGTTTGTGGTTGTAGAAGAATCATAGGTGGCTTTGTATAAGAAAGGCAGGTAGCTGCCAGGGACATCTAAGCCTCCTTCCTTTTCCCTGCTCTTTTTTTCCGTAATAACTTTTTTCAATATATTGTCATTTTCTTCCTGATTTTCCTAAATAAAGTGAAATGTCAAATCAGCAGAGAATTAAAATGTATTTATAAAAAAAACAACCAAAAGGGCATCTGATGTTTTACAGACATTCCAACACCTTCAGGAAATTTGAACTCACACCAAAGGATCTGATATTCATTTGAATCTCCATCTGTGCTGAAGCACATGTGTGCACACAACACACATTGAACCACTACAGTGGAAAAAAAAATTCCCTGCTCTTAAATTATAGCAGCTCTCTACAATTCTTCTTTAACCACAAAGGCTTTGGTAGTTTTGAGACATTGCAGTGGCTTTGGGTGATCTGATCACAGAGCTTAGTTTTGTTAAAGAAATCCCTTTGCTGAAAGGTATGGAAAAGCTGTAGGAGAAACACAGGGAGCTGCAAGTTCACAGCATGAGGGTAGTTTGGAGTAAAGGGGCAGGGTTCAAGAAGCTGTTGTGGCAGCAGACACCCTACAGCCAGAGTTAACGCTGGAAACACTGCAGTTTTAGTTCCCTCACCAGAAATCCCCATGCTCACAGGAACGGATATAGTCATTAGTCCTCAATGGGAATATGACCTTTCCCTTTAAGTATCTGTGTGATGCTTTTGATCCTTTTGACTCTCTCTAAGGGATAGATTAAATATGTGGCACAATGTCTACTCCTGAGTGAGGATTAAGCCTGGCTTTTGGAAGTAGAACTATATTGCCTAACCCATCACCATTTATCACATTCTCTGGGGACCTGTTCTCCATTTTTCTTCCCCTCCCCCCAAACTTTTAGAAAATTCCCCTTCTCTGGGGCTTAATATTGATCTCAGCTGCATCAGCCTTGGCTTCACTGTAGTTACTTCTGATGTTACACTGAAACAGGTTCTATGTCTCAGATATCTTGTTAAACAAAGTGCTGTTCTGACACTCAGGTCTTATGCAACCTGCACCTTCTTTAACATATTTTTGTGTTTGAATTTTAATAATAATTACCTTAGCATGATTTATAGTTTTGTATCACCGTGTATTTCAGTGGAATTCCCTGAGCATAACCCTTGCCTTGTATTCTTGTATTCTGATTTAATGAAGCAGTGAAACATATGATTACCTTCAGGACCTGTGTAAATCCCATTAACTTCAATTAAGCCCAAGAACATGTTTTAGTACTTCACTAACCAGGGACGCTTAAGGCTAACATGCACATAAATGTTTTGCTGTATCAAGTCTTAGTGTTTTATTAATTTTTATTCCTGTTTCTCTTTTACTCTGATGATACAATAATTTTGCTCTTGTAGTATCCTTGCATGCTGCTTTCAAGTTAGAAGTTACACTGGGACTGAAGGTCTCATTCAGGAGAGGATAAAATTAATCCGTTCTGCAGCTGTGAACCAGAGAAGTCCCAGCAAGCTTCCCAGTAAAATGAAAAAGTGATGGTATGCCACTCTGGCTCATAAAAATGTAATTTAAGCATTGCCCTCTCAATAAAAATATCACATTTAGGACACAGTAATCCCCTTCTGAACCTTATCTTACTTTTCAACAGCTCTTTGGACTCTTAGAATTGATGCACGTTGAATTTCCTGTTGGTCAGGTAGCATGACTTTCTGCAGCTCCCTCCCACAACCCCAGCTTTGCACGTCATTCTAAGCAGGCAATATCCAGTCACAGGCAGAAAGTGGAATCCGTGGTCTAAAATTCAGTAAATTCAGGAGATTTAAGGTACTTAGTCGACAGACTTCAGAACTACTACTGCTCAGAGCTGTGGCCTTTGCAATATTGCACCAAAATGACTGAAACTTCAAAAATGCTTTTCAATTGTTTTCTCAAGACTCCTGCCAGAGTCTTTGCCTTCTTTTCATACTTTTTTCTTTTAATGAGCTCCTGATTTATGACAAGAAATCACCAGACACCTAGGTTCTCTGGGCTTATTAAAGCAGACAAATTCTTTGGTGTTAGAAAATCATCGTAAGAACATATATTTTTTCCATATTAGATTGGATCATTGTAGGCAAGTGCCCCAATTCTCCTCCCAGCTATGCTCTGGAGGTATTTCAGCACAAGGGAAAAATAACCCTTTCCAGTTTCTGGCTCAATAAAGCCAATGTTTTCAGTAGGGGCAGAAGGTTGATTCCTTTCTCGTCCCCACAGTATTCTGCATTTTACCTATATCAAAAGATTTGCTTGCTCTGCCTGAGCATGTACAGTGTAGTTTATCTTCCAAATAGGAATCGTCTTTCTAGCTTCCATGTCTGATCTGCACTGGTGATTTATATGCTCACTGTCTGTTTTCACAATGTCTTTCCTGGCTGTCTTGTATCTCTCCCCTGTGGAGCACTGGGCCTTAGAATCATTGCAGTAAGGACAGGCAATCAGTCTTCTTTAGATACATATTGGATTTTACTGGTGCCTGAGTCTATGGAATGTGCCAATGTCTTTTGTGGTTCTGGAAGGGAAACCTCAGAAAAGTGTGGAGTTTTGGTTTGGATAACAGAGGAGCTGGTTGGGACTTTTTAAAACAAAGTGTTCTTTTTTTATTGTTCTTTTCATCAGATAATGCTGGGAATAGATGAGCAAGTTTCAGAAGGAGTTTTGGAGCTGCAGGGTGGTGTTTCTGCTCAAAATCACAGAGCCATATGTTAGCTTTGGGTTCTCTCTTTGGAAGCAGCCTCATTGCAAAACACAGCTCTGCTTCATTCAGATAAGGGATTTAAGATTATAGGGATGGCCACATCAGGCAGCCCAAATGCGTCTCCAGCCCTGCAGCCTGTCTCACAATAGTCAGTAGTATGTGTCTGCCAAACACATACTGAAATTTTCTGTGCCAGTGCAAATTGGAGTCAGTCATGTGACATATCAGTAATTAATAGTCCTTGATTTTTTTTCAGCATTTACCCCTATTTTTCCCCATTTCCCCCCGTTTCCCCATTTCTAGCCACTTTACACGCAATATAAAATTGTAGCACCTGCAACATCCTGTAAAAAGGATTCACAGAGCTTGAGTGTACCGTGTATGAAGTGTCTTGCATGAGGGATCTCTACTTTGGGCCTGCCAATTGCTATTTTATTTGATAATCTGTAGTTCTTATATGGGAAGAATACATGAACTGTTATTTCTATTCACCTTCTTGCCATTCAATGTTTTATTAGGCTTATATTACTGCTTCTCCAACCAGAACAGTCCTGATCTGCTCAACCTTCTTCATACAGAAACTATTTCACACCTTTCTCCTTCAATGAAATGTATCTGAAACAATTCCAATACAGTCTCCTGTCTGTATCATATCAAATGTGCATGGTCTAGCCTCAGGCTACTGAGGGAATTTTTTTTGTAAATAAAGACTTAAATGTTATCTGAAGCAAGATTTTCCCTGTGGTTTTAGAAAAGTTGTGTGCTTCAGTCACAGAAGACACGGATAGTCCTTTCCTTTCAGTGCTTCAATGGATATTTTTTTCAAACAAAGAACACTATTATTTAATACCCAAAGAAAAGATAGCAGTGTCTGAGATCACCTCTAATAGCCAAAAGTGTTTGGCTTAGAAATAAAAATCTTTGGACTGTCAGATCTGCCTGAGTTATCAGGTTATTTCTTACTGTCTTAAACAAGGCTTTCTTTTGCTTTTCTCTTTGAAAGGCCCTTACTTCATCCCACTACAGCATGAGGGGTGAAGAGGGTAAGGAGAAATATAACAAGGGACTGCAAAGCTGCCAGTTCTAACCTCTGCAGTAAGTGAGACACGATTACACAAATTTTATGTTTGGTGTGAAAAACTTGTCTTCAATTCATTTGCCTAAACATAGGTTGTGGACACCATTTGAGACAAAACAGGCTACCTGGGACACCAGATTATCTCTTCCCATATAAAGAGAAGCTGCGTCTTTCTGGAGTGATAGCTAGTGAACTGACTAGGTATCTTCAGGGTTTATACCACAAACACATGAGTGTGGCAATGTATTGCACATCTTATTTCTTCCATTCTGGTTTTCACTGTCTGTGCCCTGCATATTTGTTTTAATTTAAAGGTATAGTACAAGTCAGGTACAACACACATTTGGGTATAGTTCAGCTCATTTTTAAAGGATATGCACAAAATTCCATTCCCTAAAAAAACAGTAGAAACAACAGATAATGTTTGTAACTTACTTGCAGTATCTCAGTTGCTTTCAGCACTCAGGTTGATGTTTCACATTTCTTTGGAAGTCTGCACTTTTGTGACTGTTTCCTCTGAGACTAGGTCTTATTTGTTTTAATGATCTTAAGGCAGTCATTCAACCTTGCGTTAGATTCAAGGATTCTAGGTCCATTTGATTTTGACTAGAGTTAGACCTTCCTGTGTCCTTGGGTATTGTTTTCTGCTGTTTCAAGGTAACGTCTATACATAAATATATCTTTCACTTGCTGAATCCAGAAACTTTGTATACATCAGTGATAGGTTAGTGGTGGCAGCCTTGAAAACCTCCCATCTTTTAAGATTGACTCAGAAATTCAGAGGTTACTAAAAATAGATTACAGGGGAGTCAAATGCCTGCAGCTGAACAAAGGAAAAAGACTATCTAAGCAATCCAGTAAGATATACAGATATCCTTTAAAACATGTTCGTTGCCAATGAGATGTGAATCTATTTCAAGATTCACTTTTCTTTTGTGAGTTAATTGGACCAGATCTAAGTTTTCTCACCAACTCTCCTTTTCTGCTCATAGAATCTATATAAGGAGCCGTAAAATTGTGTGGGTTGGAAGGAACCTCTGGTTGGGTTAAAGGAACCTCTCCTTCCAGTTAAAGCAGGCTGCTGAGGGCCTGGTACAATCACCCTTGATGTATCACCGAGGAAGGACTCTTTACAGACTCTGTGGACAAGCACTCTAATGGTTTTGGGTTTTGTTTTTTCTACACCTCATCAAAATTTTCTGTGTTCCAGCTTGTGCTTCTTGTGCTGTGGCTCTCTGAGAGCCACAGTGGCCTGAGAGAGGCAGAACAGGTCACCAGTCTGGATACCTGTGCGTGTTAACAGGGTGATTGTTAGTACTATAGCCTTGAATGCAGACACACGATTTGAATGATCACTTGTGTAATAACAATTTCTACCTCAACTTCTAGCATTATCCTTTAAAATGAAACTTTTGAGAGAGAATCACATCTTATATAATGACTTGAACTTAGGAAATACAGACTGATTTGGATATTAATAAAATCTTGTTCCTGGGATTTGTATTCTATGTTCACTTATTTCCTTGAAAGTTTTTGAGGAGAAATGACAAGCAAGTTGAACAGACAGATGAATGGGCAAACAGCACTAATTCAACTGTTTTATTTTTGGAAAATCAAACTAAAATGCTATTTTTCCTTTCAAAAATACGTCTTTAAATCCATTTCCTAATAAAAAGAAACGTAAGGAATTTACATTTTAAAAAATTTCTTTTCTTTTTAAGTGCAAAATTAAATTATGTATTAGATTTTGAAGTTTTTAAGGACATTCCTTTACCAGAAAATGGTATTCTGTGGTATGTTATGAATGCCTGAATGAGTTGTGTCTACTGCCAAACTGTTGGAAAAGTCCCCTGCAAGTTTTTGTCCTGAGACAATTACCGGTCTCCCCAAGAGCATCTGAGGATGATTTGGAATGTAGCAGAGACCATAGTTCATTCTCAATAGGTAGTTTTGGAAAGTAAACAGGAGTTGAACAGATATATACATTCTAATCCATATTGTTAGCCTTAATGGGAAAGAATGTTCACTCGCCTGTTAAATTCTACTTGTATGTACTTTGACATCTTTTACCAGATAGAAGTAAACCAACTCATTTAATCTAATTTGTTATATATAAAATTATATAATTTATTTCTGGTAGATCTATTTTTGGAAGTCTCACAATTCCCAATACAGAAGGAAGACTCAATTTCTGATCTCAACAGTTTATCTTTATTCCCTGTTGACTGCAGGTTATTACATGATGGTGGTGTTTAATTTGCTTTTCTAATTGTGCCATAATTAAAAGTAGATTTTTTTTCTCAAAGGTCTTGAATCCTTCTCGGCACCTAATAGTTACTGATTCATTATCTTTGCTAGATATCTTTGCTAGGAATAAGAAATAGAATTATGTTCGTGGAGAGTGATGAACCGTTGTGAATCCAACTTAGTCATTTGACATCACAACCAATTCTGCATTTGTTCATGCATTGAGCAGATGTGTTGTGCATCTGAATGCCTAGTCCTTGGAGATTTAAGGACCTGAAACTCATATCATCTGTAGCATTTAGGGCCATCAATCTTTTTGGATCCAAATTCCAGAAATTTCGGTAGGTTAAAATTATAATTACCTTTAAGTATTTTTCTTCTGATCTGTAGAAACTAACTTGTCCCCTAAGTTAGGTGTCTAGATTCCCATTACTGTTTTAAACCAGTATCTAGAATAGTTGACTAGCTGACCACAGAAGCACCTAAAATCAAAAGGAAAACAGTGAACTGCCAAGAGTAAATGAGTAGGTAGTACCCATTTCCTGAAGATTAAATGATGCCTCTAAACTACTTCCAACGGTATGAGCAGAGCTTACTCAAGTCTTTTGAATTACTCTGGAGTAAAAATAGAGAATAACAATGTCTGCTTTTTATACATGATTAGAACTGCATTAGAACCAATATGCATCAAATAATGTCAAATCCCAGCGAGAAGAATTACTTGCCCAGTGTTTCTGTTGGCAATGCTGAAGACCGCATCTGGTACCATATTTTTAGAAATATGTGTCTTGCAAGTCTTGTACTAAGAGAAGCAGCTGGGTTATGTCCCACATGAGATTTAAGCATACCTGTGTGACACAGATGTGTGACAGAGTGCAGCTAACAGGTGCAACCAGGAGATGCAGCAGTCTGTGTCAATTTGAGCAGAAGGGAGCACAGAAGGGGGCCAGAAACTGTGGAAGATGGTGTATACACTCAGCAGTGGTTGTGAGCTCTCATGGGGCAGAAACTAAAGCATCTTCTTCTGTCCTTAACTTAACCTGAATTCCCAAGGGAGGATGGAGCTTTGCAGGTCCATGGGTGCAGGGATGCCTCACTGACGTATCCTGTTTTCAGCTAGGATAAAGCTAATTTTCTTCCTAGTGGCTGGTACGGTGCTGTGTTTTGGATTTAGTATGAGATGAATGTTGATGACACACTGAAGTTTCAGTTGTTGCTAAGCATTGTTCACACTAAGTCAAGGACTTTTCAGTGCTGACCCCACCCAACCTCACCAGCCTGTAGGCTGGGGGACACAGTAAATTGAGTGGGGACACAGCCAAGATAGCTGAACCCAGCTAACCAAAGGGATATTCTGGACCGTATGGTGTCATGCACAGCACATAAACTATGGAGATAGCAGGCTGGGGCCCACTACTCAGGAACTGGCTGGGCATTGGTTGGCAGGTGGTGAGCAAGTGCATCACTTGTTTGTGTATTCTAATTATTATTCTAATCATTCTAATTATTATTATTACTATTATTGATATTTTATTTCCTTCCTTCCTTCCTTCCTTCCTTCCTTCCTTCTCTCCCTCCCTGTCCTATTATTGTTTTTATCTTAACCCATGAATTTTGCTTCTTCTCTGAATTCCCTCCCCACCCTTCTTTGGGGCTGGGTGAGTGAGCAGCTGTGTGGTGCTTAGCTGCCTGCCTGGCATGACGTGACGCTNGGTGGTGAGCAAGTGCATCACTTGTTTGTGTATTCTAATTATTATTCTAATCATTCTAATTATTATTATTACTATTATTGATATTTTATTTCCTTCCTTCCTTCCTTCCTTCCTTCCTTCCTTCTCTCCCTCCCTGTCCTATTATTGTTTTTATCTTAACCCATGAATTTTGCTTCTTCTCTGAATTCCCTCCCCACCCTTCTTTGGGGCTGGGTGAGTGAGCAGCTGTGTGGTGCTTAGCTGCCTGCCTGGCATGACGTGACGCTGGGGCTGGAGGAGATGGTGTCCTTAGCTGCAGGAGGTGTGCACTAACAGAGGATCTGTGTCACCAAGTAAAAGAGCTGCACAAGAGCTACAGACTGCATTGCATCAGAGACAGGAGAAAGGAGTTTGATGAGATCTTCTCCAAGACCTTGTAGCTGCAAGAGCCTGAACTCCAATTGTATGAAGAGAAGGGCGGGCAGAGTCATAGGGGTCAGAGACCCTCACGATGGTGAGGGCTGCAAGCTTCCGACTTCTGGCATCAGGGAAACAGCTCCTGCTCTGCCTGCAGTTCGGCAGCTGCAGAACAAGGTGACTGTTTTGGTTGCAGACAAGGGGCTGGGAGCTTTGCCTAGAGCAGACCCTGAGCTTGCAGAGCCTGAGCCCCAGCAGCACAAGAGACAATCAATATATTCAAACAGAAGAAATTACATTTAAACATAAGAAAATACCCTTTCACTGTGGTCAGGGTAGTCAAACACTGGAACAGGATGCTTGGAAATTTTGTGGAGTCTCTCTACCTGGAGATATTTGAAATTGCAGTTTAATGTGATCCCGAGCAACCTGTTCTAGCTGAGCTTGCTTTGAGCAGCGGTTCATAGTAGATGCTCTTCTGAGGCTCCTTCCAACCTCAGCAATTCTATTTTTCTTTGTCATAGTGGAGGGTTGTGAAGACATATCAAAAGAGGATAAATAGTCAGCGTGGAGCAATAAATTATGAGCTTCTGGTACCCAGACTTTTTAATTAAGAGCTAGTTGAGGTACATGTGACCTGTGTATTGCTGTGCAGGCATATTCATATATGGAAAACATCTAGTTTCTAGATCCAGATGGAGCATAAGGAAAGTTTAGTCAGGGCAGTTCTATCCATGACCAGATGTGGGATTCAAGAAACACATTTGAATATTGCAAAAGAAAGCAGTTAGGGCATTTAGACACCACCTGATTTAGGTGTAAATCAGGCCTTTTTGTATGTTTTTTATATTTTAAATTTTAATTCTTGAATTTTCTGTATATCTGTACTTGAGTTGCTCAGGACATTCTTAATTTTCCACCTTCAGGCTTAATCATGCACAAGGAAGAGAGGAGTGAAAAAGTTCACATCCACCTCCAAAAGAGAAAACAAAAAGAGATTTTTGTCTGTCTTTCTGTACATTCCTACCTTTGAGGCCATATCATTGCTGATGCTCTGTGCCAGCAGTCCTGCATTCTTAATTTGAATATGTATGTAAATGGATGACCCTCACCTTCCCACAGCTGTACAACTATTATAACTTCAAATAATGTTTTACAGCTGGGGCACAGAGCTGAAATACTACGTGTGGTTACTTACTTCTTTATATATGGTATCCTTCAGTTCTAGTACGTGTCTGCTGTTCCGCAGTAGGGCAAATATTGACATACAGTATTTTGCTCCCCTTTAGCTCTCACACTTCCCTTTTAACCAGATGTAACCAAACTCTTTCCTAACCTAGTCTGTCTCTACTGCTACGTATGTTGACACCGACGGACTTGTGGGTAAGTAGGCCTGTCAGCAGTGGATATTTTTCTCCTCCATTGTCGTTGGAATAATGACATCTCTTTCTTTATATGGTTTTGTGTCCCGCAACTCAATAATCCAGTGCAGACCTCACTGTCTGACTGCAAGACACCAGTCTGTATTTCGCCTAATAAGCCTAAACAAAGGAAATCCCTAGACTTAAGGACAAGAATGTGTCCTGCATTCTTAGTATTATGCAGACTAGAGAGCAAAATTGCTCTCCTATTTAAAGTCAGAATCATTACTCATACCTGCATCACCATATTATTTTAAAATGTAGCAAACAACATTATACATAATTGTTTTACAACAGCAAGGTTTTATTTGCTATTTTAAATGTTTTCCTTGTTTTCCACTTTAAGAGAAGAAGAATATAAATGTTCTAGAAGAATACATGCTGAGGATGGCTTTCAGCTGCTGCGCTCTTAACTTCAGCCAAATGCCTTAGAAGTGCAGGTATGTTTACATCTGGGTTTTATTTCTGGTCCACCTTTAATAAAGATGCAACAACGATAAAGCAAAACACAACACAACATGATAATATATGGCACATAATAAAAAACTGCCATAAGTACACAGGGGGCTCAATTTTGCTTTCACTCTATCTCTGCAATACTCCACTGTTCAAGCCTAAACCTTTACAATTGTCAGAGTTCCTTGTGGTTCAAAAAGAGACATTTTCCAGAATAATGAGGTCACTGGTTCCCATTTGCCATTCCACAATATTCTGTTTATTCCTAGAATCCCTGTTCTTTCAGCAATAGCTGATGCTCTCTGTAGCTGTTACTCCTGTGGGAATTGAGACTTTAAACATTCATTAAAAAGTGAATTGCTATTGTTGACAAAATACAGATGGCCAAGCATGAACTACTGACACCTATGAGCACACTTTCAGTGCAGTGCATGGCGTCGTGGCCATGTGAGTGCTCTGGTTGCTTTTACCAAACCAATGTGTGTCCTTTGTTACCAGACTGGCCCTGGTGTGTGCTTATATTCCTTTTCCTAAATATGGCACAAGCTGTTAATTTCTTTAAAAAATGAACTGAACTTATTTCTGCATTTGAGAGTGAGAAAAGATATGCTCTTTCACAGCAAAACTGTTAGTGGACAATATTTGTACAAGGCTCAGCTCACAAGATAATTAGCCTGAGTCAAAGCTCTGCTTCAGGCTGCTGCAAACGTAACACTCGAAGACTCCCAGAGGCTCTGTCTGGGTGTGCTCCCTAACCATGTCCTTGATCATCCGGGGGAAACCTTGCTGGGCCAGAAACTGGGGTGTGGGGGTGAAGGCTTGAAGGGAGTGAGCAAGAAGCCGGGGTGCAGCTGGGGCACACAGACACAGACACACACACAGGGCTGTAGGGTCTGGGAGGCACACCCGGCCTCCACAGGTTAGACACAGCCGTTGCTTTACACCAGCCATGTATTTAAATAGTTTATTAAGCTGCAGCCGACAGACTTGGTCTCTGAAGACTGCAGTTAGATGCTACACCTGGGTGTAACACGCAGCATTACACTTGCATAATGACATGTACTGCACTCAAGGTTAACGTGGAAAAAGCTGAGGGAAAGCTCAAGCATTTAACATTTTCAGCTTTGGGAATACTCTGTGGTAAGCAAAGACTGAGACAATAAGGTGAAACTGGTTGGGGTTTTTTGCCTCATTTTCAACACTTCTAGAGGCAGAAATTTTGGGCAGAGAGGTAGAAATTGCAAAGCTACATTGAACTTCAGGTTATTTGGGACTTAAGTTTTCTTCTATTTTTATATCTTCTCAATGCCAGTATATCTTACTTTTTTCCCCTCACCCTTATATATATAAGTAACATTTTTTTTTCTCTCTTTTGCTACTGATATATTCAAACTCTTCTTTTTTCCCTCCCCTTTTCTTTATTTATAGTTTTGTGGTCCTCTGTTCTCCCTCACAGTCTTTTTTTTTTTTCTTTTTTTCCCCAGCTTTTAGTTCTTTTCTAGATGTGGAGAATTGAAACTTGTTATTTTTTTTCTCCAAATGGTATTTCCCATCTATTGTGTGTGCGTGCATATATGTGTTTGTGTGTGCATAAGAGAGAGGACAGGAGATACTGTAAGGCTGCCAAGAAAAATCAAAATTGGAGGAGACAGGAGAGCAGAGGGAGTAAGAGAGTGTCTTATTGAACTTAGAGAGGAATGAGGCCCACCTGGGGCTGAACCAGCCGTTGGGAAGATTAAGGAAATAAAATAATTATGGAAAGTTAGTGCTGGAATTGTGAATGGGCCTGAGAGACCTGGCTGAGGCTCAGGAACTGGGAGTGGTGGCTGCCTGAGCTGAATCAAACGTTAAAGTCACTCAAAAATGGAACAAATAAGGATACAATAGACACACTGAGAAATTGTACTTTTGTACTTTGACTTGACTTTTTTAGCCTTATGAATTGAAAGAGGGTGACTTTTTCTTTTGTAAAAAATGGAATCTGAAAAATATAAACCCAGGACTATTTGGTGAACGTTTAGAGTACTATGACAAAATACCCAGAAATAAGAACCCAATCTGTAAGGAATAGCTCCTCCAATCTTTGACCTTTCAAATCAGACCAAAGCTCTCGGCACCAATGCAGTGAAACACAAACAGGGTCATCACATTTAAACCGACATAGCTGTGAGCTTAAGGTTCCTGCTTCTCCCTGTTTTTTCATAAAGAAGACTTAAGGTAATCTCTTTCTAACTGAGTGGGTATTGTCTGCTTCCGAAATGCATTATCCCAAAGCTAATGCTAAAATATAAAGAACAAGACAGTAGCTTGAATATTCCTTTTTTGCATAATCATCCAAATGACTCTAGTGCACATCACAATGAGAATTTAATGCTTCATCTTTTATTCTGTGGTTTTTTGGTTCTTATTCCTCTGAACTTTAAAAAGTTCATAGAAAAAAATGCACTTTAGTAAATAAAAGTATCTTCTACCATGCACATTTCCTTAAAAAATAAACCCCAATGCTTTAGAAATTATCTAGTTTAGCTTCCTAGTACACTTTTCATAATATCAAATAGATTTATTTGGTAGGATGTGTATTATTAAATCTTAAATGAAGTGTGGTTTGAAATTTAGAACCAGTTCCTCAGCTAGCATAAATTGTCACAGTCATCCACTTCAACACGTCAAGTTCTGCTTATGAGCAATAGAAGTAGACTGGATTGAAAGGTGCAAAAAGTTGGTGGACAATATGAAAATGAGATGATCAGCACAACTTTCATTATCTTTTGTCTGGATCAATATATCCATTTGAATATATAAACATGCTACTTGTGCCTTGTTTTCCGTATTTCTTCGTAAATATCCCTTAATAGCTTAATTATTATTAACATAGTGACTGGACTTACAGTCTGATGTTGCATATGCAGCTCTTTTGTATTATGTCATATAAAAAGTTTGTAAATACGGGGTTATTTTAAGACTGGTCTTGTATAATAATATGGTAGGTATGAAAGGGAAGCAAGTTTAATGCAGTGATAAATGGAGTAGAAAATTCTTGTATTCTAAATCTTGATGAATACCATCAACACTTTATGACTGAGGGATTTGAGGAAGGATGGAGGAGGAATAGGATAGCAGTGATCAGAGTAAGTTTTTTTTTTTATTGCAAAGAAAGATTAAAAAGGCTTACAAAGAAAAAAATCTCTTTTAATAGCTGTATGCTACTTTTTTTTTCTAATCACAACTTGCACCACTGATACAGTAAACAAAACTGACACAAGAACATGTCATTATTAGATGGCACAACTCACACTACCAATTTTTGTAGGTCATATAGTCCTTACCCGACCACTGCAGAAAGCATACAATTTTGAAATGCTTGGAGGGGCCCACCAGATATTAACTTAAGAATTATTGGTTGTGGGTAGAAATAGGCTGAAGGCATTTCCTGCTGTGAACAACACTTGGAAGTTCTCCTTTTGCAGTACTGTAGAAAACAATGGTAGAATTTATGCAGCATTCATAGACAGCAGATATCCCCAGACACTTCAGAAATGCTATCAAATTAAAACTGCTCTTCACTAGGGCTTCATATTTTGTTTTTGTTGGCTGAATAACAATAATTCAAGTGTGAATGTAAAATGAATCTTATTTACTAGATTGTTGAATTGTGGATATTGTAAGATACTGAAGAGATTTTTTTAAATATTTATTTTCTGTTCTGGTGGAGGTGATAAAGACTTTCTAAATTATAGGTGATGAAAATGCAATCAGGAACTGTGAGCATTGCCCACCCTGAAATCACAATCAAGTCTCCATGTCTCTCTGACCTGACTCATGACTGGTTGCTATTAAACCTGTGTGTTATCTTTTCCCGATGGATTCAGTTCTATAAATCTTGTCAAACACTACTATACCCAGGAGGTGCAATATGAAAATCCCAGGTTATGGATTTGGGAAGAGCTATCTCTCTAGCCCTTTATGTTTGTTGATGACTCCATGCCACTCAATGCAAGTCCAGATCATACTTGTACTTACTGCAGTATCTTTGACTTTGATGAATATTGGCCCACAGGCTCTGGAGGGAGTTTGACGCAATGCTGTCCTAACCACCTTTACCCTGGGAGAGACCTAGAGATGTTCGAATATCGAGGTTTTCCCCATCTCCATGCAAGCCCAGACAATAGCACGTGAGCATCACCTGGGTGCTTGCTTTGCTTTTCTCTCTTTCACTGGAGGCAGGAATTGGCTTATAGCAATGGGAGGTGAGCAAAGGTTTTAGTGGAGAACCATAACAACCAGCTGCTATGAATGAGCTGACATAAAGGTTAGTATGCTGACTGCTCAAGGCAGAGCAGAAAAGTTGCTTATGGATAAAGCAGGAAGATATTTTGAATCTTGCTGCCTTTTCTCATTTGCCCTAGGGAAAAGGCTACTATGTTGTCCCTTTGACTTAGAGCCATGCTAGTGGGACAGGCTTAGCACTCTGAGTTATTATTCACATTTTCCTGTAAGACCACAGATGTGGTTGCTTAAAAGATTTTGAATGTTTGGATCTGAATGTATTTAAGATGGAAAATTGTGCTCCATTCTCGTGAAAAGGTGCTGAGAACTGCTGTTGTCTGTTTGACAAATCATGCTATCCCTGCATTTAAAATCAGTGGTGTAGCCTTCTTAATGATTTTCACTATCATTATATGACATGGGATGGACTGGGCTCACGACCAAATGTGTACTATATGGCTGGCTGTCTGAAGAACAGAGGGATTGAAAAATTAGCAAAGATTGATTTAATGATGTAGCAATTTCTTGAAGAACCAGCAATGTCAGTCTTTTTCCTTCTTTTGTTTGAAGACTGAGAAAAGGAGGGATTGTCCACTTTCTATATGTCCAAACAGATTCATGTACCTGAGATAAGAAATTCTACGCAATAGCTTTTACTTACATCTAGGTAACAGTGAAACTTTACCTGGCTTATGTTAATGAGAATTGTAGTAGAGTCCCCATCTAACCCCATGAGAGTACAAAGTTTCTCTAAAGACAGACTCATTTTTTCACTAAGCCTAAGAAATATGTGAATACATTAATGATCTTAAAATATTCTGTGTGAACAAAGAAAAAAATGCTTGGCACTTAATTGAGGCACTCTAATTCATTTGCACAGGGAAATCAAACCCACTTTTATTGGTTTGTATCAATTTGCATCACACTAAGGAGAGGAAGAAAGTAATTGGTAATATTAGTACTACTTCTAAGGAGTAATTAGAATTTACTTGACTTTCGGGATTAGAATGGATTTAGATTTGGTTGCTCCTAAAGTTGGAAATAAAAGAACCTTTCATTTTCAAAGTACAGGAAGAAAAAAATATTCCCTAAACTCTATCATAACAGTGGAAAAAAAATACTTGTGATTAAGAAATGCAAGTCTACACCTTGTGGAGAAGCTGTATTGATTTTGACCAAATGGGACAAAACTTCTTAGGTAAAAATGCAGTGTTATATTTGCAGAGGGGAAGGGGAGGAGGGATGATTGACTGACAATAGGAAAATTTACCTTCTGTCCTTGGTTGTAAGTAGGATATAATAACACTTTAAATTATGGAGCTGCTAGAGAATATTTTATTGGAAGCTATTCTAAGCAGTGGCTGGAATAGGCTACATGGGATCCTTATCTGTCCCAAATCTCAAAATGTGGTCAAGCCCACTCAGCAAAATGTTTGGATGTATTGGAGTTTGCCCAAGTACAAACCCCACTAGGAAAGCCAATGATTTCTATTGGCTTGGGGAGTTTTTGTAGCAGGACTTTACAGAGCCTCAAGTAGGACCTATTGTACTTTTTGAAAGTGTAGAAGGGAATGAAGTTTGATGTGCTGGATATTTTATTTAAAGAGTTAATGAACTGACATATGTTTATACTTACTACTGATAATCTTCCCTTGGAAAACCCATCTAACTTCTTAACTGTACAAAATTGGCATCCTGTATGACCTAAATTGGATTTGAAAATGATATTTGGATAAAAATCAAAAAAATACATCCTACTGGTTATATATGATTGCTTTATTATGTTTGATAAGAATGTAAAGCCAAAGGATTTGACAGTCCCAGAGCCTGGCACGTAAAATGAAATTCCTGAATGTAAATTAGACAGATTAAACTATCCTTTAAAAGACTCTTGATGGAGAGTAGGATGCATTTAAAATCCAATAAACTTCAGACCTCCTTAAAATGGCTTAAAATGAGGTCCAGAATGCTTGCTAAGTAGAAACTCCACTGGTTTTGATTTAATAAAAAAATTGTGGATTCTAATTTGAAAAAATGCCATCACTGTATTCACCTTGCAGAAATAAATATGAAACCATATGGAGAAGCATATTTCCACAAATGTTTTCCAATTTAAGATGAATTAACTGTATGCTCTACTGCGTAATCAAGCAACAGCAAATTTCTTGTATTTTTCTACAGTTATTAAAGAAAATAATTTCAGCTTCTCTATGACTTCTTATAAGAAATGCACAGAAAATAATGTGCTTTTGACAGACGTTCTAAGTGAATGTCTTAATAATTTTTTGTAAGATATAGGTGTCATAAGTAAGGATGAGGTATTTTTATGTTACTAAGTTGCATTTGTGATTGGCCTTGCTGGCAAAAGAGCACAAAAGAGTCTTTGTTATACTCTCAGTAGAGCTATTTATACATTGTGACTTACTGTGTCCAAAAACTGCTTCCTGCTTCCGTTAAAAAGTAGTCCCTCCAAATAAAATAAAAGCCATAAACCCTGACATTACTCAAGCCCTGTCTATTGAAACAACAACAAAAAAAATCACACATGATTTTGCATTGCCTGTATAGAGTTCTCTTGAGTTTACTTAAATACAGTTCCAGATGAAGCATACTGTGAAAGCAATGCCTTCCATACCTAAAGAAGCAGAGAGACATTTTATTTGTTTTAAAAATAATGATGGTCCAAGAAATCAGGTGCACCTACAGGGTATAGCTGAAGCTGGGGAGGACTGTAGCAGTTCTGGTCATTGTATAGACAGTAAGCTCTGTAGTCAGCAATTACTCTTTTTGTGTTGTGCTTGAAGACCCTGGGGAGACCTGATACATGTTTTGGTCTTCGTGAAGTTTTAATACAATCAAACAATATAAAAAATAACTCTATCTGCACGTCTTCCCTCCTGGTTCCCCATGCCCTTGATCAGCCACAGCTCTTTCCCCCATATCTATATGTGCTCACTAATGAGTTTCACTTGGATTTCATGATATTTTTAAAGATAATATGCCAGGTTTCCTACCACTTCTATGTAGATCTAGGAAAAGACCCCCAAAGCAAACCATCAAAAAAAAAAAAAAACAGAAAAGAAAGAAACAGTCAGATAAGATTTCTGTTCTTCCCATTCTGAGAACACATACAACTTTTTGTAGCATTATAGTGTTGGGCAATAAACTTAGTCCAAAAAGATGTAAGAAAAATCTCGTCCCTTCATACAGACTAGTGCTCAGTATAGGCATAAACAAGAATTCCTAAATCCATGAATATTAGAAGGCTTCTCTTAAAATTTTCAGTATGATATAAAAATTTTTAATGAAACCCCAACCAGCTATTAACATGTCTTTTTTTATTGTGAATGAAAAAAATTCCACTGTCCTATAGTTTCCAATCCTCTCATCCATGTTGGAAAATTTAATATAAATAATGTATATCTCTATATATTACAAAACGTAGAATTTGCTGCCTCAGCTATCTTTCTGACTTTTTCTCCCCCCCAATACACTCAATATGGCCTTTGATTTTTCTATGATCATTCTGTAGTGTGCCAGGGAGAACTCATTCACCACTTTCTTGCCAGGAATAACCTAATCAGGCGACAGGTGTGAATGGGAATGAAGTGAAAATTGGAACTATTTAACTGCATCTAAACCAACTGCTCTGGACATAATACATGTCTCTGTCCCTAGAGGACACTCAAATCTCTCATTTTAAATGTGTTAATAGCATTTATAGACTAATTTTGGTTTAATTAGTACTATTTTGCTGTAAAACTAAAACAAAACAGAGTTAAGCAGAATCTCTGAAGAGCCTTGATTCCTTTACACACATTTCTCCACCAAGGAAAATAGACTCCATTTACCCTAAACCTTCTACCATTTGCATTGGAATGCCGCAGTGATATTTAATGAAGAAAAGGAAAAAAATGCTGTTGCTTATATTTGCATTATGTATTTTTTTAATGTAAGCATCTAATACTGTTCCCATGCTTAAATAGAAAAGCATAAATAAACTTTAATTTTCATTGCAATATTTTATTCACAGATATTTTCACCCATTTCAGGAACATCATAGCATGCACACAGAGACATATTTCAAGTGAGCAGTAGGGTTTTCACTGATTCTGGTGAGTCTTAACCAACTAAACTAGATAAACTGTAATTTTTCTGGTCAGACTGTTAGGAATAATTCAAGGAGTGCTCTGTATAGAGCCATTATTTTTGCCTTCACACTTCATAATTATTATGCAACAAGTTAAGTTTTATTCACGGTTTTACACATAAATCCTGAAGCTCTGGGTTATTTTTTCCTTGTGTCAGAATGAGCTCCCAATAACGTGGATGGAAGTTCAACTTGAGTAAAGATAGAGTAATAAAAACTGGATCCGGATCTCAGGATTTGGCACATGGACACTGGATCTATTAAGTCATCTTGTCCATATTCCTGCCAATGCAGAATTGTTCCCTTCAGCATAATCTCCAGTGCCTTATTCAGTCCAATTTTAAATGACTTGGGTGAAGTGGTTTCCATTACTTCACTTGGTTGAAGTATTACTTATTCCACAGACTAATATAATGCTTTTCAAGCTGCTTCATTCTCATGGATCACTTCCCAATCCCAACATTTCCCCCAGACGAACGTGTATGAGTAAGGGTAAGGAAAATGTGTGTAGAGTATAAAGGCCAAAAGGAAAAAGTGGCATGAAGTCCTTCCCCTCACTCCATTTTTTTTATGTCTTTCTCTGTGCTTCATATTTCTGATGTCTGCCTCTTCACTTTTGCCAGTAGGACTTGGACCAAACTCCCTGAGAAACAGATCCACTGTAAATTTTTCCCCATTTTTCTGCATGTGAATCAATCCCAAACTGTCCCACTTCCCCCCTCCCCCCTTCTCTGTTATATCCTATTATTTTTACTTTCCTCTGTATTTTGTTTATTTTTAGTAAGGCACTGACTTTTACCAGTTATTGCTGACTCTTCATTATTCATTATCTGTCACTTAACTCTTAAGGTATTATTCCAATTAGAGGGAATTTTTCATAGGGGATCCATGGAATGTATATTTTTCAAGTGAGTATGGGTGTATGCAATAAATATGACATTTTACAAATTATCAGGAACGCTAAAAGCAGTTATAATAGTAGACAAGATTGATGAAAAAACCATTGAGAAAGGGAACAAAGGTTTATGGGCCCTGTTTTGTAGTATATCACATGTAAACAGATAGTTAACACTTTAAATCACTGTGCATGGAAAATGAGGTTGAAATACTTGGTACTGTAAATGAAATTCTCTGCTAAGATCTTTGTTTCAGTTTTCAGCTACATATACAGTAGATGCTGCAGGAACAAAGACTGAAACTGGCACTTTATTGAGATGTAGAAATTCAACAGCAGGAAATAATCTTCTTTGAAAGAAACCCCTATTTCCGTCCTCTTTTTTTTTTTTTTTTATATATATCCTTTAGTAGCTGATCACTTAAAACAGGTGCTGTAATTCATGATTGGACATTAAACGTTTACGATGGATGGTGTCTGTGTTTAGAGACAACTTTATGTACCACTGCTTGTAAGGCACTTCCTTTCAGGAATCAAGTGGAAATAAGATCATGTAACACTGGCAAATTATACATTCAAAGATTACAGCTGCTTGGATTATTCATTGGAATTCACTTACTCAGTTTATTTTAATATATGTAATTATTCAGAAATGAAACTTGATTCCTAAAAATATGTTCTTTCAATAGATGTGTTCCATAAAGCAATAAAAAAGGATACCATATGGGTACAAACATGCCTGACTCTCATGTGCTATCAGTCCTGCCCAGGTTTTTGGGCTGTGACAGCTGTAGTGGGAACATCTGGAAGAAGTTGCCAGTCAATCATAAGGGCAAGCATGCCAGGGCAAGTCTGGCCATGCCAGTGAGAAAGTCAGGGCAGGGTCCTGAGATCGTGGTACGAAGTGCTGCCCGAGCACTGAAAAGCCTTATTGCAGCTTTGTTTGACTAATTTTAGATTCTCAGACAGAAATGAACTGCTTCCAACTGCCATCCACGTGAGTTGGCTTCATGCAGAATGATTACTGTCAGAGGGATATACTCACCTTCACTGGTTTACAAACCATTCTCTTTACTGAGCTATCAATATTTACCTCCAAAAGAATTAACATCTGTGATTTCAGCTGTGTAGAGATGAGGATTCACACCCAGCACAGACCATACTCTACTGAGTGCAATCAGATATCTAATAACACGGGTAGAGTTGTTTCAGAGATCCATCCATAAGCTCTGGCAGGATGGCATAGACAACTATCTCATGGTGTGGTTGAATCCACAGGGCTGTGCACCCCTTCTCTTTTCTTTGCTCAGATAAAGGTTTTATCTCCTCTGACACTTGTGCAGTTTTAAGAAGTTTTGAGATGCTTGTAATGTAGAGAAAAAACAAGCTCTTTTCCAAGGAAAAGACACATGAGAACTTTGAAAGGCATCCTGCAGCATGGGGATTTTCCTCCATTGCCCTGTGAAGTGTTTGTCTACCTGGAATATACCCTGCAGAGACAGAACTGTGATGAGATAGCTAGACACATTTTGTCTGCTGGGCACAGCCTCTGCTCTTTTCTCATGCCACTCTTACTAACTCTCTCCTTCCACCAGGTAGGGATTGTTCAGGAGCCACAAGGGACCTGCAGCACCTCCCCTGGGTGCAGCAGAGGTAGCTTCACTTGGCATACTGGGAATAGTTGGGTGTATTTGACTTTCCCCCTCCAGAATATGTAGGTGAGCACCCTTCTCACCTGTCCTAACTCTGCATAAATATAAACCATATGAATATAAAATACCTAGGATGTAGAACAAAGAAAGTACGTATTCATAATCCTTGTCTCACGTGTTTGAATGTTCATGATGAATCATGCATCATTAGCCCTAAATGTACTTATACCGAGCAAGAAAAACCCTAGTGCCAAATATCTAAGGTTTCTTTAATAGGTTTTTTCTCTTAAGTTGGATATTTAAGAGTCCTTTACATTTAATTACAATTCTGTCAGATTGGTAAATTAATTTTTCTGCTCCTTAGCAGAACAAGAGACAGAACATCCATAAAAGCAGCAGTTTTCCAACACATAGTATAAATGGTCTGTTATTCTAAGGACAAAAAGCAATAAAACAAAAATGGGATATCACCCAAGAAAAGATTTGAGAGGCAAATAGAACCTGGAAAAGAGAGAACACAGGAAAACAAGACACAATACAGAAGGTATGTCATATAGGAAACATTACATCCTCCTTCTGGAGACAGTCATCGTCAAACCTGCTATTATCAAAACAAAAGCTTCTTTGACCATAATTGGTCATAAAGGCATTGGATCCTTTTTGAGCTAGTCCTGTGTTAAGATGACGTCTGGACTTTTTTTTAATTTTTTCATCAAAACAGGTCTTCCTAATGGTAAGTTTGTTCAGAATACTTTTATATTATCTCCAAGCTGTTATTCACCAGGAGTATGTGTATGGGAGGAAGGGTGGTGAATGAGGCTGTAGCCAGCTCTGTCCCCATACTGGTGCACTGTCATCAGAATATGGATTAATAAAGCATGTTCTTAGAGAAAAACTCCTACTGAAGTATTTTATAAAGTCCCAGGTAATTTTAATGTCCAGAATATGAGCCCTGAGAACAGGCTCTTTAAGCACATTCTCATTCACTACCAAACTACCCAGGGTATTGCCATGCAATGAGCTCATTCAGATGTCAGTTTCCCACTTACCTGCTCCAGAATAAAAGTGAATTGAGCCAAGGTTCCAGGCATTATTACCTAGGCTGTAGTTAATTGCCATTATACTCAGCTTCAGGGACACAATCTGTAGGGCAGAGCCTTAGCTCCCCAAGACTTAGCTTGCTAACAGCTGTTGACTGACAACTTACAGCCCAAGCAGAGACAGTGACAGGTTTTCATTGACAACTAAAAGAAAAAAAACCCAATATGTTTTTCATCTGAATTAGTGTGTGGAGATTACTGCTTCGTTTTGCAGTAAGTAAACCTAAGACAGAGCTCCTTTGAAGAACATACTTTAGAAGCCTTTAGGAAAAAAAAAAACAAAAAAACCAAAAAAACAAACAAAAAACCAAAAAAACCAAAAAAAATCTAATAACAACAACTTCCCCAAATGTTTTCATGCTAGAATTTGAAGTGCACCAAGATCACTAAGCCAAGCTCTGGCTAGAAGCCCACTATGAAGCCCGCTACTGAGTCATGTACTGCAAAGGAGCTGAAGAATATCTTTGCTTTATAGATGGCAGTGTCTTCACAAAGTCCTGGAGTACTTTGCAACAGTCTTTGTCATAATCGACAAAAATAAACTCCAGAGTACAGAAAAGATGGTAGAAAGTGGTAGCAGATGAAAGAGCGTTTTTAAACTGTGTACAAGTCTCTTGGACCTGAAAGGCCTTACAGTTCTCCTTCTCATGAAAGGAAAATTATTATTTAAACTTTGGATTAAAAATACACAGGTTATCGTCACTTCAATGCGTTCCTCAGAATCTGTAGATGTGGACTTTGAGAAGGCTTTTTAAACAACCGACTCAAGATGATAAAGAATTTGAGTGACTGTCACAAGTTGTGCAGGTGATGTAATGCATTTGTTTTACTTGCTTGAAAGAAACAATGTACTTTAATGAAGCATTTGCTTTCACCACAGCCCACCTATGTTGCTGATGGCCGTTGTGCCTTTGGCTTGAAATGGAGGATGCTGTGCAGTGGGCAGGAGGTTTAGAGAACAAACAGGAACCTTTGTTTCCTTTCATTTAAGGAAAAGAAAAAAAAGGCAGAAGGAGCAATGCTGAGCAGCTGCCTGAAAGCTGCTTTGTCTCAGCTTCATTATGCCATGATCCTGAATTGGTTTTTGATAAAGTATATAATATATTGGAAGAAATCACCAAACTATACCGGTAGTAAGCAGTTTTATTTAGAATTTATACTCTCTGATGACTAAAGATAGCAGTGGAAATCCTACTAAGCAGATGCTGTGCTCTGTGAAACAGGACTTGAAGTCTCATATAGTACCTAATAGTAGAATTAACAGCAAATATGATAAGGCAAATGCAAGGCTGTCAAACTCCACTTACCACCTTTTTCATCATAGAAAATAGAAATCATGAGAGTACAAATTACTGGCAGCATGAGAATCTGTCTCATTTAACCTTGTGCTACTGTTGTCAGTTGGGAGAGCACTTACTCAGTTTGGTGCTCTCCCCTGAATCATTTAAATCATTTAAAGTTGGTGGATATGTGAATGCTTTGTAGCATCTGCTTTTTACGTTGTAGTGTTCTGCAACCTTAAAAACAGATGTCTGAAATAGTTTATTGTGCTTTTCCTCAAATATTATACTGCACCGGTATGTGCAGAGCACAAAGGATTATCTCAGCAGTATTGTGTAGGTCTTTGTCTTTAGTTTATGGTCTCTGTGATCTATTGTATGTAAACCTTTTTATGAGACTGGGAAGGGGTGGTAGCCTAAGTAAAATTAAACACTGTACTGTGATCAAAAAAAAAAACCAATTATGTCTCTCCTGTTCTGTAAATGGCCACACTGAAAACCCAAAATAGAAAGCCTTTGGAAAATGAAATATTTTCTTCAAGTAATTTTGACCCAGATAAATATTTAATGCTAGACAAGATGTTGGGTTTTGTGCTGGCAATAAATAGGACTAATTTTCCCAAGGGATGGGGGAAGTGTTCTCTCCATTCTCTCACATTTTGAAATTCCTATGGGGAAAGCTTAGCTTTTTATCATGTTGTCTTCTAGTTCCTGCATCACTTTCTTCTGTGAAACAGAGTCAAGTACCAGCACGGCTACAATCCAAAGAGCACAAGATGCTTTCAGGAGAAATGAGTGATATATATCTAATGCTTTGTTCAAGCATCTGTACCATTGTTGATTTTAATACATTCTTGTCTTTATGCCTAAAGAATCACGCCAGCATAAAGTCCTTATACTGAATAAAGAAGCATGCTACTTCCCTAGAGGAAAATGCTAATCCAATCTGTCTAATTTACAGCTTGGTTTAATGGTCAGATCACTACTGGAGATTTTCATAGTATTGTAATAACATGGAACCAATCAGTAGATTGGCCAGGATATGAATGCTTACATTTAAACTCACTGAATGGCAGGATGTGATTGGAATTGGGTGTTAAGGAAAATATTCTCAAAGATACAAAAGAGTGTATCTGAAAATCCCAGTAAAGGAGACACACTGGCATATTTGAAAGGCATTGGAGAGCAGAAGTCCACGGAGTCATTCCCTTGGTTTGCCCTTTCCCAGCATTTTATCTTTATTGGTAGCTGGGGAGTAATGCAGCTGTTTGGTCTTCTGCTGTCATCTGATGAACCTATGTTGGTACATCTTTAAATTAAGACATAGGAATGTGCAGAGTTTTCATAGCTTGTCACTTTCCTAAAAGATGGAATGCATACATTCAAGGTTTTACAGATCAGGAAAGGGTTTCCCTTAGGCTTCCTGTACTTTGGCAGTGCTATAAACTTTGAACTATAAATAAAATATAATGTTTCCTCTCACAATAAGGTTTTTTAAGAAGATGGCCTTGGTGCTGTGAGGAGTTCAGTCTTGTGCCAGATTATGTGTTTTAGAAAGCAATGCTGAGTTGAAATGGCTTAGTGAGCTGCAAGTACAAACAGATTCTGCATGGCTCAGCCATGTTAAGATCATGGGGTTTTACAGAAGCAAAACTTCAGAAGTCTAAGGATCTTCCATGTTGAAGTTATTGGTACCTTAGCTCTTCTGAAATCCTACTCCATTATCATAGGCCACATTCAACGAAAGATAGTGAATTTCTTACATGAAACTGAGCCATGTGAAACCTAGAGATTGTCTTTTCTTTAGTGCCATCTAACCCTAGAATTGCCTAAGTTCAGGTGCCCTCTCACTGTAAACTTTAATTTTTCCCTGGCCAATATTTTTGTAGTCTATATTGCTGCATCTGCCTGTCTCTGAGGAGGTGTTTACTCATCTTTCTCCAAAGCTTCATCAGAAGTATCAAAAAATACATTCCTCTTTGATCTTGATAGAGTTCAAGAAGCATTTGGACAATGCTCTCAGGCACATGGTGTGACTCCTGGGGATGTCGTGTGCAGGGGTAAGAGTTTGACTAGATGATCCTGGTTGGTCCCTTCCAATTCAGCATATTCTGTGATTCTGTGATCTCTTCCAAAAGGCTCATTGTGGCAGGCAAGCATGTAGGAATCTATATCTTAGAGCACAGCACCATGAGGCAGGATCCATATTCTACATTCACCTCTTTTGAAGGGGTTTATTGCTGCCCACCACAATATGGAATCATCTGGATGGAAATACTCACCTTTGTCTTGTCTTTGTTGTTTTCTATTGAGTACAGTGAAAGCAGTTATAAGCAATGTTGTAAGCCTCACTAGCATAAAGCTGTCATTTGTCACAGTTTCCCTCATTATAGCTTCTTTTTCTACCTGAAAATATTGTGCAGAGCAGAAATCTGTGCAGAAATTGTGCAGAAATAACAACTGACATCATTGCTTGTGCATATCAAATCTACCCCACATGTACAAATCATGTGTGCAGGGCAAATACAGTATGTTCAAAGCTTCTTGGAGGCATCTGTCCTGCTGTGCATGTGACATACACATTTCTTGCATGGAAAAGACAAGGTAGCAGCCTTAGGAACATGTGATAAATGTGTGCGCATATACAAATACTTCTGTCTAGATTAAGCAGCCTTTTGGTCCAGGCTTGTGATCTCACATGCCCAGAGAGGTGACTTGCCACCAAATCTCCAGAGAGAGATAAAGGGCTCCTTGTCAGCGTGTTGCTGCTCGGCCAGTACTGGGTGTGCTCTACACACAGGGTCTTTTCTGTCCCTTTCTAAAGAGTCCAGCTCTACACTGTTCTAGCCCTAGATGGTCACCTGAATTTTCAGATATTTTTGATAAATAAACTCTGTAAAGTTAGTCTCAATACCTTGACAAAGTCTAATGAAATCCCAGAGTATGTAGATACCTAAGGCAGCGTGATTTGACTTGCAGCTCTTCCAGTAATGAGAGCTGCAGTCCGTTCTAGAAGACCACACCAACATTATTTTAGTGCTTTAATGGGGAATTAGGTTTCAAATTTTAATCATCAGAAGTTTACTGTTGTGGTCATGGTTTGTGTGCATATTGCAAAACTCGTGGGTAAAACATTGAATAGAAACTTTTTTTATCCCCTACTTGTCTTGGAAATCATGTTTCATTAGAGCAGTGCAAAATGTTCACAATGAAACACCAGACCACACAAAAGTCACCTGGTGTGGAGTTTCGTTACAAACTAGTAACGCAAACCATATTTATCAAAAGATTTGCTTAGCATTGTGCAACTCCTGAGTGACCTGAACTCAATTTTAAGCATATATGGTGTGTGGCTTTGGATCAGAATCATGCAAAATTCATAGCTTTGCATGGTTTTGATGTGAGGTGTGAATAAACACCAGGTGAAGCACAGCAATGCCAATTGAGTTTCAATTTGATCAGGATTCAATCCTCACCTGATGTTAATCGGTGTAGCTCCATTGAAGTCAGTGATTTGCCCCATTGTTGAGCTACACCAATTTACTGTAGCCGAGGATCTGACTGAAATTTTTAGTTTGTTCGAACCTGAAAGTCAAAGTCTAACTCAGTGGGTGTGAAAGTATTTGGATCAAAATGAAAGAAAATATTTGGACAAATACTCATGAAATAAAACTAGTTCTATATTTTGCAGCTGTAAGGTCGCAGCCCTGAAATATAGATTCCTAATGATGTAACCATAAGTTTAAATTCTTCCTTACTTTTTTTTTTTTTACTAAGCAGAAAAATGACTTTTGCTATATCTACATTGTTTAAAAGGAAAAACACCAGTATTTCTACTCAAGTCCTGTAATACTCTCAAATCAAACAAATTTTGGAGATAGCTAAGAAAACTCATGACCTTGATTGCAAAAGAATGCCTAAGAAATCTGTATATTGTATTTGTACTTTTATGTTTAATATATAACTGTAAAGGCAGCAAAGACATTCAAGTGCTACAGGACTACAAAGATGATCCTAAAATTAAACTTTTCCAGGCCAATCCTGGAGTAAACTGAAAAGTGACATCTTTAACTTGCCTTTCAATTCTGCTTCCTTTTTTCTATTGTTTCCTTTCCAAAAATTCCATCAATTCAGAAAACTTTCCATTGACTTGCCCTTTTCCCTGAATATACTAAATAAAGAGAAAATAGAGCTCTAGTAATGCAACAGGGTGTATGTCTGAAACATTGCTAGTGTTTTCCATAGAAACAGAAGTGTGATATCAGGCATTTATTATTAATGATCAGTGTGGCTTCGCTGTCTACATCCATACTCCTAAATCAAGAAATTGTTCCTGGGTGCTGGTAATTGATCAGCTGTACTGTTAATTGCTACAGCTGCCCCAAAACAGTTTGGTTTTAGGCCTGGGCCCCTTAGCACTGCCAGACAAATTCTGGGCACAGCGACCATTTCCAAGTCGGATGTGCATCCCCATGCTTGCAGGGTGAGAGAATTAAACAATATGGTCACGGTCCAGGACATGCCAGTTATTTGCAGCTATCAGGATTGTTCTGGCATGCTTAAATTACTGGACTTGTTACATTTTTCTAACAACTTGTGTTCACCACATGACATAAGCAGCATCAGTTTAAATATCATGTATGTTTGTTAGAATTTTAGGATCTTTTGGGATCTACCAAAGAATCCCCAAACAACAACAAAAAAACACTTCTCAAGAGACTAGTACTCCTTGCTGGTCATGCAGACTAATTCAGGATACTAAATATAGGTGTTTTTACAGTAGACTATAAAAGAAAAATGAAGGTGGATTTCTAGTATGAAAAGAATCCTCTTGGCAAATGTATTAAAACTAAGAAAAGATGGTGAGTAAATGTATTTTTCTCACTGGAACAAGTGAAAACTGTGTATGAATTAACTGGTAAAACACGCTATCACTGTTTTTTAATTTGTCACTGTTTTTATTCCTTTGCCCTTTCTTTAGGTATAAAAGTGTTTAAGTTGTTATGAGCTGAATCTTTAATAATTTCTTATGTCATTGCTTTGGCTTGATAATAAGAAATAAGAGGAAGAACACATACAAGTACCAAAGCTTTTATGGGAAATGTGGAAATAGATACCAAAAACTTCCCAAAAATTTTGAAATCTGAACCATTTCTTGGGTTTACAAATTACTTGTGGAGAACTTTTTTTTTTTTTTCCCCATAAACAACTGACATCATTTACCAAAACTGTACTGTTTTATGGCAAAAAGGGGGTGATGTGGAGGGAGCATTTCACTAGAATGACTTTCCATGAGTGTATTTCGTTTGGTCACTTTTCACTGGAAAAATAATAGTCAAGTCTTTCCAGAGAATGCTTCCATTACAGAATTTAGAAGATCCTGTCACAGTCACAGCCTGTACAGTGAGAAATATCTTTTAAACTGAGTGCAGAGTTGAGATGATGATGAGGTAGGAGAGTGGCTTGGTGTGGGATCATTTCCAGGTGTAGAACTGCTTCTATTTTGCCTCTATCTGGGAACACATTAGGAAAAAGTAACAAGCTCCCTTTCCTCCCTATTTAGTAACCTTGTTCATCCCTGGCAACACTGATGCTACATGTCATGATTGTTAAACTCTAGTAGGTTAGATAAAGAGGTCTGAATGTTGTAAGTTTGAAAAAGAAATCTGTTGTAAGGCTGGGAAGTCTCAAAACTCCTATTTTTCCCAGATTCAGTGAATGAGGGAGAGCTGTATCCTCTGGAGAGGAGTGGAACTAAGGAGTGAGCCTAAAAGAGTGAGAAGAGTGTTGAGAGGAATTGCCCAAGACATTCCCTTAGAATGCAAACCACTGGAGAAAAGGGATGGTCCACTGGTTGACGAAAGGTCCAGACTGAGAGCTGGGAAATCTACAGCAGCCTGAGGTAGTTCTTGAAAGGTTGGCTGCTTGCCTGTCTGCCTGAGTTTCAAGCCCCAGACCTGTCAAATTCTGCATACAGCTCTGTGCTGTTTTGTGAGTTGAGACTTGGAGTTTTGACTCAATGCCAAGGGCCTGTATGCTCTGCACCTACTGAAATATTTGGGGTATTGTCAGGCATTGTAAACTTTCTTGGGGTGTGTTCATACAGAGGTTTTCTTGCTAGCATTCTATACAAAAATATAATTTTAAGAGGTGTTGTGAAAAAGATCACTGGCTGAAAAGTTAATTTCCTGCCCAAATGGATGACGCCTGCAAGGTAAAATAAATGCATTTAAAGAAATCGGCTATCTAAATCAGTCTCTTTCAAAAAGAGTTTACTTCTGTCAATAAGGCAGAATCTTGCGAATCTACACACTTCATAATTTGCACATAAGGTTGGCAGTTTTTCCCCACTTTTTTGGCAATGATTTAGTAGCTGTAGCAAGGACTTAGGTTACTTGGATTATATTATATTACACAATATACTACAGCATATCTGCAGAAGAACCTTATTCAGTTGTATTAATATGAACCCACCCACTGTAGTTTACTGCATTTTGATTTTCTTTTTACTTTTTTTCCTTTACTCCTTTTTTCTTTTTTCTTTCTTTCTTTTTTCTTTTTTCTTTTTTCTTTTTTCCTTTTTTTCCTTTTTCTTTTTTTTCCTTTTTTCCCTTTTTCTTTTTTTCCTTTTTATTTTTCTTTCTTTTTTTTTTTTCTTTTAATTGTCAGACCAAGGAGCACATTTCAATCCAGCATCCTGAACAAGTAGTGATGTGGTGGGATGGTGTAAGTGTGGAAGGTGGGGAAGCGACCAGATGTGAGAAATCTTCCTTTTAAATCCAGATAAGGTCATTTTCCTTCATGCTATTGGATTAGGAGTCAGAAGACCCGTGTTCTGCTCCTGATTCAGGAATTGATTTGCTGTTCCACTAAGTGACACGTTTGCTGTGTCTTTCGTAGTTCTGCAACAATCTGTGAAATGATGGTAAGACTTTAATGCTTTTGATATCCTTTGCTTTAAGGTCTTGTTTACATTTTGTATGAGGTGCATTATTTGCTTTTAAAATGCATCCAGTGATTGCTTACACAGGAGTTTCGTTGGAATCACTGAAAACTAGAGTGGTTTAAAGTACCTTTACATAGGCTGCAAGAAGAATGAGAATTTGGTTCTTGTATCTGAAAGACAGGAATTTGGGACCAAAACCAAGTTAAGTTTTTCAACTGTTGTTGAAAGCTGTTGACTTTAGCTAAAAAAAATTGGTTCAGTTGTGACAAATTTGTGTTCATCTGGAATATGATTAAGAATAGGGAAAAAAAAGAACCTGGCCATGTATTATATTCCCTAATTTTAATGAGGACGTGATGTTTATTCCATCTAAAAAGGTGTTCCTGGCTAATAACATGATTAAAAATTTGGCTCGACATTATCTGAGCTTGTGCAGCAAACATGACCTTGCAGTTTATACGATTTTAAATAGGATTATTATGAAAGAGAGAGCAACTAATTAGAAGATGGCAGGTTTCCAGTTTCCAGCTGATGACCTACTGTTGCTGCTGCTGCTTGTTGCTGTCCCCAGAGTGAGCGCAGCGATATGATTCTCCGCCTTGGGATGTACAGAATGTTCTGTGGTGTTCAAGTCAGGCACTCCATGGAAACTTAGCAGGATCTTGCATCCTCAGTGCTTTTCATCCTCTTGAGCTGGGGAAACCTGCCAGAAAGCCAAACCAAACATTTTTATGGGTTTCCTCAGGCCCTACCTCCACATCTTGTTGAAAAACTAAAGCACACAATCATGGGTGGGTCTGTTGAAGCAAGCAGGCACTATTATTCCAGGTTTTCAAGGTTGTTTTTCAGTCTGTGGATCCAGTCACTTAAGGAAGAGCACGTCTGAATAATTTTCTGAAATTTCTTATGGAAACCCTAGTTCAGAAACACTTTCCAAATGACTCTCAATGACTGCAACAAGAAATCATAGAAGGTAGAGATTTTGCTGGAAGCATAAGTATCCCAGAAATTTATCAGTATAGTGTTATTGATGATATGCAGTTTCAGATAAAAAGGTCCAGTAGTACTCTCATTTCCCACTCCCCATTTCACTCCCACTGATTGAATTCATTAAATACTTAGAACAAAGTCTTGTCAGAATTTTTTGTCAGTATGGCTAGATAGGGATTTAAATCCTACAAATAAAGTGTAAGCTGTGGCAACTTGGAGTTCAGTGCAGCTTAACCACCTAAATATTTGCCCAAATTTTCAGAAGAAGTTTTCAATTCACACTTTGGTGTGTAAGGCTATATGTTTATCATCACTGGGCCAGCTAGTTGCAGCTTGTGCACAAGTCCTCAAACAAGCTTTAAATCATACTTCTTGGCTGCCATGTAGACATGTCTTTAACCTCTGCATAGTGATGCCAAACAGTAAGCTATTTTTTCTGATGCAGTTTCATTGCATTCCTTCTGAATCCTCATCTTTGATCTAGAAAGAACATCCTGGCTGTATAGGAAGTTAGTTCAGGCTATATATTTAGTTCATGTTATAAAAATTAGTCTTAAACTTTTCAAGACATGTGCATACCTAATACCAATTAAGGGGATTTTATTTCCATTCCTTTTTAAGAGATTAAACAGTAGATGAAAATTGTGCCAAAATGCTTTTCTAGTACAAACTATCCAGAAGCCAAAAAATACAGGACATCTTCATCCAGAGACATTGCCAAGTGCAAGCATTCAAAATAAAGCTGTAGCATGACTGGGTTGCATGGCACCTTTTAATCTGAGGACACATTTGCAGAATTTCCTGGCTAAAAGCCCTGAACTACATATTTCTACGTGACATGAATGTCTGAAATTGCTGGGATTTGAAATCCTGTTATTTTTTGGGGTGAATGAGGCAGAGGGCTGAATTTTATTCCTTTTGTACCAAAGTCCCTCTTTAACCTAAATATTACACAGTTCTGAAATGTTTATGATGAAACTTACTCTTTGCACTCTTGCTGTCTTAACTGTGTTTTCCAAAGACTTATCTATTTTGACTTGTTGTGAGTTATGAATAACCCTAAACAATCACAAGTGCAATTCACTTGCTGTATTAAATCACAAAAGGTCTCATAATTGCATATAAATACATATAAAACCATAAAAATTTGCATAGGAGGCAGTGAGAGAGGGGAATAAAATGATTTGGTTTTATTTCTGCAGGGGTAGGAGGAGAGATGGTCCAACCTTGACAGACAAGGCAGTCTCCCTAAAATATGCTTTATACTATGGGCTGCGCTCTGCCCATGTGAATACTTTAGAACCCTCAGTTTGCAACTACCTAGAAGCTCCTGAATCTATTAAAGTCTCATTTTGTTCCTTCAAAGTGGAAAAAGGAGCCTGGCCCAAATTAAGCAAGGAGCGCTGCTCCCAAGACATACCAAGCTTTATGGGACTTCAAGCATAGTATTTCAAACTCTTAATTCAGAAGTATAGGGGAAAGCAATCGGCACTATATTATGCCTCTTTTTCTAAACAATTCAGCATGTTTTCTTTTTGCATAAATGTGATGCAGCTGGTTATAGTACCATATTTACAGTAAATATCCTTTTTGGTAAACTAAGGGCTTATTGAGGCAGTGCAGTAATAACGTGTTAAAGGATTTAATCCGCCTTTTGAACAGTTACTAAGCGTATATTTTTTGAATGAAGGATCTGAGCATGTTGGACAAAACTTAGCAGTGCAAAAGATCAGAAATGTTTACGTTTTTGATTCACTGCATATGAAGGAATTGTGGGTTTTGACGGAATCCTGACTTTGCTTGAATTTAGTGAGGTAAGATCTGAGGGGTCTTCTGTGATGAATTTCTTCAGGAGTTCAAATGAAAATGTGGAACTTTCAGCCAGAACCTATTGCTTAAATTTAATGAATTAATTAGACACAGAAAAATGTTAAAATGTATGGAATGAGAAAGACTTTCTTCCCTGCTTTAATGATGTTAAGAAATGGACTTGTGTTATGGTTTATATCATCGGTGCAATCTGTTTTAAAAATCGTTGTATCCTGGTTGATTTTTTTCTGCATCTTTTTGTATTAAACAATATTCTTCAGTAGAAATGATGGCTGTTACGGTCTGTTTTCTTCAAAGAGATTTCTTGCATATATCCCACCATGCAGAATCAAGTAAACGTGGAAGAAAATGCCTCTAGAACACTTTTCTGTCAGTCTAGTTAACTAAAGCCAAATTCATTTATATGGCTTTCTATTACCTGTGAAATGTGTCTGTCAGTGGAAGTAGAAAACTAATGTTAGCTTACAAGGAGTCTTTAGAATCTTTTAAGGAGTGTAAGGGTATATAAAACAAAAAGTTGAGCCCTTAATTAAATACTTTTTCAGTGTGACTCTTTATTGAGATCTCATTGTGGACTTCGACATCTTAATGAGGGGAAGAGGAGGGGCAGGCGCTGATCTCTCCCCTCCTATGACCAGTGGCAGGACTCGAGGAAACGGCACATGGTGTGTTCTTGGGGTCTCCTGTGCAGAGCCAGGAGTTGGACTCAATGATCCTGATGGGTCCCTCCCAACTCAGTATAATCTATGATTATTGAGTTCTCCTTAATTTTAGACATGTCAAGCACTATTTCAAACAGCCTGAGGACAATTTTGGTGCTCAGATTTGAACTGACAGGTAATGGATTTTTAGCTGGGTCAGATGGCAAAGTGGCATCCTTTTCTGTATAAGTATACATATCCCATCGAAAATTATCAGCCTATTTATTCTTTTATTGCTGACTCTAATTTATAGAAGACTTCTCCGTCATAATGAAAAAGCTGGTTGTATGATGTAGTTCTTCTCAGAGAACTTGATGGGCCTTTAGAACCAAGAATTGTGTCCAGATGGGCATTTATCCTCACAGATTAATTCATCAGACAGTAACATAGGAATGCAAACAAAGTTGCCTGTTCAAGTTTTTTATTAAACTATTCTGTATTTTCATAGTTTGTTAAGTGTTTATGAATTTTGCATCTTTACTCTGGAACAGTTCATCCTTCAGAAGTTATTGCTATAATGGCTAGACAACATCTTTCAATTTCCAGCCTCAGTTAATTTATGACCAGTGCCTGCTCTCTTATTTTTGTGCCAGTCCTGTCTGTTGGGTTATATAACTATTCTGCTTTCCTGATGTTTACTTGACCACCCAAATTAATTTTATAAAGCTGCTCCAATTATAGGTTATTAACTCCTCTGGCTATCCTAGTAAGTTATTTCTGTACCTGTGCTAGTGATAATTTCGTTTTCCTTGAAGAAAAGCTGTATGTAGTATTACAGACAAGGCCTCCCAAACCTTGCACAATTGGACACTAAGGATTCTCTACTTTTCCTCTAGTGTCACCTTCAAAAAACATTGCTCTTGTAGCCTCCTGCAGTCGTCTGGTAATTCCAGAGCAACTTTACTGAATCTTTTCCAAATGAGAGTTTTAGTTCTTCGCCTTCAATGCAAGTTTTGGTATTCTCACTACTGAGGGTCATCTCAGTTCACAAATATTCACTTCTTTCAGTGTGTTTTCTTGTCCTCTTGTATGTTTATGTATGCCTCTTTGGATTGCCATCAGTGCACTCCCATGTTCTAGACCCAGCACATAAATCAAAACAGTAAACAAAATCAATCCCTTGTGAAATTGTTCATAATACCAATTCCCTCCTGGAGCTTTGTTTCAATTTTGCACACTACTTTCTCCGTTTTTATATTATCTCCATTTTTATGTGTTGGGCTTCATGCTGACATATGCTTTATTTAGTCATTGCACTGTTTACTAGACCCAACGACAGAATCAGGATCAGCATCTTTCTCCCTGGCAGATACCTAGCAAAATAATTGAAAAATCCATTAGCATACTTCTTATCTTCTTAATTATGCCTAGCTTAAGTAGTGCACCAGTTTTCCTATTAGTTGTAGCAGCAGAGGTGAGGTCAGCATTCATGGCTGGGGTAGTTGTGGTTTTGGAACAGGAATTTCATTGGTTTTCCCATAAATAACTTGGGGTTTGTGTTTTTAAAATATCTAGCTTATTTAGCAGTAGGAAAACATTCAAAACACATCTTCTAATTAAAAATTATGCTGAGGCTCTCAACAATATACAGATGTTCCATATTTTGGTCATGTATCATCCCAGATTTTGACGGATAGCATAACACTTGACTAAACTGCATGACTGAGACTATCGTGTCCTAAACTGTCACAGTAGCCAAGTACAGAGTAAACTGGGTTTCCCCTAATCTGAACACAGATTCTGTATACAGAATATACAGTTTCTGTTGGTTGGTTGTTGAGAGTTCTTTTAAGGTAGGAGTGTATCACTGAATGGCATCTTAATAGAAAACCTCCAGAATTTGGGATATTGGCTCTATCACACCCGTAATGAGTCCACTTTGTTTTAGGGTCATGTCTGTCAGACTGTACAAACAGTTAGCTGGCTACAGCTCCAGGTTTCTTACCCAGAGCCACACATGGAAAAGCACCAAAATTAGGTCCAGCATCTGAAAACAAAAAACTCTTATTACATCATTCTTCACCTCTGGAATCCAGCACAGTGTCTATTGCTCTCTTTTATTAATACCTCAGGCAACCCAGGCAATACAAACAGCACTATTCTTGGCCTCATCTAAAAATGGTCATAATATCAGGGAGAGCTTCATAATGGAATCCTGTCTGCAATGAAGATGCACCTCATGTGGGCCAATGTTCTTAATCCTTCAATCACATAAACCAGCCAGCAGCTCCTCTCACTGGCACAAATAGCATTTCCCACCAGGGCAACGAGTCTTTCAGACTCTGAGTTTTCCTGCTTACAGTTCAACATTAGCATTTGGATTGAGGCAGCTGGATCTGAGCAGGTTCCAGGGCCCATTAAACTTCATCATCTTGAAGTTCACTGGCATCACTGTTATATAAAAAAACGAAGCACACATTCCACATGTGCTAAGTATAACTTTCATCACTACAAGTATTTCCATATTCAAAAAATGTGAATTTATATTTGATTTGTGCTTCATGAAAGAAACTACTATATGAAGTTTCCATTTTGGCTGAGTAAGTACTGTTTAATTTGTAACTTCTCAGAGGATTAATTACAGAAAGAAAAACAATAATGACAAATGGAAGGATTTGTTTATCCAGATTGATTTAAAAATAAACAGGATAATAGGGCTGGCCATTAATCTGAACTGGTACTAAAGGACACAAACCCCGTTTTCTGGGTGGATAGGTGGGTCTGGTTAAAGCTAGCATGTCAGAGAAACTGTAGGTAATAGCAGTAAATAAAGTCAAAGAATTAAGGAATTCATTTACATTTTAGAATATCTGTGTCTTGTATACACAGAATTTGGAGGTCTTCAAAGATATTCTGCCCTTTGCACAACCACTTTGGTATTTAAAAACAAGATAAGGCCATGTTTCTATCCACAAAAGTTGTGGTTTTGAATGAAAATAGGGCTTATGTTGGAAGTTACCAACCAAATCCTTAAAGGACTTTTCAGGGGGAGATTTCCATGGATTAAGTTGCAAAAAGCTTAGTTATTATTTATTTATATTGTTAGTAATAATTAAATACAATAATGTTTTTATTCACATCTTTGCATTCTACACCACCAATCGCCCCAACCTTCCCTCCTCCGACCTGGCAAACTGGTTTCAGTTCTGGTCATCTTCCTGTTAACCTTTTACCTGAAAACTGATTATTAATTCTGACTCTTTGTTTTTGGTTTCTTAGCCTGTTCTAATTCATGGCATTATTTTAGGTCTCACCCCAATTCAGTTGCTGTAAGGTTTTTTATGCAGCAAAGCAAATGCAACTTGTGCATTGTGAACTGGAATTGTGAAAGATTCCTAAAGAGAACTTAACAAGTATTTTATTTTTTTTTCTTTCAAAGGAATTAAAATAAATACATATTTGCAGTGTAAATTTAGGAAATAATGATTCAATGAAAATGTTAAAATATCTGTGCTATTTTGGAAACATAACAATAATAGCTCTGAAGTAGCACAAGAAAGCCTGAAGGTGAAACAGAAAATGAGACTGACTAACTCTGGGAGCCCAGCCAACCCCTGATTGCAGGGAGTTTAGATCTAAGGGGGAGTTAGGTGCTGAGTGGACGTACTAAACATAGTGATTAGAAAAGGAAAGAATTAATAAATACAGAACATTCATAAAATGAACCTCTAAGGCAATGGATAGTGCAAAAAGGAAAGTTCTTGGGCCAGCAGAATTCTTAGTCATTTACACATTCCAACAAGTGAAAAATATCATACGGAAAAAAGCAACATGACTTCTAAAACATCCTAGATACTTGCAGTATTCACAATATCCCTATTTATAAATGAAGAGGATGAAAGACACGTATTGAATGCAGTTTGACATTTGACCAAAGATATGGCACATAAAGATTTTGCACATCAACTGATATTCTTGGATGCAAAAAAGGAATTTTGAATTGGATTTCCTATGGCACAGGAACTTGGAACAACATGAAAGTCAAAGTTTTGGAACAGCAGTCAATCTAGAGATAGAAAGTGACATCAGTGAACATGAAGGGGCAGACATAAAGGAAAAGGAAAAGTAGGAGGGAGCCATTTTATGTTCTTACTCCCAGCAGGTACAACTACACTGACAAGATGAAGGAGAATGAGACAAAGCAGAGACCAGCTGAAGCCATCAGCACAAGTATTGACAATGAGCCAAATCGTGAAGGTGACTCATTATGAAGACGTAAACAATCCTGGTCAGTGACTCAGTGGTGAGGAAGCTTGGCTAAGACATCTGTAGCCCATATAAAGAAAACAGGATGATGAGATTTCTCTGGGGTATGGTAAGATAAACTATGGGACAATAATATTGCACGTGCCTATGATAGCCTGAAGAAAGTTGGGACATACTTACCCTTTATAGCTCATGAAGGAATGTACATATCACCAACAAAGGAAGCTTTGATTGGCATTTGCCTGGGGAATCTGAGAGGAGTGCTGGAAATGGATATAGTGTGAATCTTCTGAGAGTCTGTGGAGGAAGGAAGAGGGTGGGTGATGAATATCATCATGTAGGGAATGAACTCTGCGATGCAGAGAGTATGACACAGAGTGATCAGTTCATTTGTTATGGCTTAGAAACCACCATCTGTGTAGAGGGTCCATGTCCTTTCCAATTTTAAAAATTGCAGTCTGTGCCTGGGTCAATCTCAGCAAAGCAAAAAGAACATACATTTTGTAGGAGTTATGCTGCATAGGTAATGGGGATGATTTTCAGTGAAAGGTGAAGATTATGCATCTGTATACCACTTAAACAAGCACACTGAACAAGACAAAAACACTATCACTGATAAAAATTTGCTTGGCGTCTAAAGCAAAAAACTTAACAGAATCATTAGAATAACTAGAAAGCAAACGTATCGCACACTGTTTCAGTCTACATGAGAAGAGAACACTGTAGGTAAATATTTTCGAAAAATCTCTTAAAATTTTAATATAAAATTTTATCATTTCATGAATTATATGGAAGTGAAACTCTTCCATTTGTGATGTGCTAATGAAAAACTAGGAATCAGTGACCACAGGCAAAGCTATAGATTGGCTCTTGTCATTATTTGTAGACCCAGGCTTGAAGCAAGGCTCCATTTTGATAGATGCTGTGGAAATACACAACAGATCAAAGATCCTTAAAGCATTCTGTAATTTACAGATGAACACAACTAAGGGTTTAGCACCTCTGTGAAGACTAACAAATATACAACATCAAAGGTGTTCTGCAGTAGATACTGCAATGAGATACCACTTTTTGAATAGTTAGAGAATTATCAGGTAGTATTTGATTCTGAAGGCTTTTACTTATTTTCTTTCCCTAGACAATGCTTAGAGAAATACTCTCCATTACTCCTGTTTTTCAAAATGGTTTCTCACACTGTTGCCATTCTATCACAAAACTAATTGAATTTATGTCAAAGACATTGCTTCTGCAGGAGTGGATTTAGCTGTTGAGTCTGAATTTTGTGGCCACTGTTGAGGGAAGTGTGTGCGTGGCTCATTCCCACACCTGTTTCCTCTCTGTGTTTCATTGCCAGGGAGGTTCACTGAGGTCTGTGGAGGAGCCTGGGTGAAACGATTCTTCTGTAAAATGTTTCTCTTTTTGTCTATCTTCCTCTTTATACACATGAGAGAAAGAGAAAGAAGAGATTGTTAGGAAGTCTTTAATGAAGGAAAACAGCATTACAAAAGGTACTTCTCTGCTGAGAGGAGAGCTAGTGTTCAGTTATCCCCTTGTCAAAACTCTATTTTTTTCTGTTCATTAAAATTGGAATATTTTACAGTTTCCAGGGTACTATTAGGTAAAAAGCTAAAGTTGCAAATGATGCCAAGAATTCCTCTCAAGAGATCAGGAAATGTTACCTTCTTGGCTACTGCAATGAAACCCGAGACTTTTGTTTTGGAGTTGCATTTTACAGACTCCAATCCTGTTTGGTATTTGGTGGATGTATCAATTTGTCAACTAAGCACTGGACTTCTGCAGCATTTTCTCCCAATGAATTCCTATTAAAACTAATGCAGAGAGGGTAGATTCCTGGCCATCATGAATAAATGTACCAGAGTTTGGTCCTAAATGAACTGGTAGCTATGTACTTGCAATCCTTCCCAGCTGCTGACAAAGACCTGACTGAGCTGGCTAAGCCAGCAAAGAAGCAGAGAACTTAAATTCTCAAGAGCTTGAATCATGGAACATAACTTTAAAGAAAAACATTGACGGGGGGTTTTGAAGGAACTGGGGAGATTTTGACCACTGTTTCTTAACAAATATGCCATTGTCTGCATTTATAGAACATTTGGATTTCTAAATTTTATCAAATAAGACCTAGATAAAAAACTACTTTTGGAATTTCAATCCATGCTGCAGAATACTGATAAAATTCTCTCTACCTTGACACAGATATAGGTTTCAAAGGTGAGGTTTTTTTCTTGTCAGTTAAACATTTGGAACAAAATTTATTTTTATTAATTTGGCACAACCTTAAGTTCTCAGCATCTGAGAATAAAATTAATTGGGTAATTTGAGCACAGCCCTAAGTTCTGAGAGAGCATCCTGCACTGTCTATTCAGTAAAAAGCATTGTCTGGAATGTAATTGCTCTAAGCTGCATAGAACAAGAAAAGCAAAACATCTGGCAGGATTCTAATACCTTAGGAAGACTTTCTACTTGCATTCATCCAGCTGGCAATCAACGTTGTGCCACCTGTAAGGCAGAAAAAAACAATGAATGCCCTCAGTCATTTTTCCCAAAATAAGATTCCAACAATCTGAAGAAATACATTCAGAACAAACTAGGATCTTTAGAATTTTCTCTCAAATAAAGTGATAACTGAAAAGAGTTATGTTAAGAGATGCAGGAATAACATTGAAGGAGAAAAAGGTGTTTCATTAAAAATAATAAGAAACTACCTTAATTCTAGATGTACCCTTTGTGGTTTTAACAGGTCCCAAACACTGTTTTGGTTGTTTTCTTAATCGTGGGAAGCAAACAGTCGTTCATCTGCTGAACAGCTTCACACTCTTCAATCTTATAATTAAGAAAAATTAGTTTTTGGACTTCAGGCCCAGGATCTCCAAAGCATCTCGGTGACTTTGCTTTACTATTAGATAGGCTCCCCAGGTGCAGTAATAAAAAATGAGAGAATATATCCAAATCACTTAATCCCTCCTGAAAACCCCACATCCAATGCACATTTGCCTATCTCTAAAGCAAGAGCTCTTGTATTCCCGTACACCACAGCACGATGGCAAACACACCGGATACGGGGTTGTCATGAGTCACCACGACAGCTCCTCAGGGGGCCCAGACCGTGAATAACCCTCAATAAGCTAAATTAGGTAGCAGTGAGGGAGGACCCTGTAACCCAGGCCGTTGCTATGTTTCAAACAATCCAGTGTGTTTCTATGCTTCATGCACATACTCCTTGTTAATGTGCTGGGCCAGCTACATATTTCACAGTTAGCATCACAGAGGAAGCGCGCTTACTAATCGGATGTTACTCTCTCTGTGCCTCTTGGGTAGTTGGAAAGAAAGAAAAGGAAATTTTAGATTGTTAACCCCTCAAAAATTTTAATGCCTGCTATTAGCAGAGATTTAGTGATAGTACACTAAAAATTATGAAATCATAAGCAAATTATAATAAATGAGCCATCCTGGGATTTCAGCTATGGTTCCTTCATCTGCAGTGTGTTAAAAGGCAGGACCTTGTATGCAAATTGTAGTTAACTTGTAATTTCTTTTTAGGATCAGTTCTGTAATACCTCCAATGTTTCTCTCACTTGCTATGTTCTCATTTGGACTAACTGGAGAACTCTATTCAGTTTTCAGGATTGTATCAGAGATCTATTAGTTTAAAGGCTTTTGCATGTCTTTTAGACCTTATGACCAGGAAAATTAATATTCTGAGACCAAATCTTTCCCAGGTCATGCAATCTCTATCAGTATTTAGCTGATGATCCATTCTGCATTTTTTCATCAGTTATCAACATTTGCAAGGCTGTGTTTTAAAACACCAGTATTTATTTCTCCCTTTCCTGGACCTGAATGCTTGGTTTCTTAACCTCATTTTTGTTCCGATCTATTTTTGAATCCCTTTGCATGTTTGATGATATATTACTTATGAGATAATACGAACATGTAGAGTTTTAAAAATAACCACTATGACTTGAGGGTCATAAGGGGCTTTTTCTATTTTGCTTTTTGAGGGAAGTTTGGGTTGTGTGTTTTATTAACAGCAATTGCCTGAATTGCTGTGCTTCTGCCACGTATTGGACCTCACATCTCCAGGCTGACACCTGTTATTTTTTGCAATAGCCACTTCTCACGTTCTTTGAAGTTGTGACAGGTGTTGCAAAACATAGAGGGTTTTTATATCATGTTGGCTTAGTTCTTATTAAAACCAGAAAATATCTTTTTTCAATTACTTTTTGTGCTTGAAAAGGCCTTGTCTTCCCATGGTACAAAGGAAATGGATATTTGTTTCAGGGTTCATATGTTAAAATTAAGAAGAAGCCAGGTCTAATACAAACACAGAAGTAATGACCCCTACCTTTCTTGTGGTTTATTCCATAAATGAGTTTTTATCACACTGGAACATGAGAAGGGAGACACTGTGTCTTGGCTGAGAATACTGGTGGACAACAGTCTTTGGGTTAGTAAATATTTTCCAGTTCTTTTGCACTGTACAGTTCCTTCACATCTGTCACAGCTCTTGCAAATTCTCCTTGATTAGTACTGAGCCTATGAGATTCAGCTAGGAAATCTTTCAGTGTTCTTTTCCCTTAGCTTATCTCATTTTCTTTCAAAATCAGATTGGAAAACAAAGGGGAATTAAGTTGTTTTGACTCTATTCCTTCCTCCTCACGATGAATAAAGACTGATTTTCTCTCTCTTTTTAAAAATAATTGTTTTATTTGCTCTACATTTGATAGAAAGAACAGAGTACTAGTTTATGAAGAGGAGTCTTATCTGTGGTGTGGAAGAGTTAATAAGGAAAAGTTTCTTACAGATCTGAAGCACAAGTAACCTAGAGGTTCATGTCCTTGGCTATAAATTTATAAGCAGATCCTTGGGGACTGAAAGACATATGACTTTTTTCTTTGTGATTTCCTCAGAATTCTACCCTTAAATCCAGCCTTCTCAGAAGCATGGCCTAATGCTCCCTGGGTGCATTCCCTGGTGCATTTCCCCTCCTTGTAAGTTTTTGAAAAATCATGCCAGATCATGTTGCTATAACATTTTAACCTTGCTCCACTTGGGAATCAATAGCTTGCTCCAAACACCAGTTGACAGATATTGGTCTTCCTGTTGACTTTCTAGAATTATGAATTACTCAGATTTCTGTGATTGCTTTTAGAAAAATTTCAGATAAACTTGTAGAACAATTGCTTGCCTTGAAACTGCCTTTTATATGAACATTAATGTTCCCATTTAGCTCAGGACTTAAGCATATGCTTTAATTTAAGATTTTGCTTTATTCTACACATCAGAAAATACTTAAATGCATGTTTAGATACTTTACTGAACTAGGGTCATTGGGTAGTATTTGAAATGGTAAATTCTCAGTACATATATATAAAAAAATGCAGGATAGTTTGTTTTGGTAGTATAAAAACTGTCAGTAAAGCTGTTAAGTGTTCTCTGCTTCATTTACTTCTTCAACTTCATTTTATGGCACATATTATAAATGAGGAAGGATATCAGAATTTTTTAAAAATACTGTTTTCTTGACCCCATTTCTTTCACAATTTCAGTCCATATTTTTAATAATTGTAGCATAATGCTCAGTGAACAGTTTTGATCTTTTCTCCCCAGTGATCAGGGACAGGATCCAAAAGAGTGGCATGAAACTGTGTCAGGGAAGGTTTCCACTAAATATCAGGAAAATATTTTTCACCTAGAGGGTGACTGAGCACTGAACAGGCTCCTCAGGAAGTGGTCACAGCACCAAGTCTGGCAGAGTTCAAGAAGGGTTTAGACAATGCTCTCAGGCACATGATGTGATTCTTGCGGTGTCCTATGCAGGGCCAGGAGTTGGACTTCGATGACCCTTGTGGATTATCTATGATTCTGTAATATATTTTTAAGGACATTTGTATTGCTGTACCTGTTATTTGTATGTTTGTTTTTTTAATTTTTGAAGGAATTAAGAAAGATGCCATTACTTTCTTCATTTTATTTCTAAGAGTTCTGCACACTAAACAGCTTTAACTAAAAGCTCACTTCAGGAGCTATTTCGTAGATTCTTAGCTAGCATGTTTGAAGGCCGACAGTGCCCAAGCCAATAACTGTACCTCTCAGAGAAACGTGCTTGTGTAGCTTTTGGGTTGGAGCTGGTTTGCAGCCGGCTGGGGCCAGAGACACAGAGGAATTGAGGGAACTGCTTGCACCTGTCTGCAAAGGCATATCTGTAGTTTCACTAGGTATAATTCACCTCACAGGGCTGGAAAAAAGCCCACACATTTTTCAAATCCCACTGGAGTCTTACTTCGAGGACTTAAGTGATAAAGAGGTCTCCTGAGACCCATATATTCAGAGATAAATTTTACCTATTTATGAATGCATATACTATGCCTGCATGTTTTTTTCTGAGGTGCTACCCACAGGTACTGCATTTCTCTGATAGCTAAAGCTATTAAACTATTAAGCAGCAGAAAAACCCTAGATGCCATTTAAACAGATGTTGTACCTTTCATCAGTAATGTCTACTGTGTTTTCAATCCACTGAAACTTAAGGTGTTTCCTACAGCAGGTGATATAGAGCAATCACAGATGAAGCTTTTATAAACATATGCAAGAAAAAGATCGGCATTTTGACATTAACTATCTTAAATTCGGGGAGAGTGTCTGGTGTGTGTTCAGAAGGAAAACTTCTCCAAACATGGGTTAACAGCTTCAGGAAGAAAAGTAGGAAAATCATCTTCCTTCAAAATAATCATGTTGGCTGTGTGACCTTTTAAAAAGCAAAGTTACTAAGGCAAAGTTGTATGTAGCTGTCTGGGGTTTTTTGAGGGTTTTTGAGCTTTTATTGTAAAATGTTATAATGCCTATGTTGCTTTAGCACTTTTGTTTCAGCTTTGGGAAACTGGTTTACATCTACAGCGTCATCTGAAGAAAACAATGTTTTATGATTTAAAGTTAGAAATAGGTTCTCGTATTCTTCTTGGGAGTGTACACACCTTGTGGTCTAAGTTGGTAGTGTTAAAAGCAGGCAAATATTTTTTGAAGTTGATTTTTGTGGGTTTGGATCCCAAAGTTTCTTTAGAAAGATTAGTACTTGTGAAGAAAAAGCTGTGTTTAAAGTTGACATTGAACTTAATCCTGTGAGGTGTTGAGCATTTGTAATACCTACTAAAAGAAGGAGGATTTTCAGTGTTAGGGTGCCATTCATTATGTCAGATTTCACATTGCACTAAGGTTTTAATCAGATACCATTTTTAAGTGGAATTTCTCATGACTGAATTTCTCTTGCACTGCAACCTGTCATATTGCTGCCTGCTTGGGATATTCAGCCAGGAGCTGGAAAAATTTCACCTGTGCCTGGAGTCACTTTCATGCATCCAGACAGAAAACCTACTCCGAAAAGTACCTTTAGCTTTGCATGGAAACCCAACCTACTCCAATGCAGGAGTCCTTTACTGACCCGTGTATGTCGAGAACCAAAAAGCACATCTGCTGTTTAGGTGTGTAGTGATTTTCTCTGGCTTTTGCTGTCACAAGCAATGGTCCAGCCATTACAGGCATTAGTTCTTAACCACCACCTATCTACTTCTTATTACTGGCAGGAGAAAGAGTCTTTGCTTACATTTAGCCTTTATATGAGGAAAACTGCTAAAATAATCATGTGCCACTGAAAGCAGAATCCTCCTTTTTGAGAGTCAAAAGAAGAAAGGCAGGAACTCTTTCAGCAGTCTTATCTGTTGTTTCCTTAAAAAAAGGAGAAAAATTAAATGAAGGCAGAAATCTCTGTACCCCAAAACAGTAGGTAGAAATGAGCAGCTTCTGCTGCACCCACCCCTTAATGTTTGTGAAACAAAGCTAGACCTTGTATTTTGCAAAGTATTGTAAGTATAAACTACCCTTTCATTTAAAAACCAAAATTTTCTAAGGCAATACGGGAGAAAAGGAGAGGGTGTGCACGGACAGGGAAGTATTTTCATACTGTTTTCATTTTCTAATACAATGCCCTTGGAAAAAAAGGCAGAGGATGACATAATAAATTTGGAATTCCAAGGTCACAAACAGGAATTCAGACAACAAATGGGAGGGTTTAGGAATGTACATTGTAAAATAAATCTATCAAATTTAAAAAGAGAAAATTAGTATTGAAATATGGTATTTTCAAGCAGATATTTGTACAGTAAATGCATCTCTTTCCCCAAAAGGATTATTTGATATATTTTCTGATTTATTTTTTTATAGTCAATGATGTGAATGCAAATATTAACAGTTTTATAATTGACTTTTTTTTTTTCTCAAAAAACTACCAATGGTCTCTTAATCTTGATTTTTATCACTCCACAGGAATGCTTAATTCAGTTTTCAAGTTCCATATGACACAGTAGAATTTTCTGCATCTGTGTAGGTAGCAGCCAGGGACATATATGTAGCAGTGATAAAATTTTATAGAAAAGTCCATAACAGGAAGCTTTGGAGATGGAATTTTGAAAGTCTTTTCTGGAAGGGATATTAGTACCTTTTTTTTCTCTCTCCTTTTGGACCTGGGGTTTTGGCATTAGGATGACCTAAACAAGAGCTGGAACTTCTGCTTCTTTAATGAGATTTTTCAACCTTATTTTTTATATTAGCTTGCCCAGACTAAAATCATAAAAATCTACTATACTGTATAAACTATGTACTGTTGTTAAAAAGTGGACTTTTGCTTTGTAGGCTACCGTACCTATTTGTTCCTGTTTCCTTAATATTGTTTTCTCCAGATGTTGGAAGTTAAAACACCCTTGTTATTTTTTCCAGTGTCACTCTTTGTTACTTTCCATAGGCAATGTTCACCAAAGCCAGGCAGTAGAGGAAATAACAGATGTGTTACCCTCAAATTATGGGCATAAAAATAACCTTAATAAAATAGATATTAAGTGACAGCACTTTACAAAAATCCAGGTCTAATTTACTCTAGCCTAGAAAGCAATAACTTAAGGGACTTCAGACGTGCATCCATGGACTTCAGATTGTTTGTAGCAGAGCGACAGTAGCTTGGATGATGACAATCCCAGCTTGCTGTCGATGGCGCATTCCAGGAGAGGCTGTCAGGGTGTGTTTGTGCTAGACACTTTTCTGCCTGTAGCCCTATTGTTTGCTTGTAATTAATATTCCATTATAGACCTGCTAATTCTGCCAGAGAAACCCTCCCTCCTCCTTAATAATAATAGTAGTAACAACATGACTAATAATAAAAAATCAGCCACATTCTGACTTTGACTGCAGACAAAATTGTCACCCTGGGTTTACTCTCCTTTTACCAGGCCTTTGGTTCCTGCTGTTCACAGAAAGCTGCAGATGGCTGCCTCAGCAGGAAGCCCTTCCCCCTTCCTTAATGGAACTCGTGGGAATGCGGGGATCCTGGAACCAAAGCCCTCCTTCCCTTCCAAACCTCCTCTCCAAACCCCTACTGAGTAAAAGGAAAAAAATCCCCACATCCCTGGAAACATTTTTGCCAGCCTGTTTTTCAGTAAAAACTTAAATTAACCACTTCACTCCTGATTATAATAAAGATTTGTTATTGAAACAGCTTCTCTTTAATGTACTGAATCATTTCCACCCGCTTATTGAAGTCGTCCATTTGGGTTGAATTATAGCGTCCCACTTCCATTATGTAATAATTTAAAATAAATGAAAACAGGTTTGAATTCTCCAACAATTAGCAAAGTTTTAGCACATTCCCCCTCCCCCTACTCCTTCCCAGACACCCCTCCAAAAAGTGAGATTAAAAACCTCAAAATTTTGGCGGAGTCACATCCTAAGTTTTCTTCTCTTGTTAAAATCGTCTCCCAGATTTATTCAAACACATCATATGGGTTAAGTTACAACTTCCCTTAGTATTTATTTTCAAGTGAAAAATAAAAACAGCTTAAGCATTGTGATTTGATATTAGAAATGAAAGAGTTAAATGCCTGAACAAAGCACTCCATTTATAATTTTTGTTAGGAGTTCCACACTGAGCATTAGAGTGAGGTGTGTCTTATAAAGAGGGTGTTTATATTGGATTTGATATAGTTAAGAGATTCAGCTTACATATAATAGTCTCCTCTAAGAAGAAGCATAAACTAGAATGAGTTCAGTGGGATTTGCTGAAGTATAAAACATAGTATAAAAGTCTAATCTTATAGACTAGTATCAAGCACCGAGGAATTCATCCACTGCAGAGAGGGAATGAAGAATATGGGGCCAAATCTGTAGCCTTTTTATTTTGGAGGTCTTAAAGCCTCCAGCATGCTCTGCGCTTGTTCTTTTGACTAAAGGTTACATGAGCGAGTCAAGGCAGTCGAAAGAGGTCCATAGTTCAAATGATTTGAGGTATGTTTCTTATTAAAAATGTTCATTAAAAATCACCCATCATATATGTGATGCTTTCACTAATTCAAATGGGCGGATCAGGCCTGAAGAAAATGTGGAAACATTACAATACAGAAAGAGAAATGATAGAAAATTTAGATCAATTAATCTGCTATAAAGAAGGTTGATAGTGTCTATTGCAGAGCCTTAATAAATTTTAGTTCAGTATTTGGAAATTTATAGTAACTGTGTTGTCTAAATAAAAAATGGCTGGAATACAAGAAGGGTTTTTGGATTAGATTGGTGAGCAGCCCAACTTAAAAATATCTGACAAGCCTGTTAATGAAGGCCATTCTGTACAGCTCCACTAATTGAGAAGATGCTGGGCAAATGAGGAAGGGTGGAGGAAGAACTGTTCTGTGTCTGACTTAGGCAGTTTGGCTTCAGTTCCACCTTCAGTGTGATGCTGAATGTTTTAGTTTCCTGACACCCATAGAAAAAGCACAGCCTCTTGAACTGGGATGTTATAAATACTGCAGAAGTAAGGAAATAAAAAGCACACAAAAAAGAATTCTTACATAGTAAGGACCATATGATGTACCCTGAAGGCCAGCAGGGATTAAAGCAATGGTTTCATTAGCTTTGCAGTAAGAACAGATCAGGGAGGACTGTAGAGTGGAAAAATAAATATACATCTGCACTTAAATACTAATCTAAAAAGAGGAACATATGGTAACCTCTGGGTGCCAGCTTATCTTAATGAAGGTTGCAAAGCCTGTTACATTTGATATAAAGTCTGAATGAAGACATATAAATATTACACAGCTTCTTAGAACTGATGGTATCACACTCTAGGGTTGTTACTTTTGAGTTCATTTGCTGCCAATAGGGCCGTGGTTCAAAATACCGTCAAAGGTTGAAAGTTTCCAAAACTGCATCTGTGTATGTAATTGTTAAGGAATCTTTAGAAGTACGTATTAGGAATGAGAGGGCTTAACAGAAGGAATAGACAACTTTTGAAAGCAGTTGACACTGCATGTGTCAGCTTGGAAAAAACAAAACCAACATTCCTACAAATCTAGTGAGTTGTTTGGTGACATATATTAGGGCAACGCCAGTAGGAAAACAGGAATGAATAGAAACATCATTAAAAATAGAAGCACTGAAAGGGCAAACAGCAGAGTATTTTTTTATTTGCCAAATATGAATGCTATTATCTCCCCAATAATAAGAAATAAATGGTGAGTGATGTCGTCACGCTGTATTCTTGTCAAATGGTCAGCATTTGGGCTTCGTGGTTTTCAGAGACAGATTTATTGCCCAAGATGAGGGGAAAGTTCTAGAAAAGCCACTCCATAAAAAATATTTTTGTGCATGATCTCATTCATTATGACTTTTACTATACAGCAGAGTGAGAAGCAATCGTAGTAGAGATACTTGAAAGGTGAAATGTGATCAAATGTTCTTTAAATATAATAGATAAAACATGAACTGCATTTCAGGAAAGAAAAGTAGTTACCCTGGAAATATTTTAAATGTTTGCGTGTGTAATGGTTCTCCAAGACCCAGCACGCTAATGATGGGCCATTGCGCTGAGCTGAAAAGGAAATCCATTCCCATACGCTGCCCCTATCCAAGTCCATTAAGAAATAATGGTTCTAAGATGAAAGTCTTGTTAGGGTTTCAGTGAAAATGTTTGGCACACCAGGATGAAAATTCAACAATCTGCTTTTAACGAGAGACACTGGAAAAACTTTGGTTAACATACCACTGAAAATATTAATTCTCCTTAATGGCAGGATGCAACACAGCTTTTTATAGTTTTTGATCTATGTCATAAATTTGGCCATGACAAAGGGATACTCCAGCTTTAGCTCACTGGCAGGAACGTTAGCTGTTTCCCAACACGAAAAGGTTAGTCCTTTGGATTCTCTCTAATGTGCCAAAGGGCCAAATTCTTTGCATGGAAATAAAATTACATAGGCCAAAGAGTGAGAGTGAAAAAGAATCATAGTGTGTAAACGGTAGCAGATTTAATTCAGGACATTCTTTTTGCATCTACTGCCTTGCTAAGGGGTCTAAATAAGATACAAATGGGAACATGTGTTTTAAGATGAAATGTAGAGGGATGGTGATAGTATAAATGTAGATGTTCCTGCAACTTCCCAACTACTTCTCATCAATAATCTAGTGGAAATATCTCCGTCTGTGTGCTTTTTCTCGGTGTAATTGTATGTTATCATGTAGTGAAAGGGGGAAGTGTTTCTTTCATCAGTTCTATGCAATGAAATTTGGAATCCTTTCTGAATCAGAATCTCTCCTCTGAAACAATGCTTCATTTGTTCAGCTTATGAATATAGAGTTGCCTGTTTAGTAAAGCTGATGTAAAAACTTGACAATTTATTACTTCAATGGCAAAAGCACCTACTAGCTAATACCACCTTTCGTCCTGGTACAACATGATCTATTTCCTTTACAATAAATAGGAGTGAACAATAGAAATTGCACACCACAGAAAAAGTTCTTGTTCAGCCACCTTACAAATACAGCATTGTTCCATAAACAGTAAATTTCAAAGACAAAAACCTGCAAGTTTGGCAAACTGTGATTGATTTATGCATAGACTAAATTTCATGTCTGATGGCTTTGTCTATAACAGAAGTAAGTCTATGCAGAATATTCACTTCAAAATTTCATAACACTTTACAGAAATATCCTATTCTGTGATCTAGTTTTTAGATCAGGAAGCTTAGACAATCAAAACAGTTGTTTGGCAGATAAGTGGCTAGAATTAAACTGGGGATTCCCTATATCCCAGCATAATGCTGTGGTAAGTTCTCTTTCCCAGGGTCAAGTGTCTGCTGAAATGCCCTTCTCTATATTCTTCCTAAATTGCCCTTTTGGTTTCTTGTCTTGTTTTTCACCCATAGAATTCTATATCCTCCAAATATTTTCAATCACTGAACTAAATTATCAGCTTTGTTGGTGCCAATCTACCCTGCAATCTGCTGAAAAGTAAAATACATGCTTCAGAAACTAAAATTAGGAAGTGACTTGGTAGTAGTCAGTGGATTCTGTCCACCACAGGTCTCCATCAGGAGCATTTTTTTGAGATTCCTGTGAATGTGGTTGTCACTGGAAACCACAAGGACAATTCATGGAAAATGTTACACAATCCTAGAATTTGAATATCTGTGGGTAACTGTGATGATATCAAAGGATATGAATATTAGTGCCATCGAGTAAACAATTCTTTAATTTTTTTTCCATTTCTGACCTTGGGCTTGGAAGCACCATCTAAATCAGACATTTGTGAAGTGACTCTCATCTCCATGCATTAAAACTGCTGGGAATAAAGCAAGCTATCATTTCATGTTTGGTCCTGCAGTCTAATCTTGATTCTACCCACTGTTTTTTTTTGGAAAAGGTTAACACTGGCAGGCTGCTTTGTGATTCTGTCCTTAGGTTGAAAACACTCCCTTATTTCTCAAAGAAACATTGCTTCTTAACAATAAGAAAACTCCTGTAATGTACAGAAGTGTCATAAATAATATCTTGAGTCACTGATCTTATCTGCCACTGTGATACTTCTTCTCCATGTTTGAACTTAGGCACAAAATTATTTGAAATTTTCTGTTTATGTTCATTTTCCCCCATTATTTTCCTAATGAAGTTGGAAATGTTGAAATCTTGAGTGTGGAGAAAAGAAATTAAGATTTTCCTATTAAAAAAAGGGAAAAGGAATAACTTTACTTGATTTCTATGAAATACTGTGTTTTGTACCTTTTTCTTTTTAAATCTTCCCTTTTGATTCTATGAAATTGATTTTGTAAAGCAACAATTTTGGTTTGAATAGTACTCTCTAAAATTTTCCCTGTGCTTTAAAAAAGGCGGGTACAAAATGAAGAGAAGGAAAGAGGGAGGAAAAACTTGAAAGACTGAGATGAAATTAGGATCATTAAACTATTCAGTGGTCTTTTTAATAAACACAATACTGTTTATTAAAGAAAATGTTATCCTGTGCTTTGAACAGAGTGGGGAATTTTCGTGTCTTTTGACCTCTTTGCTGGCTTTCAGCTGACATTTTCTGGAACCTATGCTGATGATGCTACTAAAAATGAGGGAAGGAGTAAGGAGTAAGAATATTATGCAGTAATTAATAAAAGAAGTTAAAAGGTAAGTAGGTGCCTAAGGAGATACTGCCTGTCATATGCTGTTATTTATATGTATCTTTCCATGTATCAGCATTTCCAATCTTCCTGTGACTCCCTGTGGTTGTTTTCAAAAAGTTATAAATTCTGAGTCCCTCTCACACTTCAATTGTGACCTTTTTATAGCTTTGTCTTCTTAGACTATTAAAGAAATGAAGAACATTAGATTAAACAAACAAACAAACAAACAAACAAAAACAACAACAAAAAAAACCCCCAAAAACCAACTAAAATAACTTCAGTATTTCCACTGTGAAATCTGTCACATTTTGGCAAATAATTCACTTTATGTGGGACGGTATTTGATTTTGCACAGAGATTAAAAAGTTGAGTGATGCCTAACAGTAGTCTGGAAAAAGTTTTCAATGAACAGAAAAGGACTTAAATCTGGTTTATTTTACTAGTTGTTACTTTCTCATGTATGTTTTGTTTTAACAAATCCCTTTCAAAAAGATAGCTAAGGAAGCAGAAGCATTGTTGTTCTCTCAGAGTACTATCAGGCTCATAGGTCTCTATCATTGGGCTGGAAAGAGAGGGACACTACTGAGGCTTCAGGTACTCTTTGAAGAATCAAAACAGGTCCTGGAAAACTGCAGTTGTCTAAGGGGTTTGGAAATTTGCCTCAGTGGATGGGGCCTGTATAGGATTTACCTTGGCAGCTCCCCGAGGTGAAAGCTAAAGCTGAGATTTCAGAGACTGGTAGCTTTTTAAAAATTTATTTATTTATGTATTCATAATTTTAACTTATTTTTAGTTTAAACAGCTAAATGGACCATTGGGGTTAATGATCAGCAGGCATGCTTTGGACCTGCCTGGGCATTGTAAACTAGGACAGAGTTGGCCTAAGAATTGACAGACCATCACTGGTTTCACAATCAAATAATTTACACCCTACTGTTTAAACATCCTTTCAATAACTGTTGAATTATCGCCTCCTGTTCACAAACACAGACTGGCTGACTCAATTGAGCTTTGCCATGTCCAGTTTCTCTGGCTGAAAGGAAGAAAAGTGAGGCCTGCAACTTGCATGACTTCAGAGCTGAGAGATGAGATGTGTGCTCAGTATATTTTCAGTTAATTGTACAGGGACTGTGGCAGAGTGTTTTAGAGCAAGCAGGTTGCATCACCGAAGAAATGGAGGAAAGAAAGCCACTGCTTTTCACAGCCAAGATCTGTTTTTCTGACTAGCACAGGAGGGGCTTAGTATCCTGTTTCTTTTCGTGGCTCTCCGTAAACATCTGGCAGGGATGCCTATGTTTTCACTCACTAAATTTCTTATTTCTTTACTTGGTCTGAATACAATTGTATCGCAAAGTTTGCCTGATGACTTCTGCAATCAAGCAAGTCAGTCACTAATCATTACTACTCTGCAACAGCTACAATTTTGTAAAATGGCAGAATCACACTGGATGCAGCCCATGCTAGAAGCATCCATTGAGGAGTTGCTACCAGCCCTACTGCACTTCATCCATTTATATGGAGCATATTAGTCATATGCTCTGACTAATCCAGAGGGAAATTTCTGGTTTTAGCTCAGTTATGTCATTGCTCAAAATGTATCTTGCATTGTGTGGGACATAAAAGGCGTGTGTAAAGAGAAAGGGAGTAGGGCAGGGTAAGGAATTCTTTGACCTTGCCCTGCCAGTGCTGGTTGCCATCAATCTCACCTGCTCCCTCACAGCAGTGGCACAACATGTTTTGATTCTCAGGAGTAAAGCTGCATAAAAGAGGAGCTGCAGAAACAGCAAATCATAGAATTATAGAACATTTTGGGTTGGAAGGGACCTTGAAGATCATCTAGTTCCAACCCCCTGCTGTGGTCAGGAACATCTTCCATACACCAGGTTGCTTGAAGTCCCATACAACCTGACCTTGAACACTTCCAGGCAGGGGGCAACCACAGCTCCTGTGGTCAACACATTCCAGTGCCTCACCACCCTCACAGTAAAGAATTTCTTCCTAAATGCTAATCTAAACCTTTTTTTTTTTCAGTATGAGTCCATTACCCATTGTCCTGCCACCATATGCTCTTGTAACAAGTCCCTCTCCAGCTCTCTCATAGGCCTTCTCAGGTGCAGTAAGGCTGCTGAGTGCCCTGAAATGATAGAGAATTGCTTGGATTGAAACAGCCACATGCCACATGAGGGTCCGTGTGGCAGTGCCACAGGACACTACCACTGGACCCAACATCAGGGCCCTGAGGACACTGCCAGGCTTCACTGTCCCTGGCCAGCCTCCCCCAGAGCTACCCCACACTGCCCATCCCTGCTGTCTTAGCACCCAGGCCCCAAGTCTATCCCTGCTGTGTAAGAGAAAGCTGGCAATTTGGACAAATTGGCAGGGTAAAAAAATAAAATAAAATATGCGAAGTAAAGCAGAAATTAGACAAATTTTCCTGGCTTTTATGTGAAGGATTGAAGTCTCTGAGCATGACGTGTCACCGATCATGGAGGTGCCACATCTACAGCTGTACCCAAGGTGAGGGGGTGTAGAAGATACAGGTCCATCAGTTCGGACATCTAAAAGGACTGCGCTGCCATTTGGCTTAGTTTCCTCTCACTTCCTCTTCATCTGTATCAACACACCTACCTGTGGAATAATATGCCAAATAAATTTTCCTTAAAGCTAAGTGAGAACAAAAATTTTATTAGAAAGATTTACTTTCAGCCTTGGGAGCTCACTACAATAGTCCGTGACTTTCTGTTTAATCATCTTCACTAATTGCCATGTTTAAGAATTGAATTTTACTGTTAGTGTTGGAAAAATGAGTCCTGCAAAGTCCTTGCCAAAAATGCTGAAAGGCTGCTTCTTATTTTGCAAATTTCTCCCCTCATGTGCCTGTAATCTGTGCTTGAGCTATTCTGATAAGCAGCTCTCCTTAAGCCTTGATTGAGAAGACTTGTTTTCCAGGCCCTGTATCATTTCTGTGACCCTCCTTTGAACTCCAGGATTTGATATCCTCCCCAAAGTACAGACACAAGTATGGCCAAGTACTTGCCTTATGAGTGTTGAGAATAACAGCAGTTGGATTACTCTCTTCTCATTGCTTAACAGTCTCAAAATTACACATCCAAAGAAAGTTGGGGGTGTTTTTTTGTCATTGCATAGCACTGATATTAAGCTTTTCAGAATATCTTTTGTGTTAACAAAAATTCCTAACAATCTTACTAAGACACAGACTTTAAACTTAGTATGTTAGCAATATGTTAGCAAGTCTGCAATTTTCCAGGTTTGCAGTCCCATGTTCACCTGGAGAATGTTGGAGCTTCTGTTACTTTGTACAATCTCATTAACTGTATTTTGCAATCTCTTCAAAATGGATTGAAATGAGAAGTTCCAGAATACCTATTCTAAATATTCCAAAGGTGCGCTCCACTCACAGAAGTATCCTATATTTCAGTCATTGCCCCAGGGTTGGAAGAAAAGGGGGTGCTTCACATGCAGGGCTTCAACAAAAAGATAACACATCTGGCGATGTAAATAAACCAGAAAGGTAACTTGATATGTTTGGAGTCTTCCCGCTTTTTTTCTTCTGAATGAATTTCTTGTCTTCTCTTCTCCCATTCCAAGAAAAGAGGGCTGAAACCCAGTAGATGCAAGAAAAACATAAAATTAAGAGCTAGAAAAATAATCAATATCACAACTCGATAGGGGTGGTTTGGATGAGCTGCCAGGTCAAACACTGTCATGCTTATGTACAAAGGGAGAAAGCAGAGATGGGACTTGATTCCAGCTTTGCCCAAACTGTGTTATGAGCCTGAGGAAATAGCTGATGTACGTCTTAGTTTCCCTGTATAAGTGGCAGCTGATAAATTGTTTGTTAAATAACAGGAGAATCACTGACAGAACACACATTGAAATTTTCATTACACTATTTTGCTACAGCACAACTGTATTTCTTTATTTTCCAGATATCTTTCCAATTTATTGCAGAAAGGAATATAATTTCAATTTGAACCTCAGGCAAGCCCTAAGCCCCACCAGCAGTTCGGTACTTTTTTGCAGCAGGGCTGTCTTACAGCACCTGTTTTGCCTTTGCTTTGCCATTTTTTTAAATTCACCCACGTGTATAATATGGTCAGTATGGTGGGACTGAAAGGCACATTTTCAATCACTTTGCTGTAACACATAAGCAAGGGATAATTTTATATATTCATGTAGAAATGGGTGGGTCTGCAGCTTCAGGACTCCAAATGTCCAGGGATGAATAAAAGTTCTCAGGAAGACTGCAGATTCACTGCAGTGTTTTGTGCTCAGCTGTGAGATCATGCAAATGCCTGTACTGACTTGTTTTGAGAAGGAGGTCTGAATCAATACTTGCCACTGTGGTAGGATTTTCTCCAAACTGTTATGTGAATCAGTTGCCTTCACTTGATCACATTGCTGCTTTACAAGACAAACTATGCTGTCTATAATATATATTTTGCACAATATGCTGCAGTTAGAGTTCCCAGATCTTCCAATATGGGGCAGCAGTTGCCAAATCCTGGCACAACAGAGTCACTTATTTCCATCTGTGAAAATATAGTCCTCTTTCTCTATGTAGGAAGAGAGAAGTTACTAAAATAAGCCACTGGAAATTGGAGGAGATGGAGTTTGCTTTATTCTTTTTCTTTTTTTCTCTATTTTAATTTGCTGGCTGAGCAGAAGTAATATGGTCCAGGAATGTTTCCATTTCTTACATTCTTTATTATGGTCAAACCTACACATTAATCTTTCATGTGATGTAGTTTCTGGTCAGAACTGTGAATCATCCTTTCATTGCTGGAGGTGTTTTTAACTTATCTGAGTTGTTTTTCTAGCTAATTCAGTGTTCAAGACCACATTTGAATTTCTTCCCAATTGAAACTGATGCTTTGCTCACTAGATGCCACTACAATATTTTAAAAGACTTCTGGAATGTATAATTTCTCCTCTCTCTTTGTGGAACTCTGCTCCACCCTTGGATCATATTTATCCCACACTTGGAGGTATAACAGATACATACGAGGCTTCTGTATCTGAAAATACTGTTCTTCAGTATAGCAGTTTAGCAAATTTGTTAATACTTACTGACAAGGAAAACCTAATAAAACAAACAAAAGCAATGATGATTTTGGCTGAATCTTTCACGGTTTTGACTAGATTTTCTCACTAAGCAAATAGACTGTTAGCTTCAAATTTCTCCTGTTTCCTCCAGTCCTCTGACAGTCTTTTCACATATACCCTTATCTTTTGTTTTGTTTTCTGTGCTCAGTTCTATGTCCCTACTTAGTTTCATTCTTAACTACTGAGCTCTTCCAAAATCTGAAATTCTGTGTGCCCCCAGTGCTGCATTCTGGGCTCTCTTGCCTGCTTTGATTACAGCAAAGGGCCCATCTTATGCTTAATATTCATACATTGCCTATCAGAATAAACTATAAATAATAATACTAATCCTGACAGAGTGCCTGCTTCTGAACAAAGCACTGTTTTGTCTTTGTTTTTTTCCTTTTTAGGTCTGCAAAACACATTGCCACATTTTCCAGAAGCTCATCTTCCGCACCTATCAAACTTCAGCTGTTATACAACCAGTGTCCATTTGGTCAGCCAACAGTAGAAATGTTTTCGCTGAGACCTACACTGAACTCAGCATAATAGCAAACAGGTGGTCAAATTAGAAGAAAAACAAGTTTTTTTTAAAAAATCAGTGCGTGAAGCAAATAAAGATTCAGGATCCTAAAAGTTGATCAAAGAGTAATTAAAAATTAGCATATATGGATATGTGCTCAAGGAACGAGCCATCAAAGCAGTCCATATCTTCTGGGAGGAACACTGATGAGGTTGAGGGGAAAACTCAGCAGATAATTCAGATGAATATTGTTTGGTCCTTTCCTGCTTTCAGTTTACTGATGGATGTGATGTGAACTTTGGTAAATGTGTGTAAATGTATTTAGTTGATAAAATAAAATACGAGCTGCAGTGTGCTGTTGGAATTTGGAAACTCACACTGCATAATAGTGTTGCTTCTTGTTGAGTGGCAGAAGAATTGCATGGGCTTACATCTATCTTCTACCTGGGTGGGAGTTGTTGCCAAATCAGAATGTGAGCATGAACAGTCTCACTTTTATAAAGCACTTTTACAAAATACTTTTACAGTACACATTTCTGTATTAAATTACATTGGCTGAGCAAGCTTTAAATTTTCTTTTTTTTCTTTGAGTGCTGAATGCCAATAAAATAGTTATTAGAAAGGAAAAAAAATATTGCACAAAATAGATACTATTGTTATAAATATCAGATAAACATCCCAAATAAGCACATTGCAAATGGACAATAAATGTGCCTGTAGCATATCCAAGATCAAGCAGCAAATCACTAACAATTGAAAAGAAAATGCCAATATTCCATTATTTCTAATAGCAACAAATATTTAAAATTATAGCCTTTTCACAGTAGTGAAATAATGATAATGATAATTTTCGCATACATGTAAGATTATTCAGTACTTTTATAGATTTTTACAAAATGAGAAATTATCCCAAGGGGTGAACCTGAAAAAATCCGCGTTTACTCTAGTATGGCACCATATTAAGAAGTTGCCATAAAACTGAACCTGCACAAGGCTTCACTGATGTTTGTTTACACAAGAAACATCATGAAAAGTGCTTAAACCCAGTGCTCTGGCTGCAGCAAATGGACCTACCCTATGTTCAGGCTGCAAAACTTACTATTTATAAAGATCAGTGATAAATGCAGTTAACTATTTATTTAAATGTTAACATTAGAAGTGTTTAACAAAAGGAGAGAAATCAGGAAGCTCAGTTAAAGTTGCAGATCTGTTCTGAAGTCTCAGCATTGTTCCTTTTATTTTTCTCAGCAGCATGGGTTCAGGATGGAGTTGTTAGGTTTAAGTTAGAATTTCCTGGCATTTCTTTTGGTTTGTGTTAAACCTCAGTATTTTTAAACATACTTTCACAAGGGATTCCACTGGTCAATTCTTCTCTCTTTTTCCTTTTCCCCCAAGGTTTTTTTATGCATATGCAATCATTTTACAGATGGCATAGAACTATTTGAAACAAACTCCTTCCAAGCTGTCCATTCCAAATTAAAATAACTAAATTTAAATACTATTTTCTGTATTACTGTTTCAGTGATCTTTCTGTGTTCAAATAATATTGGATATTTTGAGGAAAAAAGAAAAGAAAAAAGAAAAATGAAGTGATTTTTTTTCATGCTCTCTGGGAGATCCAGCTCCAGGCTCACTTCTGCAGATAGGAAATGATATCTGGCTTCCTCTCTCTTCTGTTATCTGCCTGCTACTGCTCTAGTATTGTATTCCTCACCTTCAGTGGCAGCATATAGCTGTTGCTTCACATTCCTCTGAGATCCACTATTGTGAAAGGTACTAGCTGAAAATATACTAATTATATTATCACAGAAGTTTTGTGTTCTTTTTTCGTTTCAACAGAAAAATTATTCTTAATTGAAAGAAAGTGAATATGAAGAGTCAATACCAAAATGTTAATGTTGAACTTGAGTCAAAGTTTTGGGTTTTTTTCCATTTTTGTAAAAAGAGGATAATTAATTTGATTATTTTTTTCTTTATGAATTTGGTTTGTTTGTTTGATTTTCTTATCTGATTAGTTTTTGTTTCTCCAGCTTGCCAGGATGAGCTATAATGATGAGTTGGAGTTCTCTCACTTTCCTTTTGCCAGCCCAGACCAGCCTCCTTTTGGGCTCCTGTGGCTGAGCTACCTTAAAGTAGTCTTACAGTAGCTAATGAAATCAAAAGCTGAAGTATGGGAAGGTGACTGAAATGAGTCAGTTACAAACTTCATATTTCTTGAATAATGTTTCTGTTTTCAGTCTGTTTCGGAAATCATGTCAAAATAATGGAATTTGGCTTTTATACATACTGTCACTGCAAGAGAATACAATGTCATTTTACATGTATATCACAGGCCCCACTTTGAATTTTGTGCATGAAGTATCCAACACATGTTGCTTCCTCCACGCTGGTGGAATACTCCTTGGCACTCCCTGGTGCTGTGAGGGTGGTTGTCTTCCAAATATCACTGTTCAGGAGAGGGGATTCCTCTGTTTCTCATTCTTGTTCCAGCATTCATTCTGTTTGTTCTGATCACCTTTTCAACTGGCTCTCCTAAACTGTAAGAATGAGAGAAACCAATTTTAGTTTCGTGGAAAATCCTGACTATTTCGGACACTATTGAAAAAATAAGATTTTAAAGTGCCTCCATTCCTATGGTGTGGGTTATTCAATAATTTGCACTCCACATTCAGACTTACTGTGGGAACATTACTTTCAGTGATGAATTTAGGGATAACCTCCCTACTTCTGTGGTACAGGTATGTAGCCACCTCCTTAGAAGTGGTTTTAAAAAAGTTAGTTTTCTTTTCATAGACAATAGTAAAAATGAAAATTGACCTATTTTTAATGGCTTCTTGACTCATAAGTTATTCTATTATTCCTGTTTTACTAGTGTATTAACCATGAACTCTAAAGCCATGCATTATTTAATGTGCCAATATTGTGTAACTTTTTCCCAAGAGAAATGTAATGGTATATATTTTTTAAAATTAGAAGTGAGCTCACCATTTTGTTCCAGCAGCAGTTTTCACATGAGAAGTGTAAACATATTCTGTGGTTACACTTTCTTGATAAAATAATATAAAGCATTCCTTTGTGAAGTCCATTTGTGGAATTTTCTTGCTTTCTATCATTCTAGGATGTGTGTGCACCATGGGGATCTGTGCTTTGCAAATAGAAATTACCCATCAGATAGATGGATAAGATTATTCCCAATTCCTGTTAAAGACAGCTAAGCATGCAGATCCTTTGGATGTTTTCAGATATTTCAGCCAAAGTGGGTATGTGGTCTAACTTTATTACTGTGGGAAAGCCACAGGCAACATTCTTAGTTGTGTAAACTGATCCAGTAAATTCAGCTTTGCTGATTTGTTAACTAGTGATCTGACCCAATTTTTAAAGGATTAAACATATCAGACATACAATAAAAAAAAAAAAATTGTTGATTGACTGTTTCTTACAGTATGCAAACACAGAGAATGGGCATTTAAGATTTTTGTAGTCATTCAATATTTTAAATGATGGTTGAACGCAATGGAGCTATTCTAATCTGTGCCTGTTCCGCATCTGACAAGAAGTTCTGAATGCTGCTAAGATAATTTGGCTGTTTCTGTTTACTGTAGTATAATACAAGACCAACGGGACAGTTGACAACTTAAATGGCAACAAGATTACTATAAATAAAAAAATATTTTTAGAGCACATAATTAATTATTGGAGAGTATCCTGCCCCCCAATATTTTAAGGCAAGGAGGTTAGGATTATAAAAGTACTTTGTCCAGGATAAAAATAAAAAGCAGTCCTGAATTCTTCTGTTTCACTTCCTGAGCTGACCACAAGTTTCTGCGTGCTAGGTACATGCTTTTTGTTAGGCATAGTGTTGCTTTGTTTTCATTACGGATGAGCACAATGGTGGTCACAGGAAGAAGATTCTGTTTTTCTTTGAAACATTTGACACTTTTGCCTCTCAGAGGAAATGATCCTGGCTCAAAGGACTCATCAGTCTGACCAGAATTAGCAATTTCCAAACTATTAAGTCAATGAAGGGATTTGCTGGATATCAATTCCTCAGGCTTTTAGGCAGTTTAAAAAGAGCTCTGTTCTGGCATTTCTCCAAATTTTGTACTGTGCCTGGAATTTCAGCCTCCAGCCTTTCACTCCAGTTCACTGGAGTTTACCCAGTGATCATTTGATGTTGATGTTTTGCTTTGACACGGTGCTAACATGATGTGCTGAGGATGGAGAAAATATCAAAGAGCACAAAAAACTCTTTTGCTGTTTAAAAATATTTGAAACCAAATCTAAACTTTGCTGATAGCTGAATCCTTTCTTTTTGTGATTTTTGGAACAGATAGGCTTTTTATCCAAACTATTTATCCTAATCAGCAGTTGGAGGAGAGGAATGTTAAATAAACTATTTTATTCTGATTCTTTCTCTGGATGTTTACCAGGCTGTTGACAAAGGCCAGAGAATGTTTAATGACTTGGAGGGGAGACTTGAAACAGAAGTGGGGATCACACTGGATGCTCCTTATTTGCTTTCTTTCGCAGTGCAACAAAAGGGAAATGATGACAGACCACCTCTTGATACCCAGTTTGATTAAGAAAATTTATCATGTTCCTTGTCATGAGTTCAAGTCTCCCACATTGAATAATATAAACATTCTCAAACAGAGCCAGAAATAGGCAGATAAGACTCAGATGTCTCTACCAGAGAATCGTATTCTGTCTGGAAACATGAACATGACCTCAAAATAACTCTCATGTAGAACTAGGGAGTATTTAAAAGTACTTGAAAGCCTTCGCCCTGTTCAATCAACTCAGGACTCCCAGTTTGGTGAAAGGAAAAGTGGTCTCTTCCATTTTCTGAAGTCTGTACATTCCTTGAGCTGACAGTAATCAGACACATAATCGGGAACTCATTATTTCCTGGAACTTTGAATTTATTTTCATTCTGTCAGTTCTCATATAGAAAATTATCCCCCAAATTAGAACAGCATTCTGGAAGTCACGTTAGAGAATGTTACAAAGGAGATAAAAGTGGCATAGAACAAAAATATATTTCAAGACTGTGTCATCAGATTTATCTTGCAAAAGCAAGAAGATTATTTTTTGACATGAAGAGCTACATTTAAACAAAAAATGTACACATTTGTTATTTAAAGAATTTGCTCTGTTTGTCATTTTGCACACTTCTGAGCTTGCACTGCAGGACATAACCAGAAAAAGATTTCTTTAGTGGCTTATGCATGGAAATCATGCATTTTAGTAGCTTATTCAGAATGCATTTACGATAAGCAATAAACACCTTTAAGGAAAAAAGCTCAAGAGTTGTACTCATATTTGTATTTATATGGAATATTGAATTCTGTGTTTGTATGACTGTTCCAGGGAAGGAACAAAGAGGAAATCTGACATTGGGGTAGTGTTGATTTTGTGTCATCCAAACTTGGGTTGCTGCAGGAATGCTGTAGAATGAGAATATTCACTGTCTCCAGTCATGACAATGCCCACAAGTGTGACATTAAGTAGAATTTTTCCAGCTGAAGCAAAGTGTTTTTAGACCTTTGGTACAGCCAAACTGTGTGTTGAATTTTGGACAACCAAGAAACAGAGAATGGATTAAATTCAGTGAACAATGTGGCAAGGCAAATAGTTTTTCCAGCCCTAGAATCAAGGCTATGTGTCCTAGCCCTTCATCTCTGGAGATCTGATTCTCATTCCAGGGTAGGTAATAAATAACGTGCTTGTTTGGTCAAGTGGTTATCTTCTGTTTGGCAACTTTGAGGATTCTTATTGTGTATTGTAGACTAGCTTTTCACAGGTTGATTACATTATGTTTAGAGTAATTTCTTACGCAGAATTTTCAGCACATTTTGGTAGCAGGATAGTCTTTATAGGTGGGTGGTAGAAAAGTAACCTTTATTTTTACACAATACATGTGGTAGACATGTGGCAGAAAACAAAAAACGACAGGGGATTTAAAACACCATCAGAGCAAATCAAAGGGATAAATTCAAATGAAGCAGATGGACTTATGATGCTAGTGAGAGTTTATATGAATCTTTAGATAGAAATGACCCAATGATTTTGCTTACTAGATGTCTTCTATTCTGTACGTAGGGTTTTTACAATAAAAGGTATATCTGGTCCCTGAATATTTCAGGTGCAAAAAAAAAAGTCACACAGTGCTTCTTTAGATAAAAAAAGCTCTGAAGGATGGGTCATAGCTGAAATCTAGGGCATATAATTTGCTCAGTAAAATGACTGAGAGTCATACAGAAGTATGTAAGAATATTTGAAAAGGTATTTCTATATATAATATTGAATTGTTTTGTTTCAAAACTTTTAAATCTGTAACTGTTCAGAACTTTGACCTAGGGGTGAGAGGTCAAACAATAAATATGGTTAAATGTTGGGCATTTCTGCTCTATGGATATTTCACCTTGAGATTCTATTCTTGTAGGAGTACATCTGTGTGTGTACCCTTTCAGATGTAGTTCTTTTATAATATTCCTTAATTCAATATCTGACCGCCCTCAATAAAACCATGAGCAATAGCATGGGGTATTTTTTTTTCAGATCTCATAGGAAAAGCTATGTTTAGATTTGTTTTTGAAACGCTTCTTTTGGTTTGCTCTTCTGTGTTTATAGATACAGTTATGGTTTTACAAGTTCATCTAAAAGAAATGTTCTTTGACCTTCGAGCAAAAGGTGGTGGGATTTCTAAAGTTTATTACTTGGTGAGTGGGCCCATTTCACAGTTTTGAAAGGTCTGTGAGAAAATCAGGTCTTTTGCCTAGATAAACACTTTTTTGTTACTATAGAGTGCTACACTGTTCCAGACAGCTTTTAAATACAGTCTTCACTCTAGACTTGAAGCAGTTTTATAAATGCCCTGAGACATGGACATTGGAACAGCAGGTCTGAGATTGATGTAATGATTTGTGATAACGATTTTCCCCATTTCCCCTTCATATTCTGTGCCTGAAATTTACCTTAAGCTGATGCTCCAACCAAGGCAGGATTTTTATTGCATATTTAGATTTAGATTGAACAGTATCATCTTTGAGACACTGTTTTGACATTTGAGAAAATGAAGGAATTTTGTCTTTCTTCTGAGCCTGTTCCAAGCATCCATACTCTAGTTTTTTAGTCTAGGCTATTTAGGTTCTTAACATGTTTCCAAACACCAATGATGTAGGCTATAGTGAAATACCTAATTCCCAAAGAAATAGGTTGTTTTATGGTAATGTATTTCATGAGTCAGCAGTGACTTCAGCATTTCTTTTTTTCCTGGGTAGCACAGGAGATAAAGATTTGGAGTCTGGATTCTTATTTATCATTTTACATTTATTGACAGCTCTTGGTATTTTGAACTGTAATACAGGGAAAGGAGTGGGGTATCATGATGAGTTTAGCTGGAAGAATATCCATCTCTCTTATTTGACACCATAAAAAGGCCTATTTGGTATTATAGATTGTGTTGTTCCAAGGAATGGGTTAAGGTCAAGCCAGTGTTTTTGCAAGAAGTGGAAACACAGGGGCATAATGGAAGGAACTTCCTGGTCATCAAAGCAAATTCACATTGGATTGAAGATATATTTGAGGTCCTTATGTATAACTACAGGAATATTGGTACTTGTGACAAAAAGAATTTAGAAAGGTTGTATTTTTAAAAAATCAAATAAAATTTGGAAAAATAGCATCAGTGAGAAGTGTTGAACAGATTGTAATCTCACAGTAATTAGACTAGAACCTGTGGATAATCATGCAGCTATAATCCATGTTACCCAGGACCAAACTGATCAATGGGGTAAGGTAAAACCCATAGATTTATAGGTTGCATGAAAAATTTAGAAACACCATATGTGGATTGGGCATCTGTATCGCAAGTCAATCGCAAGGGGAATAGAAAGCCAACAGGAAACTAAAATGTAGAAGACTTCTCCAGATTTATTCAACTGTCCAATACACTGTGCCTGCAAGAGTAAACAAACATGTAAGCTTTTACAGTAGGTAGCAGTGCTCTATAAAACAGAAATTATGTGCCAAGTAATACATTTAAGGTTACTTCATGTAGTAATTTCACTGGAGGTATGAATATTTCTGACATGATAGTGGTCTGATGACAACGTGAAAAAGAGCATGCTCCCATATTCTGTTGACATGCACTTTAGAAACATAAGGCAAACATTTAAATCAGAGATGGAAGTGTATATGGGAACAATTTTCAGCTGTCTAACTCCATGCAGATTTGGTAGTAGTGTTCCTTGTTATCCATCTGTGTGTAAAGCTAAAAGATCTGTTACACAACTGCATCATCAACATAGCATGGCACAAGAAATTACATTTGGAACTTAAGACACTGCCATTTTGTCTTAAGTTTTGGGAGGGATTAATGAATCTAAGAAACATAAAAATGGAGTAAAGCAAAGTGATTTTGATCTATAACATGGAGTACGCATCAATCACTGAAAACTTGTGTGGTGTTTATCATCAGAAAACTTTAGGGGCTGGAAGGCCTGCTGTGCAGTTACACCAAAGTTAAAGGGATATGAATATGCATAACTGTCCTTTGCACCTTCACATGTCTTTTGCACTACCGTTTGTTTATGTGATGTTTTTATTACTATTTTTTCCTAGTTGAGGACAGTAGGTTTAAAAGGGCATTACAGCAATATTGGCATAGACTATAAAACTTATCAGATGTTCACTGCTTATAAACACAATACACTCCCTCTCTCACTCTTTGATCTTATAACTAGCAAAAAAAAAGGGGAAATGACACTTAGAACCTTTTGTTTAAGGCCTTTAATTTAGCTTTGTAACACACTCAGATTGCATACTGCTGCGTCTACTTAGTAGATCAAGAAACTGTGGGAGAGTAATATTAAGTGACTTACCCAAGTTGCAACAGAGAGTTACTGGCAGAAATGGAAACAGAAGCCAAATGTCTTATTTCCCGAATCCTTGGTCCAAGACATCAGATTCAAGACTAAAAATCAGACAAAAACTCAGGAGCTTGGCTGCTTAAGAAATGGGTAAGTTTTGTTCAGAGATCCTTAGGCTTACAAGTAAGTTTGTTTGTAATTTAGGTGCCAAGATAATAAATGAGATATAAATTATAATGCAAGTCATGCTTTTGCATGATTATTTTTATTGGAAAGTGCAAAAACAGATCAAACTTTACATGGAAGCATGTTAGTTTCAATGAATTTTTTTTGCAGGAGAGGCTTTGCAGGCTCATGATGGAATTTCTAGTTACAAAAACCCATCACAAAAACACTGGATATGATGATGGCTAAATGGTTGGGGAACTTGCCCTTAGTTTAGGAAAAAAAAGCTCAATCTGTCTAGCATTGATTCAGGATGGTGATTTGGGTTTTGTTTTTTTGCATCATCTAGGGACACTGGTTATTCTGGTGACATTCTCTTGCTGTCTTCTCTCAAAACTGTAAGAACTGTCTGTTTCATTCAAACACAACATGCACAAAAATTCAGATTTTTTTTTCTTTTCTGTGAAACTGTCCTTTCTCATGCAGCTTCTAATATAGATACTTGAATAGTCTGGTAGTAACATGTTCAAAGTTCAAAGCCAGCAGTGATCTAAATCATCATTCTACAGTCTATACAAAATATCTGAACCATCAAGACCAGGTGTTTACAACACAAAAACCATTACAGTAAATGCAACACGTTTCCATTAGTTTTTGACAGTTTTACTGAAGCAGCCAAAGCCAGAATGGAGTTTGAGCCAGAATGTTCTGCTTGATTGTTGAGATTGTCTGTTCTCTTCAGGGCAGAGGTATGTTGCAGCAGAAGGCAGAGGCTAAGCTAAGTTGTGATGTGGAGAGAGGAAGGAGGAGTGGAGCTCTGCAAACCATATGACTGTGTGTGACCCAGGGTTCACGGTGTGCTAAGTGATGCTCACTGAAGGGGAAAAGGAAGGAGACAGCACTATATCCCTCCTGAGTTTCCACTGCAGTCTACCCCTAGGAAGAAGACTGCTTTGTGTCTTTAACAAGGACTTCTAGCCTTCATTACTGTTGATTATATTAGTCTTTTAAAAAACTAAATTCTTTTTAAAAAAGAAATTAATTGGATGTTGGATCCACAAATCCAACTTTGTAGTTAACATATTGGGATGCTTGGACTGGGGCCAACTCTGTATTTTACTTTCTGATTTTTGGAGCATTATGTCATGGTGAAACCAGAGAAAGTGTGTAATAGATCTATCCCCTTGTTATCTGTGATCTTACTAGTTCCACAGCTTGCAAATCCTCCAAATTAGGTTCACATATCAGCACTTCAGTAGTCTTCAGCAGCATCAGCTTGACACAACATAACAAGCTTTCTGATACTGAAATGAATGGCCACCCTTCAGCAGCAGTGGTTTAAACTGGATTTCCTTTTCTTTAATGGCTGAGTAACATTTGTTCGAGTATTACAGAAGTTTATTTCAAACCCTCCCTCTATTTTTGTGTGTGTTTGTGTGTGTGCATATGTGTTTGCGAGTTAAAGTTTGTCAGCGAATGCTCTCTTTCGCTGCAGAAAGCTTGGGCCAGCTGAAGTCTTATATCAAGTGCAGAAGTCCTACTGATCTGTACATAAAAGAATATTGCAAATGTTCCTATTCAAAAGTATAGAAAATTACCATTCTGTTTTTATAGATAACATCGTCTTGGTCTCCCTGTGCATGAGAAGTGCAAGTGGTAGGTTTAGTGGCATGACTGTAGACAGCGCTTTGGGGAGGCACAACAATTTGTGTCCTTTGGGGAGGACGAACAATCCTCTTCCTGCAGCCCTTTCCCTCATCTACCGGACACCTCCTAAGCCGTGCAGCGAGCCAGGCAGGCCGAGGGACTGAGGGACAATGGGCTCATTCAGTGCAGAACACTGATTCATTTCTGCATCACCTTGCACTCTGCACAGCGGATGAAACGGGGGGGGGAAATGGGGGGAGCAAGAGGGGGGGGGATTCCATGGAAAAAATAGTGTGCATTTTGTGTAATTAAAGATTGTATAGCAACATACAAGCACAAGAGGACTCTAGTACAGTTGAAAAAACATCCTTGATTTGAGGATTTCTTAATGGTTGCATGTGAAATGTCAAAAATACCAGAATGGGTGTTTTCTAGTAGTTTTTTGATTATATGTATACAAATTTGGAAGTGGCTGTTCTTTACATTCATATAGAGCTGGCAGTAATTTTAACGTGTGAGATGATTTGACTTGAAAATGATTTTCCATGTCAGTAAATGTGGCTTTATCAAAGAGAAATTTTAATAAGAAAGGATCCTCTTTTTTTTTCTTTCCATTTTCTGAAGATTTCACAGGAGATGGAAATATTTCAGGTCTGCCAGTGTTTAATTTCTGCTTCAGCATAAGCTTAGAAATGACATATAAAATTTGTTGCTTTGGCTCTTTCATGCTTTTTTTCCCTATAGAAAAGATGCTGTGCATATGGACTATGTTTTCCATACTGCATGGCAGTTAGTCCCTGGGGATGCATGCTAGCAGAGAGAATAGGTCCTTTTACTTCAGTTTGGATTTGACAGATCAGGTAAAATACATTGATTCAAGGATATTAAAATAATTCAGCTAAAAAGCTAAAGAAGGAAAAGGAGAATTTTTAAACTTTTGTCTCAGTTACCTATAAAAATAAGTATCAGAATATCAGACTTTCCCCTAGGGTGGAAAGTTTTATCATCTATGCCACTTACAGATTAGGCAAAGTAGATGATTATATTGCAAATCCTGATTAAGACATAACATCTTATTTTCATCTTTTTTTTTTTAATGATTTATATTCTATTCCAGGCTCTGTGTGTGGTCTGGACAGGGCCTCAGTAGAGCAGAGACTTCGAGACTTGTGCCAAGCTGTGCAATGTTATGGTGGTCTGATGATATGGGTTGTTGCTATTTTCTATTTTAATAACAACTGTTTTCTTTTAACATTATAAAGTTGGCAGTTGTTAGTGCTTTTAATTGAACTATCCATGAAGTGTGAATGATAGGTGGAGCTGGCACAAAGGATGATCCAGAATGAATTAATAACATTAATAACAGGGCTGGAGTTTACTTTGCCTGCAGAAAATCCCTTCTCTGTGACCAGCCAACAGACTCAGCATTTTTGTGTATGTGTCTCCTTCACCACCACAGGCCTTAATACTCTGTATAGTCTGTTTCCCTTTAAATGCTGCTTTAGGCTTGAGTTCACATGTCTTTCCTTAGCTCATACTATTTTTGTAGCAAAGCCAAAAGCCTGACAGCTCTTTTAAAAATGAATGAATGGGGTTAAAGTACCCAAGTAGTGATACGCTGTTTTGATGACTGTTCCCCATAGTTTTGACTGCTGAGCAGTCAGCTATTGGTAATTTGTGGAGCAAAACCAATTGAAATTCAGATTGTAGTCTTGTGAATTGTTGTTGTCTAACAGTGAAATACTTCCTTTAGAAGAGTCCCTCCTCATAATGTCCCTGTCACAAAGATTACTCCAGTCTGTGTTATTCCAGGCTTACCCGCCCTAGTTGAATTATTTTACAGAGGTCGCACTTGTTTCAAATGTACATGGATCTAGCCTGCACTGTGGTGTGCCTACTGGCACAGCAGCTGCAGCTCCCTGAGTCAACATGTGTGGGAAGGGACTTGGGAACCTTCTCCAGGACAGGCCAGTGAGCTCTCATTATCCAGCCATCTGGACCCCAGATTATTCCAGATGTGACATGTGCAGTAAAGGCTGCCACACAAATATGTGTTATGAATTCAGCTCGTTTTATGTCGAGTTACAGAGTTTTGAATTCGCTCAGTTCCTTCATCTACAATAAACAAACACATGTGTATGTGTACACACACACATTACTGCCTGTATATGCTCTACCTACCTCCTCATCCACTCACACCCTGAAAAGCTTCACTGAACTTGCTGCTATGGAAGTCCATCGTTCAGCTTATACATGGTTCACCTCTGTGAGATTATTATCTCCACTGTTATCTCATCCTGGTCCTTCTTGCTCGCTTGACTTTCTTCAGTGACATTTACAATGTTCCAGGAGGATGATTTCTCTCTTTATCTTTATCATGAGTGCCATGACTATGTGTGGGGGGAGAAACCTGGCAGTTCAAGAATGGGAAGCAATTATGCATCATACACCCTGTATCCTTTAAATTTTATATTAATGATTGCTGTGGAATGAGAAGCCAAGTCTTTGAACAAAGAAATATATAACAAGCTGGGACAAGTGTGGTGAGGCAAATGTTCATGTGGAACAAATATTTCTATAAACCAATTCAAGAGCACAGGAGAATTTTTAAGGGACTCATTTGCAGGACATAAATGCTGACCTTATGTGGTCTCTATGTATAGAAACCTTCCTGAAAGTAATATTACAAAGTACAGACTAGAGTTAAGGAATTAATTTATATAGAGAGTTGACCCCTGAAGTCTTATTTTACCTTAATCTCTGAGGCACTGGGATAAGGGATAGTTTGGGATTATTCACTGTCTGACTTTGGACGCTCAACTGAAGTACCCAGCCTGGAAGATTCACCTTTCCAAACTCCTTGCAAGTACTCAGTGGAGGATACAGACACACCTTGGGACCATTTCTGAAAAACTGCCAGACAACTGCCTGTCCCTCTCTACTCACTGTAGAAATATCGGGGAGGCAGAGAGGATAAGTCAGTAGACTAAGGTATGTGATGTGAAATGCTTCTGTGATCCCATGCTCTCTTCTGTCAGTTCCTTTTCTTCTTTCCCAACAAATTAAATTATGTGAAGATGGAGCAAAGAGTTTTGGGTTTTTTTCAGCTTTGAAATAACAGACATATATGGCATTGAATGCATTTTAGATGAGCCCTCTCTAGTATAGTGCCTGCTGTACAATTGTCTGAAACTGTGAAGGAATGGATACCTTAAGCCATGCATTACTCCAGGAAGAACCCGGTACAGTGCCCTTTATGTGTTTAGATCACCATATGAAAACAATCTATTATGCTAAGGAGGAGGCTAAGTTTATTTAATTATATTAATTATTTGGAAGTTCATACATCATCAGACTCTTTCTATCCTAAATTAGTAACTGGAGTTGTTACTGGATCTCCATTTCCTGGCCCCTTGCTTTTTCCCTAAAATAAACACCTTTTGGGATCGTGCAACAACATTTTTTTTTCCATGTAGGCTTTTTGCTTGCCTTCAGCTCCTATTCTTTCCTAACCTGCCTTTCGTACTTCCTTTTGACTGTAGCATAGTACTTTGTCAGTTAACCATATTTCCTCAACATTTAGTTGGCCCCCTTTCCAGTTAAGTTGAATATAAATAGGTACAGATGGCCATTCCAGTAACTTCTCTTGATAGTCATTGCTTCTGGTGTCATGCTATAGTAATGTCAGATGCTCTTCAAACTGGTATTGTCTCTTCACGTGGTAGGTAACCTGGTCTGTTTTCTCACAGTAGAAAAATAATAAGGTCGGTTTGCAGAAATTCCTTTAAAACATTACTTGAGTATCCTGTCTAGTAGTAGAGATGAACCTCTTTCTCTACACTTAGATAGTCATCCAAATCCCTTTTGTCTCAGCCCTCAGCCCTCAATGCCCTTGTGCATTGTTCTGGGAGTTTTCTTCCTGTGGACAGCTAAGCAAATTCATGTGGATCATCTCCAGGTCAGTCCCTAGGTTTTGTTCCTTTACAGTTCCTAGTTAAGAAAGATTATAAAAAACAGGGTCATTGTTGTCTCTGTTCCCTCTTGTTCAATTTGGAGAATGTTCTGGCACACAATAAGCTTCAGTGAATCCCAGTGATCTGGCACTGGGTCTGGACTTCGCTTACTTCCTAACTTAGGCTTATAGGCCAGGAAAATGTTGTAATGCAGTTTCTTCTCTCCAGTTGGTCCTTGGAGATTCCCCCTATTCAGATTCAACTGTAGACCTTCATATATTATTTTCTCTGCTGTTTTTTAGCTCAGCAGATTTCTTATAACTTCCTGCCTAACGGGTCCATCTCCTCCTCTTCACTCCTTATATGAGCATGAGGTCACGGTGAGGTTGTTTACTCGTAAGTCTGCTTCCAAAAACCTTTGTCCGTTCAGTTTGTAACCTTTTAAACCCTTGAAGGACTTTAAACATTTTCAGCTCAGTTGATTTTTTTCTTCTGAGTTTTCAGTTTATGTGATTAATCTTTACTTTTCAGTGTGTGTACTTGAGTGCTACAAGATTCTTATACAAACATAAAAGACAAGAAATAAATATGTTGTACAAAAGGCAACTGGATAGGAATGAGAAACAGTAACTTCAGTTTTAGCCTAGAAAAGAAAGGAAGGAGAAAGGGAAGATGTGATCAGGATAGGAAGGCTCCAAAACCCAGAAACCAAGCACCTGTTCTGGTGTTTCTCAGCTGGTGTTGCTCGCTTGCTTGCTTGTTTCCTTGATTGATTCCCAAAGGACAGTGCTGTAAGATTGTCACAGTGAAGTTTGACACTTATGATCTTTTTGCACTTCTTTACATTTCCCTCTCCTGTGTTCAAGATCTGGACTCCTAGTGTGAAGTAGAGATAGTGACAGCAATTTAGAAAATTCTAGACATTGTTACATCAATGGGAAAATATTCCCTGATTTTAAAAATACCTAAAAGCTTTACCAATGGTTGGAAAGCTGGAAGATAACACAAAGAGACTGAGTGTGATTATTTACCTCTGGGCATATAAAAAGTAAGCACATGTGGATGGCTGACCCCTCTGGTACTGGGAGAGGGGAGCCAGAACCCAGCACCCTAGTCTATCAAATTATGTTCCCAGATCAAAGGTAGCTAACAGCTGCTGGAAAGGGAAATAGGATAAGGAAACATGATATGAATCAGTGTAATAAAAAGGATGTCTTGAGAGAAATCCTGAAGCAGCTGATCTTGGAAAACCTGGTAAGTGTACAGTTTGTGTTAATTTAAAATCTAATTAACTTTCAAGGTAATAAAGATGGGCATTTGGAGGCTTCTCTTCTGTGTGCATTCTAGGTGAGTTCAGCAAATTTTTGGAACTTAGGAGATAAGTAAGCATCCTGTCCAGGACAGGATAAAGCTCATTTTGCTACTCACACAGCAGGCTCACTGCAAGGGAGTAAGGCAGATTTAAATGAAGGACTAGTCTCTTCTCTGAAAGACAGAACGTATCTGAGAGCCAAAATACAGAGTTTGATTGTTCATATGTAAAAAGAGTTTTGGAAATGTTTTCTAATTTTTTTTTTCTATTTGAATTAAATTGGAATTGAATATATCTTTTCTCCCACTCGTCTGGAATTAGGTGGAGAACTTAATTTTGAGCAACAAAAAACCCCACAAAAACTCATCATCTCTACCCTTTAACCCTTCTAAAGGTTTGGAGAAAGGATCTGCAGGCTGATATTTATGTTGTTTTCAAAGCCAAAATATGTTTTAATGAAAATATTTATCAAATTGTTTTCTTCTTACTGAGAGTGCTTTCATTTTTAAAAATTTTAAGGCCTTTCAGGAAATATTTTGAGCTTTATAGTTCCACTCTCCAACTGACTAACCCATCCTACAAAACGAGTTTCCAGCTAAGCATCAACAGTTGCCAGTTCTCGTAGAAGCAAACATGCTGTTTTAGTAATGCCTTGTTAGCACTGCCTTGATTTCATAAAGCAGGTCTTCACTGGAACTGTTTTTCCTTTCTCTGCAGATATATACTGGTATAGAGAAAGTTATTTCATTTAGTTGCAGTCTTTTAATGAACAGTGCAGTAGGATCTGTGCTGTAAGCTCTCCCGGAAGAAGTCTACTGTGCAGACTGCTTAAAAATATAACAATGTGTTTGAGGTGTGTGTGCATAGCATTCTTCCTCCACTGTATTAGATCAAGTCATAGTATTTAATCTCTTTGCACACTTTGGATTGTGCAAAAAGAATGGAAATTTGTTTGTACATTGTCAGCACCTGACTTTATAGACCACAATAAATTCTGGAAGTTCAAGCCAGAGCTTCAGTGTCTGCTAGTGATTCTCTAAAACACAGTCACCATTGGGCAGCACCCTCCCATGTGGTACTATGTAAAGAAAAAAAAATTGGAGGGATGACAGCAATCATTCTTAAGAGAAATGTGATGTGGTGCTGCAAATAAAATTTTAATAATGGGAAGATTTTGCCAAGAGAGATCATAAAATCATAGAAAATGCTATGTTGGAAGGGACCCATCAGGATCATCAAGTCCAACTCCTGGTGCTGTGCAGGGCATCCCAAGAACCCCAAGACACCATGTGCCTGGAAGTGTTGTCCAAACACTTCTTGTACTCAGACAGGTTTAATGCTGTGACCACTTTCCTGGGGAGCCTGTTCCAGTGCTCAACCACCCTCTGGGTGGAGAACCTTATTTCTGATATCTAACCTAAACCTTCCCTGACTCAGCTTCATGCTGTTTCCTCGAGTCATGTCACTGGTCATGATAGTGAAGACATCAGTACCTGCCCCTCCTCTTTCCCTCGTGAGGAAGCTGGAAGCTGTAGACTGCCATGAGGTCTCCCCTCAGTCTCCCTTTCTCCAGGCTGAACAGACCAAGTGATCTCAGCCACTCCTCATACAGCTTCCCCTCCAGAACCTTCACCATCCTCCTGGCCTTCCTCTGGATGCTCTCTGATGTCTTTTTATATTGTGGCACCCAGAACTGCCCCCAGCACTCGAGGTGAGGCTGCCCCAGAGCAGAGCAGAGTGGTTGACTCCCCTCCCTTGCCCGGCTGGCCATGCTGTGCCTGATGCCCCCAGTGCAGGCTTGGCCCTCCTGGCTGCCAGGACACTGCTGACTCATGTTCAACTTGTCATCAACCAGGACCCCCAGGTCCCTTTCCCTGGCACTGCCCTCCAGCCCCTCATTCCCCAGCCTATACACAGAACCAGGGTTGCCTCATCCCAGGTGCAGAACTCAGCATTTGCCCTTGTTCAAACTCATACACGTGGTAATTGCCTATCTGTCTAATTTGTTGAGGTCTCTGTGCAGGGCCTGTCTGCTCTTGAGGGAGTTGACAGCACCTCCAAATTTAGTTCTGTCTTAGTATTCCTTCAAGTCCTGTGTCCAGGTTGTTAATGAAGGTGTTGAAGAGAACTGGGGATGATGCCTTCTATTGAGATAAACGCTCTTCTCAAAGGAATTTCTAGAGAGAGTGCTGTGAAGAATTTATTCACCTTTTATTTGATGACAGTGGCCAGCAGATGTGATTTCTGACACTAGAGTGAGAACTCTTTTGGGGAATTATATAGTAGTGAGAAAAAGCCTGAATGATTTGTCATTGAAGGATTTTCTAAAGTTCTAAGACTTGATGTACCTACTAATAGGAAAGTAGTAAGAAATATGGATGAGTCTAGCAGTAGTGATTTTTTACTTTTATTCTCATATATAGTCAGTCCCCATGTCATTTGCTTTTTTATTGATTTTTGAGAACTCAGACTACTCTTTGTTCCCATGAGGTATAACAAATATAAAATGAACATCAATGGATTGAGTTAGTTTGCACTGTAACTCTACCAACTGCCTCTTGTTTCCTGAATTTTTAAAAGGAGATTCTTGAAGACAGAACTACTCTGAAACTGCTTTTTCAATGACAGGTAAGATTATCTGAGTCTACTATAATCCCTGCATTTGCATTTATTTGTCCTGTAGATGCAAACTAGGAAAATCTTACAACAAAATTGCTATAAAAGACATGACTTTAGGCATACTGACCACATACACAGTCAGTTAAAGCAGATGAGGTACATTTCTTACAGAGCCTTAAACATAAATCTTCACAAGATTCTTCTCATAGGAATTCTCATATGATAAAAAATCCCTAATGTTTTACTTAACTCTTATCAAACTGTGGCCTAGATTATAAAAAAAAATGTAAAATAGGACCTTCTGTTCCCATGTTTCCTACTTTAATCAACATGAATTTGAGGATATTCAGGGCTTTCCAGCATCAGATATGCTATATAGCATTCATTCTTTTCCCAAAGGACTCTGAATAAATAATAATTAAAATTAAGCTAAAATGTTCAGCTTTTTAAATATGTATCTTTTTTTTTCAAATCTACTTTTCTTCTGGGTAACAAATGTGAATATAGACTTGTTTCCTGCCTAACTTACTTTCCCATGCCTCTGTGTTTTCTTCTTTTTTGTCCTTATTTGTATGAAGGAAAGAAATAGTTTTGAAGAAAGCTGAACCCTCAAAATCCACTGGGTATTGTTCTGTGTTAGAGATTGCTAAGTGTAGTATGCTAACAATGGGCCAAATATTGTACTAATTTCTCTGGGATAACTTTTGGATTTGGGATTGGAGGAGAGAACCTTACCATGCAGCAGAACACCCAGAATACTTTCCTGAGCTCATTTGTCTATCCTACTGTGTAAGATGCCCCTGGTCTTACACCTGGCAAGGTAACATAGTAAGACCTGATATCTTACAAGAATACAAAAAAGCTAATTCTCTAAGCTCTTCTGTTAGTACCGAAGTATCTGACCAATGATGTTGTTATCTTTAATACAGGGAAGGATTTTTGCTGAATATGCTCAATTTTGGCTCACCCTTAAGTCTTTAAATTGACTGCTAACATGCCTGAAATACACACTTCAGACTTCATGCTCTTTGCTGTGGGATGTGTTAATTGAAATTAAACTTTCCAATGCAGTGAACTGGTGGCCAAACATGGAAATATGACTGGAAGATAAAGCTTGTGTCTAGTAGGAGTATTTATATGACAGTAGTGCCCACATAGCTTGTTAGCTCATGGGCTTGGGTCCTTAGTGAAGCGAGAAGTTTGAACTGGATGACAGAGAAGAATGATGAGATATCATAATTTGGGTATCAGGAATAATCTTGGACATGTGGAGGAACTTCTTTGTGGAAAGGATTTTAAACATGGGAAATGTCTTCCCAGGGAGGTGGTGCAGTCACCATTTTTGGAGGTGTTCAAAAATTGACTGGATGTAGCACTTGGTGTCATGGTCTAGTTGACAAGATGGTGATCAGTCAAAGGCTGGAGTTGATGGTCTTGGAGGTCTTTTCCAACCTAAATGATTCTGTGATAATGTAGTGCATGGTAGAGGCTACGTCTGGCTTTAAAAATGGTCTCAAACTTCTGGCTGACATTCTAAACACACCTTTGTGTAAGGCTTCAGTGTCCTCTGCATGGCTGTGGGGATGGGGGTAATGTGGAGTACAGAAAGCACTTAACAAGTTTCTCACAGCACACTTTTGTGTATCTCAGCATAACTCTTCCTTGAAGCCCAGGCCAGAGTCCTCACTTCGCAACTTCTTGGAAAGTACAGCATGGAGTCAGATAGGGGTTATGGAATTTATAACCCTAAATGTTGTTATTAGTAACAATTTCCAGTTGCTGACAAAGGCAAAGCACCACACAGTTGCTCCATAAACAAATATTTATGTATAATACATGGAAAGTGTAAACAGCTTTTGCAGTGTTTCTTAAATAATTTCTCAATGCTATCAAGAAGTTAACCTACAAGTGTTTCTTCCTGAACGGGCTGTTACAATCTGTTATTATCAGCTGCACTCACAGAATTAAAGATTTTCTTGTAACATTGACTTACAATGTAAAGAATCAGTACTGCATTTGGATTTCAGTGCTGTAACAAATGTATATATGGACATTCTTTCCTGTGCAATCTCCAGAAATTATTTCAGTCTGTGTGGCCTGGAACACAGAGGTGCAACTTGGATTTTTTTAAAGCTGACAAAAATATTTTCAGTGTTTCTTCTGACGTTCAAAAATGTTTCTCTTGTCAGCAAACAGAGTTTTGCCAGAGCCTTGTAACTAGACATCTTCAGCCCTTTTTCATGACTTGCTTGTGTGGGAGGAAAACAAAATCAATTATGCCAAAACTGAGTACTCAAACATTATTAATTTAACTCCAGAAATTCAGAAATCTTCTTAAAATTGATGAACTTAAAAGGGATATATTGAAGAGAAGGGTCTTTCTGCCTGCTCTGTGATGGTTGAGCATTTTGATTAATGATTTTAAGCTTTTCTCTGTGGCCAATACAAACCTGACTCTATTCTAAACAGGGAAATTGCACTTAAATTCACATGTCTTTGCAAATTTCCAGAAGCTGGCCTTTAGAAACACCACCACATAACAGCAGACTTGCAGCAAAATTATAGTAACTGCTGACATTGAAAGTGTGTGCTCTGTAGCAACAGCATTGCAGGTTTTGGGATGAAGCCTGACAGTAACATTATTCTTTCTCTATCATTCAGCTCATCCTCTAGCCAAGACCCTTGAGCTCCCAGTAACACCTGTGTGCAACCAGAACTGGGCAGAAAGCAGCAATCCCACTCCACAGACTGTTTTGATATTTCTAAATTTAGTTTCTTTCACACAAAATGAAATTTAGACATTCCCTTCAAAATAAAGCTGTCTTCAGACTGCTTTACTTGAAGTCCATACTCAGAGGAAAAACTTTGGAAAATTGAATTGGCCTCATGGCATCCTTCAAGCTCTCAAAAAATGTTTGAATACAGGAGTCAAAAAAACTATACTTCACTGGAGTTTCCAAAGAATATGGTATTCTGTCCAAATGGAAACTTTTCGCAATATATCAGGTTTGTTTGGTTTCTTTTGGGAGGCAACACATAAGTGAAAAATATTTGTGGCCCAGGTTGGAAAAAAAGAGGTAGGCCCCATTCAGCTTTTTTTTGATTTTTGTATGGATGAAGAACTATTCTTTCAAGAATTTGAATCTCTGATGTCCCAGGCTTTTGTAACAACCACCATCTGAGAGACAGTTGAATTCCTCCAGCATAAATCTGCCACACACATACAAATTTGAGCAGCTTTGTTTTCTTTCCAGTATGGACGACTTTCATCAAAAAAAGAAGAAAAGGATGAAAATGAAGTTTTTCTGGAGTCAGGAGTATTCTGAAAGCCTTGGGAAGCTCTAGCTCATCGGGAATTCTGCCTGCCCTGGACCCTATGGGACAGGAAGTGGGGTAGTGTGGATCCTCCAGCGACTCCTTCTGGCTCCTGATTAGCCCAGGGGAACTTCTGCTGGACTGATGCAATTACACTTCAACAGGAGCCTGCTCTACCTGGTATCTGACACAATATTTACAGATGGGAATTTTATCTCTAAAAGTATACTGATATAGATTTCTCTCAATTTCTCTCTCTGCATATATACTTAAAGGTATTTATGCATGTAAACATTAAGAATTTAATTTTGAAAAATTCCAGTAGAAATAAAAATTACTTCTGAATTTTTGTGACTAACTTTCTTACAGACCAGTTTCCTGCCTAATTCAGCTCTGAGCCTTTGGGAGTGTAAAAAGTGCTAAACAGCCTGCCCGCATAGGTAACTTATTCAGGAAAGACCCCAAAATGTGTGTCTAATTACCATACACTTCCAGCTGAAGTCTTCACTTATTCTGTCTGCATGTAGGCAGTCACAGGGTTCAAACAAAACATATTTCTCCTTTCCATTTTAGAAATAACAGAATGTTGACATTTGACACATCAGTTGTACAAGTAACAAGGAAGCTGAAGGAGTGTGCTTTTGAAAAGCACCAGTTTTTCTTTTCCCTCTCTTTGGGAACCTCCCTGAAAATTTGACTTAGTTCCAATTTGTTCAACAATTGGCCAAGACATAATTCCCAAATTTCCCTTTCCATCTCTCCCCACTGAACAATATTCTACTTCCCTTGACATGCCTGCTAACTTTTCTGGGAATCTTTATGCAGACCACAATAAGCTCAATATTTTCAAGATGAAAACCCACAACAGCCTTTCTTTTGCCAGCCTCCAGCCATCGGCTCTTTTCTTTTTTCTTTTCCTGTGTAATGCCAATGTTAATGTCAGCCTTTATCTTCCTCCATCTGCAGCTGGGCTGTTGTATATGTCCCACACATATACATGTGTGTACATGTACATGTCCCACACACACATGACCCTTGTGTGTTATTTCCCTCTGCTCAGTCTTCAGCCTGCATCCCTTTCCTTCATCCTCCATTGCCAGGATTATAGTTCATACAGTTCTTATCCCATGTCCTAACTACACTTTTCCAGTTTACCCCTCCCCACTATGCCATGAAACCATTGCATAGAGCTCCTGAGAACTCGTTCCTGTACTTTTTCCCAGTCACTCAGCAGGAGAAGAAATCAGATGATGTGAAATTCAAAATACTCTACATTTCTCCCACTCAGGTGTCTTCTACTTTGCCATGTCTAAAAGCCTCTTCTGAGCAGTTGTACAGAGGTTTCCCATTATTTCATTCCCATTTAAAAGTATCCTACTTCACAAAATCTCCAATTATACCACTGTAAAAGATTAGTGATTTTTCTGCTTATCTTTTAGAGCTGACCCTGTTTAAACACTGCTGCTAACTTATTGCAGAGAGAATTTTTTTTATTATATTTTGGCACAGCCAATGATGTGTATAGAGACATCTGTATATAAAGAACTCAAGTGTTTGGCTCTTAATTACTAGACTGTAACCACCATTCATTCATCCAAAGATTCTCTGTAGCAAAGTCTTTTATCAATAGGAACCACTCATTCTCCCATTTTTCTTTATGAGTGCTCCAAGGGGAATCATAAAATCATCAAAGAATGCATTGAGTTGGAATGGATGTTAAAGATCATCTAGTTCCACTCTCCTGCCATGGGCAAGGACATCTTCCACTAGACCAGGTTGCTCAAAGTTCCATCCAACCTGGCCTTGAACTCTTTCACAGGTGGGGCCTCTGCAGCTTCTCTGGGCAACGTGTGCCAGTGTCTCTCCACTCTCTCAGAAAGAAATTTTTTCTTAATATCTAAACCTACTCTCTTTCAGTTTGAAACCATTACCCCTCATTCTCTTAGCAGAGTCTCTTGTAAAAAGTCCCTCTTCAGCTCTCCTGTTGGCCTCCTTTAGGTACTGGAATGCTGCTCTAAGTCTCCCCGGAGGCATCTCTTCTCCAGGCTGAACAGCATCAACCCCCTCAGCCTGTCTTTATAGGAGTGAATTAGCTATATCAAACACACTTTAAAATCTGTAATTACATTGTCCCTGAGCTATTACACCATCCAGTAAAATGACATATGAGACTGTGTAATTTCATCTCCCCAAACCATTAATGGTTTATGCCTGCTCAACTGTTATGCTTCATGGCCTTAATTTCTAGGTAGAACTTCTGAAATCTGCTTTCTGAGATTAGCAGTGCCCTCTTGCCTGATTTGAAACAAAAATAATTGGAAAGGCACATGTACCAGCTTCCAGTTTATAAGAGTTCATTATTTGAAATCCCCTGAGCTCCTCCAATTAGAAAACAACTTTTTGACTTAATATCCTTCAATTGTTAAAAACTTGCGTCACTGAGAGATCACAGTGAAACGTAAAGGTCCCAGCACATTGGCACTTGATTGTGAGGGAATGTGATTGTTCCACATTTAGACTGGAAAGGGTTAGGAACTCTGCTTCCCAATGTGCTTAATGAATGAAAGGAAAATTGGACCCTTGAGCCAGAGGCAATGACCTAACTGAGTGAAAAATGTTTGCAGGTTAACAAGGGCAACTGTTCCTTGCTATAATTCCCACTGGAGGTGAATGACAAAAAAGGCCAATAAACCTCAGGCTCCGGATTATTTATTAACCTGTTTTCTTCCTAGAAGAAAAGACCTTACTGTAGATCTTAAAAGACAGAACTGGAAAAGTGTCCTTTTGCAAAGACTAAATTAATGACCATGTGTACTTCTTTAAAAGATTAAGGTGTAATATTCAATATCATTGTGTTCTCTGTGATAAATCAGATTTTTAGAAAGGCAACTTTGCTGGGACTGAAACTCAAGGAGAGCCAAAATAAAACTGTGATTAAATGACACTAATGTAAGCCATATTAGAACAAAATGTAACTGGAAATGACATATAAACATTGTTGACACTGAATCACAGAAACGTATTTTATGTCTTGTCTTTATTGCTGCCTAGCATGCTGACACAGCACATCCATAGCTTTCCTACAAGTACTCAGAAACTAGGGTGTGGTGGGATAGCCAAGTGTCCTGATGGAGAGTGGAGTCTCTCTAGTTGGAAGTCACGCAATTCACTTCTCACCCTGGAGAGCAGGCTTGGTTTCCAATCTAAACCGTTTGTAATGAAGTAATGGAAAGATTCCTGTTGTCTACACTGAGATCAGGTCTGGAGCCTAACACGGAGGCGATGGAAAAAAATTGCAGGGTAAGTGCAGAACAATGCAGGAAAAGACTAGTAATAACCAGTAGAGCAGCTGTCAAACTACCTTTGCAAAAAACTCTGTGATGGCTTTTCAGGAAACAGTGTAGACTAGTCAGGAGAGAATTGAAGGGTATGATCCAAAGTTGAACTGTTTCAGTGGGCTTTGTATTGTATTAGTCCCTTACAGAATATACAAATAACATATTGCTTCCTGTATTTGAAGTGCCAAAAATGAGACAGTTGCAAGCATTCTGCAAACCATATGTCTGAATCAGTCTGGGACTGAAGCAGAAGGAAGGAATATGAATTTACATAATGCAACTCTCTCTGCAACATAGATATGATAACCATAATGCACAGATGTATTTTCAGTAATGGGAACTGCATTTAACTTTCTTGTTAAAACAACCCTGCATTTTTGAAAATGCTCTTTCCTTACCCCATTGTGTACCTGCACATGAAAAGGTGAACACTGTGTTTATGTATCGCTTTCTTCTCTGAATGATAGAACAGCCTTCCTGCTCAGACCTCTTCCTGAAAATGTATGATTAAATTTGTATGGTCTTTGGCTGTGGGCTTACATTGACTTCACAACAGTTAAACAATTTACATTTGACTATTAATTCTTAGGTAAAGAAAATATCTCAGAGAAGCAGAGCTTTGCTTTCTATGTCAAGGACTTTTAAATAGTGCATATTTAGCAGCACCCCAGGTCCTCTTCCAAGGGTCAGCTTTCCAGCCACTCTGCCCCCAGCCTGTAGCAGTGCCTGAGGCTGTGGTGACCCAAAGTGCAGTACCTGGCCCTTGGTTGAACCTCATACAATTAGCCTCAGCCCGTTGACCAGGCTCATCCAGATCCCCCTGCAGAACCTTCCCACCCTCAAACAGATCAAAATTCCTACCCAACTGGGTGTCATCTTCAGACTGACTGAGTGGGCACTCAATCACCCCATCCAGATCATTGATAAGGACATTAAACAGTGCTGGCCCCAATGGTGAGCCTTGGGGAACACCACTGGTGACCAGTGACCAGCTGGATGTAACTCCATCCACCACCTCTCTCTGGGAACAGCCATCCAGCCAGTTTTCTACCCAGCAAAGTGTACCCATCTAAAACATGAGCAGCCAGTTTCTCCAGGAGAGTGCTGTGGGAGATGGTGACAAGGGCTTTATTAAAAATCAGGTAGACACATCCACAGCCCATCCCTCATCCACTAGGTGGGTCATGTTGTCATAGAAGGAGATCAGGTTCATAAGGTAGGACCTGCCTTTCCTAAACCCATGTCTGCACAGCTGACCTCAAGAAAGTGTTCTTGAGAGCAGCTGCCCAGGAGCAGATGGCAGTGCATCTCATGGAGATTCCCATTTCTTATGTTGCCATCAACACTATCTCTAGCACCACTAAATTAGTAGGTATTACAGCTGTTTCTCACAGCTTGAAGCCTGGTCCAGTTGTAGGGAAGTCTTCTCACCATGAAATTGTAGATAGTACAGAACCTGTCCTTCCTCTATCCTCTCTTTATGAAATCTAGTGCTCCTAAGTTGGGTGCCTGAAATCTTAATCTTATGTCTTCATCTAGACAGGCCAGAGTTATTTCTGATTTTAAGAGGAAACTAAGTGAAAACATGCCCATTGTTGCTGGATATTGGCGTAAAGTTTCATATCTTGTCACTTTATTGCATATTCTAGGAACTGTAAAAGTCTGCATAGTGGATCTTTATATTTAAAAAAAAAAAAGAGGGAAAAAAAAACCAAAATAATTAAAATGAGAAAATAACAAAGAAGAAAAAAAATCTGGTGACTAATGTCTAGGTTAGTGGGAAATTTCTTCTTTGAGATATAGCCAAATTACTAACTATAAAAAGGTAGAAACAAAAACTTGTGGTAATATGAAAAATTTGTGGGTGAGTAGGAGGTCAGGACTACAGTGACTTGTAATTCAGCTCAGCTTGTATTTAACCTGGTTATGAGCTTCTGAACTAGGTTTCCTACAACCTTTCTAGTTTGGGTCATTGGTTAAGAAATTATTAATCATGAAAGATATCAGTTTCTTTCTGAGTTATATGTGATATTGATGACTCAGATGTATTGCTCAGAGATTTGAAAAGCTTGCTGCTAGCAGTTATCTTTTATACTTCTTTATAAATATATACTTTTGTTTGTAATTTATATTCTTCTATAGGTATTGTTTTAGGGTTTAAAAAATACAATTTCCTTGTTTAGAGTCCTTCAAACATGATTGTTTTCTCTGTTAAATTCTAAATGGGCTAAAATTAAATTTCAGTAAAAAAGTAAGGTTTTTGACACAACAACATTGTGCAATTCTGCATGAACTCTGTTTTATTCTTTATCTTATTTTTGGTAGGCAAGTACACTAACTTAACTATTGCTTTTGGCTGTCCTGGAGGAGCAAAAAAATTGGGCACATACTGGAGTTTCAAAACATAATCCATGTGTAGTAAATAAAGCTTTTGTATTATTTCCAACAAAAAATGAAATCTTGCTTTTTTTGCTAGGTACTTTTCCCAGGCATATAGAATGTAAACTGAATAGGCCACGAAAGTTCAGTGACACAGACCTCCATAAAGGTGTTATAATGACCCTAAAATCCTACTTGTACACCAGTTGTTTCATACAATATTTTTAAACCTCACAAAAGTTACCATACATGCTTGCACTCACATCATCACTGGCTATGATCTTCTCTCATAAATTAAGTAAGGTTGGGTCTTGTCAGTTCTTGGATACAAGGCCTCCAAGGAAAACCCAGATGGTGCAGGCATTGATAGCAATTCAGTGGGAAGACCACCTACTGTGTTTGTACTCATTTTTCTTCTGGATTGAGAGCATTGTGTTTGGAAGGATGTTGCTGGGGTTTTTTTCTGAGGTTAAAAATTAGGAACCTGACCAAAATTAGGTATTCCAAAGCATCATTATAATAATCCTATAGCATCTTGCATGACGGTACAGAAGTGGTTCAAATATCGCCAGCTGAAATCAGAAAAATATTAGAGTTAATGGAAAATATATTTTTCCCTTTTTTTCAGTCTCTTTTAATTCAGCATCAATCCACCCCCTCTGTGAAATATTCACTGATAACTAACAAAACTAAAAGCAATTTTTATCTACAACAGCATTTCCTGCGAGCTTTTGTATAACATTCAAAACTCAAAAAAGCATGACTGCAAAAGAAACTGGGAATTTCCTCAGCTGGGAATTTGTAATTTGGTCTTTATCTTACTATTTCCTTCTGCGGCATAGAACAAATAAAATGTTTAAATGTAATTTGTTTTGCATTATTTCATTGACAGATGTCATCGTGTCCCATGTGCCCATTACCCTCTCTGGGCTAGGATCCCTGGTTACACCACAGGTTTTTGGTGGAGCAGGAGGGGTAGCAGGCAATAAACAGTGCTGCCTGAACACCTTGGGCCAGGGCCAGTGTGGCAAGTGAAGCACCCTTTGCTATGGGCTTTCTCAGCAGTGTCTATACTCTCCTTATTTCCTCCCAAAGTGCTGAGTTACTATTGCAATGCATCACAACAAATCTCATTTAAGAGAGATTTTTTTTCATGTTCCCCCTAATATGCTTTATAAAAAATAAAATTATTCACCAAACGCAAACATTTATCATGAAAGAGAGTCTCAAACACAAAACTGGATGAGAAGCAGATATATCAGAAATAAATTGTAATAATTCCAGACAGGCTATATAGATATAATAGCTAAAATATGAATAATATTTTTATGATCTTTGAATGAAGATTGAGAAGATTATAATTGTTTAGCACCTAGAGTTTTGACATGGAAACAGATTTTTCGAAGACTAAAAGCTTTCATAGCATTAGAAGAAAAAAATCTTTGGAAGTGACTATTGGGTGAGATATTCATAGCTGTAAGTAATGGATCATTTTTCACAGAGGATGTGAAAGGCACATTTGCCTTTTACTCTGGGAGCACAGTTGCTGTCAGAGTGCCATGTCAGAGAGTGTACAGTGGAGTAAAACTTCACATACAGTTGCAATACTCAGTCCATAGTGCGTACATTGAACTTGATGTTGATTCTTCATAAACACAAAATAGTTCTCAAGTCAAATAACATTTTAAAGGGAAGTCACAAGGAAATTACAAGTTCTGAAGACATCAGCAAGAAATCACAACCAAGTAGGGAATAATTGTAGACTCTGATAATGTGAAAGTTTCTTCGCATCCTAAGGTTTCACATTGACTGGAGTAGATGACAGAGGAGGAAAAAGAGAATAATTAATGAATTTTGCTTATAGTTTCTAAGAGATAGAGCTTATGAAAAGAAATTTTGATCTTTTGCAGAAGTTATGAAAACTTTGCTGCTTAGAACCTGACTTGTAGGATGGTATAATCCCTAAATTAAAAGAATTCATGTTGTTCAAAAGTAAATCAGACTCCTGGAAAGTAAAATAGAAAACCTCATTTATTTTGCTAATGTTGCAATTTTAGTAACTGTTGTAACAGGGATGATAAGAATATTCTTAGTGTAAACGCTACTAACAACACTAAACTTGAATAATTGAACTCTCTATTTTCACTATATTCCGTCTGAAAATATATCAGTGTAAATACAGATCCAGCCATGAACCAAGGTCTGCTTTTGGTGCAGACAGGAGAATGGGGTGTGTTTAGGGATAATCCTGTATTTCTGCTTACCAGGAAGAACGGTTGCCCCAGCCACTGCGCTCAGGAGTAAGATACTATCTCTCACTGTAACTTTGTAGGGTGCCAGAAGGGAGGGTGCTGCCTGCATGACAAAGCAGCAAGATGAAGGAATGAAGCATTAAGGGAAAGAAAAGCTTGTGTTAGGGAAGGAAAAAGGGCTTTGATGCTGCTGCAAGATTTTACCTCCCTATCACCAGAATTCTATACTTTGATATTTCTTGTCATCTTGTTTATTATTTTAATTAAATATAATATTAAAACTACATTTTAAAAATTTGAAATCGAGAAAAGAAGACCTTTCAGAGACCTTCAGAGACCTTTTTTTTTAAGCTATGTGGGGCATATTCAACATTTCCTAACTACAGAATTTATTATGGAGCACGAAGAGATAACCTGAATCCCTGGCATTTCTAATTATAAAAGACTTTTCTTATATGTTAATCTACTATTTTAGCAGGAGAAAATTTCAGCATATAAAGTGGGCTCATTAAAGGGTAAATCAGGATTTTGTAGTGATGGGAGTCATTCTTGTTTGTTCCAGAGGCTGGGAGTGCTGAATGAGTCTGGGACTGCAGAAAGTAGAAAGACCATCTTGCATGCACAGCAAACCCATGGTGTCTTGATGATCTGGCTTCTCTTCCTACCTCTGCTTCCTGGGAGATGGTTCCAGGTGACTACTAAAACTCCCTTCTCAAAGGCATTCAGAAACTGTGTGCCATTGCTTTCTGGGTGTCTGATGGCAGAAGCTGTGGAGGATCAAGATGCAGAACTGCTCAACTCACACAATTGCAACTAAACTGAATGGGGAACTGTGATTTTAAAAGCTATAGAATACTTGCTGTGATACATTAAAAAAAAAAAAATCATTCCTACGTGTGTGAAATTGGTCTGTCAGCTCTAGCTATGTCTGTGTTTCTGTTTGTTCAGAGTAAGAATGTAGATGCCAATTTCCTCTAAATGTATACAGGTATTATCTACTTTGTAGTTGGTGGAAGCACTATAAAAATTAATGTCATTGTGAAATCTGGGAGAATCAAAGTTATTTCTTTCTTCAGAGTAAAACGGAGCTGTGTACCACAATGTGACACCCTTTCACACCTTGAACTGGACAGATAAAATGTAATATTCATGACATGCTTACTAAGAACATCCCCATTGAAACACCTTGTGCAAGTCAGTAGTTTTTATTTTTATATGTATATAACAGGACTGAATTAACATTGTCCAGGCAGCAATATTAGAAATTCTGGATTTTGACTATTTTGCTGTGAAACCTCATTGTGCTTTCACTGTACATATTTAAGTGCTTGTAAGTAATATGCTGACTAGGATGTTTCAATTAAAAAAAAAATTGTGTTGGTACCAAGCTGTATTTATATTTCTTGGAAGTTGAATCTAACTGAAATAAACTTTGTTTCTTCTATGTTGCATCTTTTCCCATCTTCTGAGTTTTCTTTTATGCTTCAGCTTTGTTATTAAACTCTGAGAGCATTTAAAGACTGTCAAAGACAAGTGTTCAAATGAGGAGTTCTTATTCCATAATACTAGTAAATTTGGAGTAATCCATTTATAATCACACCTGCAGTCTGCTAAACTGAAATATCCAGCTCAAAACAAAGCTCTTTTTAGAACTTTGAATTTTGATTCTAGATTTGTTAAGGCTTACTACCTCTGGGAAGTTTTAAAAAACAAGACTGTCATGGCAGAGTCATCAGGAGGGTAATCAGCAGAGGGGCTGACTTATTCAAAAAGCACATTGACAGAATAAGACCTAGGATGGATTAAACACTCTGAAGGGAGGGTATAAGTAAACAGAGTTTTCATGGTGCTGTTTGGTGCCCTCTTCTTGGTGAGATGCCCTCTCTGTTCTTTCTAGACACAGGTCCATATGATGGCAAGACTATTCCAAGTTCATGGAAGACTGAATATTATCAAGTTCTGAGTGTTCAACATGAAAACTTGTTAAAATTCCCTAATATTCAGATAGTGATCAGCACCTCTCTTTGGAAAATCTGTTTTCTTTAAGCTAGGCCTATAAAATTATTGATCACCTCAGAACATATAGATCAGTTTCTTTCCCCACTAGCAAAAAAACCCTCATCTGGGCTAAACTAATATTGCTTATACTGCTTACCATGAATATCAGAGCTTGGCAGGATTTCACTACCTTCAGTTTCCTCCACCGGCAATTCATAACTGTGATTTAATAAGTTCTGTCCTTTGGAATATGGCCACAGTTTAAACTGCTCAGAGGTGAGTCAGATCAGGCTGAGTGCTACCTCCAAGCTAATCCCCTTTTCTCAAACCAGTGTTCCCTCCTGGCCTCTGTGGTTTCCTCTTTGCTAAAAGCACCCCTCCATATTGCATCGGTTAACTGTTTCTGAATTTGTATGCAATATGATGCAAGGTAGCAGATTCTCTGGCACACAGGTTATGCAATTTTACAACCTTAAAAGGTAGATTATTGATAAATTTCTGGTGCTGCAAAAATAAGTAAGTGGAATTTTTACAAAGCATGATCTGGACATGATCTTTGCTTGAGTTTATTATCCTGCCTGTTTCTCCCCCAAGTTTCCCATGCCTCTAGACAGACTCAGTTTAATATCCATCCCAGATATACTGCCATCTCCAAGTTTCTGGCAGTCACTGTTATCTGTCACACTGATGTGCTGCACAGGAAAATTGTTCTGCATTTTTTTGGTGGAGAAATAAAAAGTTATTGGCATAGGTAGTTGGGAAGCCAGAGCAACTTTCTTACCCAGTGAGATATTATTGTGTTTCAGAAGCATCTGAAGGGAGTCAAACCCAGTCCACGCATATGTTCAATTTTACATGGTGTGCTGAGGCCAAAATTCAGGGCCAGCTGCTCCCGAGTCTCTGGCATGTGCTTTTCTTTAACCACATAGAGCGTTGCCTGTCTGTATCTGCTTGCACAGTTGTGGCTTCAGCTTCAGAGCCATATATATGTTTCTTAGCCTTTCCGTGTCTTTGAAAAAAAAAACGTCATTTGGAGTTAAGTCTAGAAAAGTGGTTTGCTGTCTTTTGGCTTATTAAACTGCAGTAGTACTAGAAAATATAATGTGACAACTACTGCCTGACTTTTGCATCTATACGGAATAGATTTTAATGTTGTTTTAAAACTTAGACAGTATAGGAAATGAAGCCTTAAACTTCATGTATTCTGGCTGCATGTAAACTGGTACTTTTTTGTCACACATGAGGACAGAGATTAAAAACAACTTTATAAAGTATTTATGAGGTTTTGATTTACCACAATTATTTTCTCTGGCTTTTAGAGTCTCTGAATAGTATCTTAATGCTAGATCATATTTTCTGACAGCAAAACACCAGATACACTGTAATGATTTGGCATTCAGCCTTTTGGAATGAAGGCCAAAACTGGTTAAATAAATCTTTTTCAATAGCAAGGAGCAATGATTGCATTGTAAACTCTGCATAAATCTGTGATATTACAGAAAGTAACTGTTTTGCAATAAGTTGAATTGAAAAAAAAAAAAAAAAACTATGGAAAAAATTTCCCATACTGGAAAGATGTCAACATGGCATTTTGCTACCAGAGTCTTCCATACTGTTGCAAGTGAACTTTTAATAATGTGACAGAAAGTGTTTTTCTTGATTATTGTGTTCAAGATTCTGTGAGAACTCCAGACCGGACTAGGATTTCATAAAAATATTAGCTTTATTAATAACACATAAAACACATTGGGATTCCTAGTAGTCAGTTCTGCACATGGTTAAGAAAAGACAGGTGGTTTGCAAAACAGCTTGAGCTCATGCTATGCAAGATTTCTATCAGGAGGGGCAAAGCTCCGAGTTACTCTGTATTCAACCGGAGCCAGTGGTGTAAACACACTCACTGATGTGCATTTACTACTCGCACTGTATGACTGTAGGTCTTACAAGTGATGCAAGACATCAGGGTTGCTGTGCTAAACACTCTGCAAGGGTGTAGACAGACATCATCCTCACCCAGAAGAGCTTATAGTTTAAAATACAGATGTCTCAGACCTGATGGAGAGGGAAGCAGACGTTTAAGAGAAGCAATTTGTGCAAGCCACAAACTGCCAGTGGCAGCAGTGAAAGGAGGAGTGTTCCCAGAGGCTGAGCCCTATGGTGCAAGCTGTGACTTTCAGTCCACAGGAGGGTAGGTTTGTTTATTTTCCCTTCGAACTTTGGCGAGTGGAACGACTGGGTGGGAACGCAGAGCCAGGCACCGGTGTGACCGTGCCGCCTCACGGGTCCCCGCGCAGCTCCGCGCGTGTGTCCGGCAGCAGAAACCAGGGGCCCCATGGTGCTCCTCAGGTCAGGGCCTGGGAGCGGAGGGACGGGTGCCCTCTGTGACCCCCTGCTCTATCTCTTCTTGAGAAACTACCTCGCTTTGCCTTTAAAAAGGGCCAGGACCAGCTGAACAAATGTATGGCTATTTGGTGTAACATTTCCATGCAGTCCAGGTTAATAGTTCACTCACAGTGCAAAGACTAAACCTGTGTTCTCCAGATCGTATAGACTCTACCTCAAAAGAAATAACAATAATGATAACCATAACAATAGCAATAATACTTCTTTAACTTTTAAATTATTAAAAAAACAACGTCCTGGAAATGATTGTCAGCAGAAATGGCGAGGGAAGGATGAACGAGGATGCAGAAGCGTGAACTGATGTGCAGTTCATGGCTCATAAAGCCCTGCGAGGGCAGGTTTTAGCTCCTTGGGCTTCATGGCGACCCTTTGTTTCAGCGCATGAAGCTGCAATAGAAAGGAGTGGAGCGGCGCCGCTGCCAAGGGGCTGTGCCAGCGCGGGCGCTGCTCCCGCCGGCGGCAGAGAGAGCCCGGCCCCGGCCCCGGCCCCGGCCCGCCGGGACCCCGCGCTGCAAGGGACGAGACACCATCGCCGGGAGCAGGCGGCAGCTGGGAATCCCGCACAGGGTGGTGGTTGGGGAGGGCTGAGTGTGTACATGCGTGTAGGAGAGGAGCACTGGAATATATCCAGAGCCCAAAGCCTTGAGTCTTAGCAGCTGAAAGATGTCAAATGCTCTCCTTAGGCTGGAAAGCGTTTGGCACGCTCCCGGAGTGTGTCAGGACAAGACTGGCACCGTGGTGCTCCAGGGACCACGAGGAAAACCTTAGGATTACAGCTGTAACTTGGCCACTTCCTCAGTTACCACCTTCAGTTTCAAACCTCTCAACCATCTGAAATGGAGCGATGTCCCAGCATGATGCACTTAGCACATCTGATTGCTTAATTATTATCTGCCTTTCCACACAGCTAGAATCACAGCTTCACCTGCTCATGTGGCACCCACATGTGGTGAACGTCAGTGTGTGAGCGGCTTGGGATCGCTGCCACTCTGGTATCTTCTTCTCCTGCCTTCGCTAAAACTCCTCATTCCAACTGCAGCTTATGCCCACTTCCCTAGGTATGGAAATGTAAATGCATTCACAAAATAACTGTGCAACTAGCAGAACCTTCGTTAACTGCTTTGAAAGTGAGAAGTGCCTTCTAAATAGAACAGTTAAAAAGGATCTCTGTGCAATAGCTAAACATTTGCCAAGGAAACTAAACACAGTTTTTAAATTTTAGAGTTTTTTATAAGCTTTCCATCATTTAAAGCCACATGGACTTTAATTAAGTGCTGTCATGATGGCTAGTAAATTAATGTATGCCAAGTATTGCTCAATAAACACAACAACACAGGTATTCTCTCAAAACTGTGCCAGAAAATATATTTTTATTCTGAAAAAAATCCACTCCAAGTGTTTTCACTTTGATTAAGCAAAGAATACATCCCCTGTCCTCACACAAAGGAATTTTTTAAAAGTTACTAGGTGTTTATCTGCATTTCCAGTGTGAAAAATATTGATCTGAAAGAGGCCTCAAGACAGTTGGAGACAGGAAGATATAGGAAGAAAAAAGTTTTGGAAAAGCTGCCAGTAAAGTCCAGCAAAAGAATGCAGGTAAGAAGAAAAGGGAAGTGGGAAACACAGACTTCCAGGAATCAGGTACTTGCTGTGTGTACTAATTACATCAATTTGCTTCTGGTCCAAAGTAAAGTGCACTGAACAATACAGCAAGAGGAATCAGTGGTGGGGTTTGGGTTCCTGTGATGGTCTATTTACCTTGTTCTGGGACTTTATGAAGTGTCTTTGCGACTGGGAAAAACCACTGGGGCTGGTTTCCTCTGCCAATCTTATCATCTGGCAGGTTGGCAACATGGTGATACATGGATAGCAGCATTGCTTATGTTCTTGTAGCAAAGAATGTAAGCTACGTTCTTGGGATGCAGCCTCTGTGGTTGATGCTGTGGCTCTGGGCTCATGCTTTAATTCAGTCATTCAGGGTGAGGGGGCCAGAGGGCAGATAAGCTTTTTTCCAAGCAGCTGTTAATAGTGTTTGCAATCTGTGCTTAAGATGCTACCTGAGCAGAGGCAGAATGATTTAATAAACTGAGAGCTGTCTTGGGACTTTGCATCCTTTCCCATCTCTGCCACTGCTTTCTTGCTGAATCACATTTTTAGCCTAAAATCTGTTTCTTATTCTGTAAAATGTACACAGTAAGCATTGCAGAAGCAATCAGTAATGTATTTTTCTTTCTAGACAGAAAATGTGGTGTATAATAACTGGAAATTACTTTTATGTTGGATGTTTTAGAAGAGAGGGCAGGTTTTATGTGGTCCCATTTTTTCCTCTCATCCTTGCAATACTATGAGGATGATGTTAGTATAGGGTTTTTTTATATTTTCTGCTTGGTTGTTTCAATCAATTCAGAATAAATGTGCATCTACATCCTTTTGGGCCAATTTAGAATACTTCTTTCTAAATATTCTCTCAAAGAGCTTGAAGATATATATGAAGTGAAGTCCCTGTCATGGCAGAGGAATCTGGCAGTCAGACAGCAATTGGTCATAGAGCACCAAAATTAGAGGTAGGGAGTAGAAAAGAAATCTTAAGAGTCACTGTTTGGGAGAGGATTAGATATGCAGAAGAAGGTGTTTAGAAAGCATTCCAAATCTTCAGGGTGCAGCTTTACACAGCTACTTATTTTAGAAAAATACATTTTAAAATTAGTAGATTGTTCTGTTTTTTCCTATCAATAATGTATTCAACATTTTCGAGTGTGATAGCATGTCAAGAACATCACAAGTGTCCACCCACTGCCTAATTGTGCTGACTACTAATTTCTAATCTAATCATAAGCAGTGAATTGGTTAACAGTGTTGGTACTTAAATGTGCATGTTTTGCTTCAAGGCTGACACTCTGGCAAGATGAATGGGGGAAGTTAACTTGCTTGATGCTATTGTTTTAGCTGGTGAGGATGAGGACTCCACAAGATGAAAGTATGTTGGTTTACATTGTCAAGGCTATCTTCACAACCAGAAGCTAGAAACTTCCTTTATTATGAGAAAACAAACACATAAATTCTGGGAAATAGAATAAAACACTCCATTAATCTTCATGAAAGACTTAAATCATTCAGATTCATAGAATTGCTACCTGTGGTAATTTTTCTCTTCTGCATTTGGAATAAGAATTTTCTGGGATCAGACAGCATCATTGCTTGCATCCACTGATGGTCTAAGAAATTACTAATAAAAACAGATACAGCAGACATCTTTTCTTAGAAATATAGCTTTTTGTAAATGGTGCAGAAAGTCTAATAGAATGCCACCCTGTTCTATTTTAATCTGTTCAGAAAAATAAATGAGGTTCTATATTTGGCTTCCTTTGCCTTGTTGAAGAGTATAGAATAACTCATTTGATCTAGCTCTGCACCAGCTTCTCAACTGTGAAACAAGAATGAGTGAGTTGTGCATATTTTCTAAAATGTTGAGAAAACACAGATGAAAAATTATTGTGTAATCCCTAAGCACCAGATTGGGTGACCTTTATTCATATTGAAATAATGAGAACTATTTACAGAGTAGCCTACTGTTCACCATGAGTAAGGGTGAGAGAATCCAGGCTGGTTTTGTCTTGGCCCAGAGAATACTTCTGAACCGCTGTTTTCGTTTGGTTTTACAGCTCCATTTTCATAAGATTAAAGGGACCTGAAAATGAATGAAGTTGTAGGTTAGTGAATGATACTGTATGTTTGAAGATATCCACACTCTAACAATCTTTGACTATATCTTCAATTACCAGTACCTCAGTTGTAATATCACTGCTGGGATTTTCAGAAAAATAGCATGTAATGTCAACTCTGTACTTAAACTGTAACCAACAAACCCTGGGGAGCTATCAAGTTATCAGTCTTTAGTACTGAAAGCATAACACCGGTTTTAAGTACAGCTACTCCAAATGGGTCAAGTTACAGCTGGGTTGTGTTTCAGTGAACTAAAATTAATAAGGTGTTTTTAGCCAAGCAGAAAAATTCATAAGTGTAGATATTTGTAATCAAGTTCCTGATTCCATAAGTTAATTTTTCTTTAACCCTGTGAAAATGAGGTGTGCACACACATACATACACACAAACCACCTGTGAACTGAAGTTCTCAGTACTTTGTTGTCCATAACCTCAAGCTGGAACAGAAACACTAGCACTTCAGCATTCAAAGGCTGGATCAGATGCTAAGGTTTAAGATGTTTGGGTTTGAACTTTGTGTACTTTAGAAGTAGATTATACATATTCTGATCTGAATTTAAATAAGTGGTAATTGGTAGGAAATAAGACAAAATCTTTCCTTTCAAAACTGAAATGTTTGAATATCAGATGTATCCATAAATGTTCTCTCTTTGTAAAGGAAAAAATATTTAGAGATCATGGTGCAAGACAGAAATGTGAGCAAGTCATTTTTGAAGAAGGAGGAAACATCTTTGGTGGCCTGAGCAAAACAATTAATCATTGTCCTGTGTGCTCTTTAATTAAACATGTAAAGACCAATTTGCTTGCCAGATCAGCTACAAAATTGAGAATTTGAAGGCTCGTAGCAGCCTTCACATTTCACATTTGCATTAACTATTTTTCTGTGATTCTGTAAAGATCATTTCTCTATTTTCTCTCCAGTTCCCCCAGTAAATCTCCAAGAGACAGTATCAGTATGGCCCCAAGCCTTTTTTGTCTAAGTACCTAAAATATAATTGGGCTGTTAATTCTAAATGAATCTAATCCCAGTTCACTCTTGCTTTTGAAAGAACTAAGTTCTGTTCTTCAGCCTATTTAGCCAGGTTGTCACATGCTACCTATACGAACTCTTTGACACATGCTTCAGTTAAAGACTCAGACAGAAAACACTAAGCTTCCTTTTTGTGCCATTCACTGAAAATTCAAAAAATCCACAGATGCCTAGATGAATTACCATGCTACTAATAGAACCTTTATAAAAAACAAAAAAGGTATCAATCAATTTTTTCCTAATTTGAAATTTTTCATACAGAAGGAAAGGAAATAAAATAAATCCTTAGTACTATTGGCTTTATGTATGTGTATGCAGTATTTAATTTCAAATTTAAGAAATTCAGAACTTCTGAAGTGGAACAGAGACAAAATTGCTCTTTCCAAATTGTACTTTACAAAATGTAAATAGCAAAGGAACACTAGATACACTTTTAGGATCATTCTGCACTTAGTCTTTTGAGGGATCCATTAAGTGGTTTTGTTTTTTAATCAGAGTTACTTATATGCTGTTCTCACCATACTTTCCTGGACATCACATAATTTTGTGCATATGTACATAATATCTGTCTATAATAGAAAACTGTTACTTAGTTTTCCTGGTGGGAAATTGAGGCACAGAGAAACTAAGGGACTTTTTTCAGATATTAGAGGACATGAGTTAGAGCAGGATAAAAGATTTAGAATTTATGGTTAACTTCTAAAGCACTCTATAGCTTTCCTTCGGATAAATCAGTGCCAGCAATGAATTAAACTGCTAAATGTTTATTCGAAAATCAAACCAAACATTATTAATTTAATTTGGTGAGTAAAAGAAACCCCAACAACCCAGAGTATTTCTGGAACCAACTTTATTTTGATGTGTATTTGTGGAAAGGAAGAGCAAGATTGTTATTTTTTTCCCATCAGAAACATCTGTGTACATTGCCAATATCTGCCTTGGCAGTACTTTACTAGTAATGTATATATTTTGCCTATTAGAAAGCTGTTTTCCCAAGGCTGAGAAAAACTGTGAGCAAAATTATGTGTCAGGAAACATTTAAACATGAAAACATGAAATATAATTCAGATTTGATAAATTCAGTGTGAAAAGACACATTACTTAGCAATTCTTAACAGACATCTTTAGCCTAAAAATATTCTATTGGTTGAGGGGAAAATGAAGGCAGAAATAAAAATTCACACAACTAAAAACAGGAGTAATAGCAGTGAATTTAGAAGTGACTCTAGGGAAATATGGACAATTGATACAGGAAGCTGAAAATATCTTTGAAAAATGCTGTAGAGGGTGGAGGGAAATAAGAAACAATACATTAAGTATATAAAGTGAGATCTTAGTAATGGTTTAAATCCTGTTCTCAGCAAGTATAGTAAAAACATGGATCACAACATGCAAAAGGCAGATGTGCTCATTCATATCTGTTCTGTCAGAAAAGGCAGGAAGATCTATTTCAACCCTAAAGCTAATGAAAAGTATTTTATATCCCATCAGTAGCTGGAAATAATGCTGAACAATTTTTTTTTTTCAAACGGGCAGGATCAGACAATAGATTTGATGCAAGCTAAGGTAGTTTATTTCAGTGTACTAATATTTTTTAAATCACAGAATGCTGAGGAAATTGCAGAAAACTTAATTAATGCCAAGATATTAAATTAAAAATCTGTTAAAAATCATACAAAACACTGACTAAAGTGGAGGTAGTAAAGAAATAAGTATAGGTGAGGTATAGTCATGGAGGGAAAAATATTTCTAGTGTGCTCCTGTGAATATCTGTTCTTTCTCCAACGCCACGTAGTATCTTTAGCAAAGGCTGTAAAATTGAGATTATCAATAGAAAAACTTACAAGTGACAAAATTATTTGATGAGCAATTAATGATGATGAAAGAAGATTGAGCTAATCTGGAGCGCTCATTGCAGTAAATTCATTAAAACACAATATTTTTGTATGGTCAAAACTGAGGGCAAAGGAAAAAGAATTTACATAGCAATTTTTATTGGGAAAACGAGTCCTCTAGAACAGACTTAAATAATAATTTGAAGGTAAGCTACAAGAATAAAGCTATGAATAAAATGTAAGATGCACTCCTTTAATGTCTAACCAATGGAATACGGATGGAGATGGTGATGCTCCATCTGTGTATGTCACTAGTGAGAACATTCCTGGAATACTCTGTCCAGTTCTAGCATTTATGCTTTGTCAAGGACCTTTAAAAACTAGGAGGGGATCCGAAGAAAACTGCAAGAAAGGTCTGAGGTCTGGGAAATGTGCTTCATCCTGAGACACCAAAGAAGCCCAGTTTACTTTAGGCTAGAAAGAGACTTGGTCATAGTCTGTAAGGCCATTCATGGAAATTATGTTTTTGATCAGTTCTGTTACAAATAAAGTCTAATAAAGTATTTTAAATTACTTTTTTTTTTTCTAAATTTATTTTTGTAACCTGATGAAAATCCAATTAATAGTACAGATGGAACTACTGGAAATTTAATTTTGACAATTCTGAGCTGGAAACAGAACACAAATGTCAAGTGATAATAACTAAAGTTTGGAACAAATTCTCACATAGCAGTGTGCTGAATTTTCCATCTGTTGGAGTTCTTTAAATGAACTGTAACATATCTCCCAGAAAGACACCCAGTGTAGAGCAGATAGTATGGCTGATGCAGAAATTGCTGTGTCTTGGTCTATAGTTTGTATAGCAGGTCAAGTTAGGAGATGAAAATGTATGTCATAAGCATAAAATCAGCCAGGAAAAAGTAACTAGAGTATACATGGTGGTGAAAAAGAAAACACTGAAGTACTATAAATACCAGCAAGCACAATAACAAATACTATGAAACGGGAAAATTATGTTAAGTAACAGAAGAAAGTGTCACTGTTTTTAATGCATTGCTAACAATTGAAAGACCTTATTTCTGATACTAACCCTGCCTTTAACTTCCTTACTTTATACAATTCAAGTAGTTTTTGCTAAGTACAGTACTGTCTAATTTGCTTTGTAATTTCTACTGATGAGTTTGAATTAAGTTTAAAGTAAGTAAATCAAACACAGTGACCATTGCAAAAATTACTGAATTTTATATATGGTTGTGTGCACCAAAGAGGCACAGAAAGTTTTTCTTCAACTATTCTAAAAAGAGCTGGAGTGCAGATGAGTCTGACAGAAAAAAATCTTACACAAATGTAGCACATATGTGTTTATGGTCTTCTGTCCTTCTTAACACAGGTTCTCCACAGGCACTTCAGTCTATTCCGTTGTTAAATGGGTATATTAATAGCTACAATACAGCAAGGAAAGACTACAGGTGTTAAGACTTTGAGGTTTGTTTTCCTTATTTTGCTTGGTGGTGGGTTTTAGGTTTCATTGGTTTGGTTTGGTTTTTCCCAAAGAGAAAGCATTTAGGTCTGTGATGAGAAAGTGCCTTATAGCAGCAATGGCACATGTATTCATTTAAGGAGCATAAATCCTCTAGTGTTGTTTAGCAATATTTGGGAAGGCCCATAGATTCAAATATGTATTATATTTTGTGCTCCATGCATAGGGGCCATAATGCAACTATGTTGGCTCAAATCTGTATGTAAAGTTATCTAGTGCACTGTCTTCATCTCTGCTGAAACAGGCAGGTTTCTCTCTAGTGACCAAAACCATATATGGTTTTATGCCCTGCTTCATTTTGAGAAAACACCCCTGTTTATATTTCAAGCCCACTTATTAAAACACATATGTGCTTCTTGGACTGATTACAAAAATGACTGCTTGACAATCTTCGTTACAGACACTTTATGACTTCAACAATAACACAGTGTTAAAATTGAAGGCTTCTTCAAGTAGGCAGCCATTTCACAATACTTTACCTGAGAGCTTTTACCATTTATATTGCTTGGTCTTTTCTCTGTTTCCTCTGCCAGTGTTTGGTATTTGTTAAACTTTCTCTTCTAGTTAAAATATTTTTTGAGCTTGGAAACTTTCCAGGTGGAAAAAAGGCTTTCTGTGAGCTTTGATAAATGATTTTATTAAGATTGAAAATTTGGTAATTTCAGTTCTAAATACAGGGACCGTGTGATTTTGTGTATTTGTTTACTTGCTCTGTTTTTACATCCTTATAAATTATTCTGCACAGGGTTTGTTCATTTTTACATTGTTTTAGCCTCATACAGGAAATCTTTATGGATTTCATCTATATCATTAGAAAATACTGGGGGTGAGAACATCTGGAAATAAACTGGTGACCCACTTTAGCATACTTTGCACTGTGAAAGCTTGTATATTATTTCAGTGGCCCCTGGAGCTGCTCTTCTGGACAGTTTTGCTCAGCCTGCACCTCAAAATGACTCACCTCTCCTATCCCTTGCTCCCCCAAAATAAACTGAAAATGTTGAAGATGTGAGGGAGGATTGTGAGGATATTAATGTATAGATTACATTTGGTTAAAGATTACTTTAACCAGTGTAGCCTGTATTCTTCCATTTCAAGGCTCCCAGTGCAACCACAAAGGAATTGCTTCCTTGTCTCACCAGGAGAGTCACGATGACAAGTATCTCGCTTGTTCCTGCTGTGTGGTGCATTAAAGGCATCTGTATTGAATCACTCACTGGTGCAGCAGTTTGCACACGGCTTAGTGAATGAAGCAGTGAGCTAATGAATGAACATTCCTACTTAAAACAGACGTATATATCTTTCAAGTTGTATTCCTTCATCTCGGTGGCATACCTCAGCCCATTGGTTCAGTCCAAAGTAAATCCATAACATGTCATAGCTGGACAGACCTCTGATGAGATTCTTTTCAACAAGTTAGCATACTGTTAAGCCATTATTTTCAAGGTCTCTAACACAGAAGTCCCTTGTTGAACAACTTTGCTTTATTTGGCCGACTGTGTGAAGGCACGTTTGAGTGGTATTTTAAATTCCCAATTCATGAATATTATTCCAACACGAATGTAAATCTTTGTAAGCATTGAACTACTGCAGTGCATTCTAATAACATGTGGAAGATAATATTGTGTCCCTTCTTAATCATTTGATTAAAATAATTTCTGGAACAGCTTTATAAAACAATATATAGTTGTTTGGGGTGGGTTTTTTATAAATTTGTGTTTTTAGAATAAGTCGTGGGGAGGGATTTTTACTGACTTGTCAATAGTGGTGAGTCTTAAAGCAATAACTTCAGTAACAAGACACTACATTCATTCCCAGTTGGACAGAGTCTTGAAGAGGACAGTGAGGCAGTGGTGTGAGATGCTGGTGGGACATGTCTGGGGATCTCCTGGCTCTACTCTGGAGAGGAAACCAAGGAGAGTGTTGGTTGGCTCCCTGAGCCTCCTGGCTGAATCTAACCTGTCATATTTTTAAAACACCCAAGCAACTGCGGGTGTCTTTTAGAGGAAGTAATTGCTGTTAGCATTCTTTTCCTATTGCTTTCTGACCATCTCAATAGTTTCTTAAGGTGTTGCCTTAACAGGAATGTGAACTGTATGTAGGCCTGAAGAAAATTAACAGTGACTCAGAAAATGAAATTTATCTGGAAAAACCACATTCCTCAGGAATACAGTATCATGGAGACTTGATTATTTCTTCTTGTGGAAGGGGTGAAGGTGTTTTATGATACCATACAGTTGTAGCTGAGATTGGCCTGTAGCCCAATCAACTAGTCATTCCTTTGTGGTATATTTCTGTATTGGTCTTGCACTGAAATGTCCACAGGAGATTTGGGTAACTCTCTACAAATGCTTTTGCAGGTAGTGAGTGTTAATATAATTTAAAAAATCTGTTGTTTTCCCACCCCTCTCCTTCTCTTCACCTCCCTTTGTGGAAAAGGTAAATCATTCAGGGGTTGCTTTCAGCATATACCAGTTTGTTGAATTTACAAGAAGGGCTGCAGTTTCTCTTTGCACATGATGCTTTCTAACACATCACAGACTTCTAAAATAAAATTATAAAAAACATATATGAAACAAACAAACAAAAAATACGTTCCTTTCAAAATATCCACACAGGAAAATACTATGTAGCTAAGCATGCTAATACAACTCTACCAGTAACTTGTGGATCAGATTATGCTCACAGAACTGTGGATATTCTTTTCAAAAATGAGGGCATAGGACTCTTTATTCTACCAGCACAAGTTGAAAAACCTAGACATATTTAGCCGTCAGCTGCCAAAGGAAATGTCACTTACCAATGTTTAGGATGATAGATTGCATCCTTTAGATGTGCCATTCTCTCTCCTTCCTCTCTAAGGAGATCCATTCTCAATTTTTTACCCTTAAAACCTAAAAGAATCATAACAAAAGCTTCTCACTTAATTCATCACTTCCACTTCCTCCATTTTGGGAACATTTACATAGCATAAAATGTGGTGCTTGTGGCACTCTGCTATTTGCCCACATTTGAGCTTGGAATCAGCTATGCTGGTCAGACAAGCAAAACTGCTTTTTAAAAGTTTTTTATTTTAAAAATAAAATCCACAGCTCTCTTAGAAATGTCTGTGTGAAAAGAGTTTGTCCCTTTCTCCCACGTTTAAAATTACTTCTTAAGTATTGTAACAACTTTTAGATTATCGGCATTCAAAGGTAAATGAGACCAGGAAAAATGAGAAGTCTAAATCACCAACTTCCTATAATCGCACATCAAAAGGTCTAAAATATTCAAAATTATTCAAAAATGCATAAATGAATATTGGGAATCATGACCAAGATTGACAGGATAGCTGTGAAAACAGCCCCAACCCATCTTGACCAGCTCTCAGTTGTGGAAATAAAGCCTGAGATTGAGGTTCCTCCTGGGAAGCTGGTGCTTTTCCCAGTGTCCTGTACTGTTGGGGACAGTCCCTAATCTGGGTTACAGCACCGTGCAGTGTCAGTATTTGGAAGCTGTGCCTTTCACGGCCTTCAGTCTTACAGCACTGCTCTTTCCACTGCAATGGCAGCTATACGGAGTGTGGACTAGTCTCAGTACACACACACTTCTTCTTTATAGTTTATAAGTATCATCCAGAATAAGAAATATGCATTTGAGCCATCTGAGCTGAGTCAGAGTAGCTCTTGGGGTGCAGCATTACGGAAATGAGCTGACATTCCTTCTGGATTTAAAGCAGCCGTACAAACGATACAGATCACAGAATATCCTAAGTTGAAAGGGACCCACAAGGATCATCAAGTCTAGCTCTTCAGTGAATGGTCCATACAGGGACTGAATTTACAACCTTGAATTTATAAGCACCATGCTCTAACGAATTGAGCTAATCCCTACTCTACCATATCAGCGTTCACTGGTGATATACCTGGACTAATTACTTAACTCTGTTTGAGAGACATCGAGTACCATTGCTGCCCTGAGAGAAATAGTACTGGATCCTAGCAGAAATTCTGCAGGTCAGTAAGACACCACTGCAAATGGATAGCAAGAGACAGAAGTTCAAGAAGAAGGGAAGAAAAACCCACCAAATTAACCCATTTGGTATTTCAAAAAAACTGCTCAGACTTCAACGGTGTGGCTCAAGAACTCTTTCATTCACAGTGTTGTCTCATGTTTAATAGTCACTGGTTATAGACATGAGCTTAGCTGGTGACCTTGGCAAATTTCTAGCATCCAACAGCTTCTGTTGTTTCATTTGTATGAAGAGCTACCACTCTCAGATCATTTGGAAGCTGGTACCTACTCCCTTTATTTGATTCTCACTAGTTCCTAAACTGGAGGAGAAAATGTCGTTCCTTATTTACCTTTATCACACCACTCATCATTCCATAGGCATTTATTATACTGTTTTGTTCTGGGACCTCCTTTTAGTTTTAGAATTAGCCATTGAATTCTGTCTTGTCTCTTCAACTAATTAAGATCTGAAGACCTTGTTTCTTATCACAAGCTGTTCAGGTTTTTTAAGAGACTTAGTGAAATTTCCTTATATTTAATGAATCCCCTCTGCCATTTCAGTTTATTTATCCACTAATTTTATTGTTTGTTTTAGCTTTTACTCGTTTTCTACAGAACCAATTTATTGACCTGCACTTCCACAGATCTCTTATTTCCAGGTATTTGGTATCAATTTATCTGCCTTGTTGTTCATCAGTACAAAAGAATTTTTAAGAGGAGGCATTGAAATGGGCTAATACAGGTTTATGTCCTATTAACATGAAGAAAAGGGAACTGAACACACTTCTCAGCCGGCATAAATTGCAGCCCTGATTCTATGTAAAAGTAAGAGTATGGGTCCACCTTCAGTTTCTTGAATCATATCCCTTGTTTCTTTAGCTTTCTTTTACATATCCGTGAAAACATGCTATTTTGCTTCAATGCTATGCACATTACTTTGCATCTTAAAAAAAAAGTATTTTAATTCAAATAGAATCAATTGTGTTTTTCAGGTGTGGGGGATTTTTTTGCTTTGTCTTGGAAAATAAAATCTCTATTTGCATAGAGTAGATACTTTCCAGGAAACAGATTATGATATTTTATTTTGCTCTGATTATGTATTAGGTTTTGACTTTTTTTTCCTGTTCACTCAATACAATGTCTCAGTTCATACATCTGTGAGATCAAAAATGCACTGTTCCAAAGAACTGGGTAGGAAATGTATAAAAAAATGCAGGTGTCTGAGCAACAGTTTGACAAGCAGAGAGACAAAAGGAACACAGGGAAAGGAACAGTGTCAGAGAAGTGTGAAGACAAAGGGTCTGGAGGCAAGGTTCGTGCTCAGAGTCATAGGGGAAATGGAAACTCCACCGGTGTCAGCTTTCTCTCTATAATGCATCTCTGTCTCAATTCATGCTAAAGAGATTGGCATGTACTGCTGACAGCCTATTATTTTACAAGCCATGTGTTTTTTAAATATATGTAGAGATAATAGTACGCTTTAGTCCCTTAGCTAGATTATCAATAGGGCATAATGACAATCCACATATTTATAGATTTGGTTTATTGTAGTGTAACAGTGAGAGAAGTGTTTTCTCTTCTGGGGACTCCAGCGACTCCTCTAACGGAGTGGAGAGAGCTGGCATCTTAGTTGGCCTCTCCTTCAGCTACCAGGAGCTGTTTGGAGACTGAGTCACAGGAGCCTAGAGAATGGCTCAATCTTATACAAAGCAGGCATGTGCAATAAGGCAGATGAGTTGTGCGTGGAAGTACCTGCTTCTTCCAACTGTAATTTTTTATTTTTTCTTTAGGCTACAAATGGTTTAAATTACACAGGTGAATCTCAGTTCAAGATGCCGAATCTTTTTACCATTAATGCTGCTGTATTACTTAGCCAGCACAACAATATCCAGTTCTGCTTCTGGAAACAGAAATATTTCAGGGTAAAATTAATAAAACTTTATTTACAGTTTGTCTAGCTTCTGTAACACTGTTTTAATTAGTTTTAAGACAGAGAAAGTTGGCAAGCTTTGTATCTAGCCCCTGTAACAGCAGCTATCAGGAGACGACAACAGCAAAACTGGTCCATCCAAATTGTCATTTGCAGTGTCACTTTCAAACACCATTGTACATCACTCCTCCAGCATATCAAGAATGGCACATCAAGAATATCCACGTATGGGGGCACGTGTAGATAAGAGGTGTCATCTGAGGCTTGGTTGTGCTGGGTCGTATATTTCACTGTATGAAGGAGGTACCACTAATAGCTTGTGCATGTGTGCATTTTCCCCCTTAAAGGGCTCTTTGCCAATCTCTAGGCCTTGTTTAATACATTATCTTTCTGTCCCACAGAAGATTTCTGCTTTTTCCCCACTGTAAATTCTTTGTACTGCTGCAGAAGTGCCTCTCAATCTACAGCCAGGCAAGTGGGCAGAGACGCAGGTGGCAGCTGCAGACCTCACCTGTTGGGCAGTGATCTCTGTTTCAGTGATCCCTTGGGACAGAGTCCTGCGGGAGCAGAGTTCCCACAGGGCTGAGGCTCAGTCCAGCTGGGGTGACAGCACCCTGCCCTACCAGTCTGAATGTCCTTGATTTTTAAATAGATTTCTATCAAACGAATATAAATCCTGGTTTATGGAGCCTGGATACAGTTCCAGTGAGTTGTTTTGCTTAAACTAATCAATGAGGGCTGTACTGAAATAAATGTGGTTTTAGAAAAACTCAAAATGTATCCAAAAAACTGTTTTCTGTTTGTTTGGTTTAAAATCAGCTTATTTAAATAAATTCACATTTACACCTGACAAAGGCAAGCTATAACTTTTATATTTTATAAAAATAAAGTAAATTCCTGTCTTAAGGTTATGACAATAATATTAAAAATACAATTTATGGTTAAAGTTTACCAATGTGTCTATATCCAGATGTTGAGAAATGCTGAAAACTTTTTACACCAAGGCCTTAAGGATACCTTCATTCCATGTCTGCTCTTTTTGACCATACTTCTTTTCCAAGATGCAGTATAATTCCACATTTTAGCCAAAGACTCCAGTCTCATGCTATATAGGCTGTCAGTTGATTCTTTGTCTTCCCACTTTTCTGCAGCATGCCAACACTATTTTTTTGCTCTCCAGCTTTCTTTTGGAGAGCAATTTAATTGCATTTGAATGCCTGGTCCCTGGACTGCTCTGTGGAGCCAGGTAGTTGATGATCAGGAAGCCAGTCTTTGGAGTCCAAGATTGCAGCTGGAAGCTGCAAGAACAGACTAAATGAATAGGAGCTATTAAAAAGAGAGCTTAGGCTGATACACATGAGCTGTAAAAGACTGTCTTCAAATTCTCCCTCCTGCAGAAGGAATTAAGTGCAACCCTTGTTTTCTGGAAAATCTCATGAGGCCACAGATCTACAGGGATTTATTTTTTTAATTAAAAATAAAATATAGTTGCTTGTGGCATGTGAGTGCTCCCCCATACAAGACAGTTTGTGGGGCTCCTTTGCAGTTTTTCTTTTGCTCCTACTGAAATCGGCAGGAAATCACAGTTGATTTGGGTGGAAACAGAATCTACGTAAAGTTCAACGGGCTTTTCAGCTGAAAGCTCACAAGGATTTTATCACTGGTCAAAGCCTCCTTCCTGTCTTATGCAGAATTTTCTATTAACCATAAAAGCTGTATATTTCCACACTATCATATGTTCACAGAAATATTAGAACTGCCATACCTAATCAAACCAGTGGTCCATCTAGGCTAGTATCCTTGGCTCCAGATGCCCCAGAGGAAGGTGCAGGAAAATTCATAATATCATTTCCCAGGGGAAGTATCTTCCTAATCTTTGGCAGTTTTTGGCAAGCTATTGCGCTGACCATGAGTGTTTATAATCGTTATACACTTTTATCCTATCTAGGAGTTATCTATCATGTATGTTCTATTGTTTGAACTATTCCCTACAGGTTTAGGCATAAAGGTCACAATAGGACAGAGGTCATGAGTCACAGTAGATCAAAAGCCATAGCGTGTCAAATGTTGTAATATAATTCATACTCATGTATACAGCACATATATAAAGCGATAGTTCATGCTAAGGCACTGCCTCACATTGCTCTACAGCTATAGCTCCCCTAAGAGTGTTATAATATGCTATTGACTTTCTTGTGGATTCATCGTGCTGTGAATTATTTCTGGCCAGTGGAATGCATGGAGTTACCTTTTGGGTATTACTTAAGCAGGCGTCTTGTGATTGTGCCAGAGATTTTTTTTGCAGGAGTCAAGGTGTGTATTGTTTCCCTAGATTTTTTTTTTTTTTTAAAGGGAAAAAAAATAGGAAGGGGAAGAAACTGAAGATTTACACTTTAGCTTAAAGATATACTGGTAAATGAAAACAGCTCTTTTTTTTTTTTTTCACTCCCATAAAAGAGCTGATCCCATGGTCTCAGCAGGAATATGTACATGAAGCCATATTCAATAAACCTTAGGTGTCACAATTTTTCTGTTTTCTTTTAAACTGAAGAATAGGCAACTGCCACCTATAGTTTTGTCCCCATCATTCAATCTTTTTAATTTTCTACATGTAGTTATTCACTTTTTTTTCCCCACATTCTTTGTTTTGTTCCTCTTAGAATAAAAAAGAGATAAGAAACAAAACAAAAAACCCTGTAAATGATCCTCTTCCTAAGGACACTTTACTCTTTCTAACAGTTTGACTTTTCACCTTTTGGGTGCTTAGTGGAAAAGCCATTACTTGCTTGCTGAGGAAAAAGCATTTAATGAATCACAAAATCATTCAATTATTCTTAAAAACACTTCACATCACACATCTTTTTCCAAGTAAAGTGTGCATTTTTCACATTTAAATGGTGCATAACTGCCTTGTAGAATGTGTCCCTAGAGTTAGAGACATTTTAACAGAAAGGTTCCAGGAGTATACAGAGCAGTTTGATATATATAAGCATTAAAAATCTTGCATTAAAGATGCAGAATTTCCTCTTCTCTCTTCACTGTCTTTCAACAGCATTTATGCAAAGTTGCCTTTCTGCTGTTGTGAATTGTCTAGCTTTGTGCTGAGCGGAGATCCACATGCTTTGCTTACTTCGGCTTGCTGCAGTAACACACGATAAAAATGAAGTAATAGTAAAGCTAATACGGGGCAGCAAAGCATTTAGAATGTTTGGGGGGGGTGTAAATAAAATGACATTTTCTCTAGGAAGCGTAGTAAGAGATTTTTTCTGAAAAGTATATTATTTACAATTGTTGAGTCTGATGCTGATCTCTCACCACTTTTTCTCTGCTTTTGTAAGAGAAGTGCTTTCTGCAGACTGCAGTAGCTGCCATTTCCTACCCAACATTTTCTTTTTAGTTTTTTTCCCTTTGAGGGTTTTTGTTTTTTTAATGGACTTACATTGTAAAACTTTTTTTCTGTATTTTATGAAAACGTATGTTCTTTGCCCAACAGAATCAGGTGGCTGACTTGGTTTGCAAAACCAGCTTGAAGGTTGCACTTTTGCCAGGGCAAATGGGACTCAGCCTGTTTATTTGAATGCTGGTATATGAGTCGTACCAGCTAAGGAGCTGGCCTTGAATTTGTAAACTCTCCTGCACTTTTATATCCCTGTACTTTAAACAAGTAATTTTTTCCATAGCAATAATTTTTTCCTTTTCTTTTTTTCTTTTTAAATTTAATAGGAAAGAGTGGTATTTATACAACAGCTTTAGGCTAACTTAGATATCTAACTTAGGCAGAGTTTTAAGAACGAAACCTAGGTGTTGGTACTTCCCTGCGTAGCTGGCAGGGAGACAGAGGTGCCGGGGGGCTGCAGGCGAGGGGGGAACCGCTGCAATTCAAAGGACCTAAATCAGATGCCTGAAGTAGACAGTGTGAATAACCCTCTAGATCACTGGAATTATTGGACCACATTAGAGAGAGAGGAAAAAAGTGAGGCTGGCATATGGTGAGTGTCTTACATATGGTATGTTGTTTATATGTGTTTTTTCCGTTAGAATTTCTCTTTCCTTTGTTGCTCCACCTCCTGTAGTCTCTCCTAACAACAAAGTTAATTCAAAAACTTCTGCAGTCGAAGGAAAATTGTCAGACCTGCACTGCTCTCGAAAGCACAAAAACCAGGCAAAATGAGTTAGCTCTCTTTCCCATACTCTGCCTCGCTTAAACAACGCACTGTGTGTAATTTTCTATTTCCTTTTATTTCTTTGGAGCCGATAAGGTGTGGGTATGTGTTAAAATCACTTGTCATAAAATTTACCATAATTCACCTCCCAAGGCCGTGTTTTATACTCACTCAAATATCAATATTTTTTGCAATAACTAGAAAGGAGAGCTGTCAATAAGATAGACACACACTCTTCATACTGTATTAATTCCTCTGGTCCAGTCAAATCCTGGTCTTGTCCAATGTAGCTTCAGGGCGAAGCTCCCTTGTGCTGCAAAAAGCAGGCTCCACCTGGTTCCGATTAAGTTTGCACTGGTTGGATCTGCCCAGTGATGGCGTAAGAAAATACGAAGCAGAGAAGCCTGCAATTGAAGCTGTAGATTCATGGCCTATAAAACTAAAAGGCTATTATGGTCATCCATTCAGTCTGCCCCCCCTTTGAAAAGGGCACCAGAACTTTTCTGAATTACTCTTTTTTTTGGTGTGTGTGTGTGATTTTAACAGAAAAAAAATCATACATCTTGATTTAAGCCTTCCAGTGTGTGTGTCTCCAACTACATCTTCTTACCACTGGCTTCTGTTACACCTTTGTCACCAGACTGAAAACTCTAGTGTTATCAAATTTCTGTTTCTCACATAGTTATTTATAAACTGTGATCAAGTAGCCTTTTAAACGTCTCTCTGATAACCTAAATAGATTGAGCTCCTTGCGTCTTTCATTACAAGGAAAGTTTTCCACTCCTTTCATCATTCTTGTTGCTTTCCTCTGAACCTTTTCCAATTTTTCAACAACCTCTCTTGAATTGTGGACACAGTGTTTCCAGAACAGGTTGCATCTGTGCCAAGGACAGAGGTAACACAACCATATTGTATGTTTCTCTGGTGATGTGCTCTTTGGTTGTTTCAGATTCGTGTCTATCCTCTTGTACTCACAGCTCTTTGCACTGATTGTCTGCTCTCCAGGCTTTTTCAGGCTGCCTTCAGTCTGTGGGCAGGGTCCTTACCTTGCAGCAGTGGCAAAGTCTTTGTTACTGGAGCAGTGTCTTATGTTTCTCTGGATCGAGATTTACCATTTGTTTAAATGTGGACAATTTCCCGGGTGATCTGAGTTCACAGTGACTTGGCTCACTCTCTATTTACTAATCTTCCAATAATTTCAAATGAAAAATTTCTAAATATATATATTTTTTTAGAACTGATAGAAGAGTCACCAGTAGAAAAAAAAAGGATAGGGTCATGCATTTGTGGATCATTGTTAAAATAACCACCACTGGTTACTTTTCCCCACTTCCTACATGCTTGAGACTGAGATTTGATTCTATTTAATAAGTATGATATTGATTTTATTAATTTTTAATCAAAATATTATGATTAAAAACTAAAAAAGTTCCAATATTCCTCTACATATTTAATAGTACTAAAATTACCTTTATCCTATCAAATTTATACTCCTATTAAATGATACCGAGTTAGCTTTGGCAAGAGATTTTCCAGAAAATTCTGTTCTCACTGCTTTGATTAAAATAAACTAATATTCCTAGAAACTGTTCCTTATTTTACTTGAGATCTATGTGTGGTTGAAATGCTTATAGAAATTTAGGTCATCACATTTATTCTTTTTAGCTATTCACAAAAATTTTTGCATAGTTCTCTCGAACCTCCCTAGTTCTCCAAGACATACTAAAAATCCTCACTAACCATGCAGACTTCTCTGCCAAATGTATTAAAATACCTCCATGAAAATTATTCAGGTCTACTGATTTTAAAAATGTCTAGTTTTATTAGCTGCTATTTAACATTCTCCTGTGCAACTACTGAAACAGAGCTTCATCATACTCATCTGATATGAATACATCATTTGACTTTTCCCCAAAATACAGAAGAAAAGTATTTGAGAATGCTTTTTTCCCAAAACGTTCTAACAAAAAGTCCTAGCAATTTCCACTTAGTAATGGAGCAAGACAATTTTTAGGGTTTTTTGTTCATAATAACATTTCAAAATCTCTTCATATTGTCCTTATCTCTGTTTTCTCTTTGTAATATTTGGCTTTAAATATGCTCTATAATTCCCAGCTTCTAATTTACATTAATTGCTATATTTGCCCTGCACCTCCCTTTTGGTTTTTTGGGTTTTTTAGTAGCTGCCTTCACATACAATGTCATTTTATTGTTTTCAACAAACGAGTAGAAGGTTTTTCCTTCATTGTGACTCTTTTTGACATGTGCTTTACAATGCGTTTAGCAGACTGAAGTTGTCAGTCAAGTATTTCCTTTAATACTTTCTTCAAATAACTGTTTCACACTCACTGTCAAATTTGTAAAACCTGATTGTCTTAGATCAACAAATATAAATATTGGATTTTAATTAATTTTCTCAGAATAAATATAATCAAGTTTTAGCTTTGCGCACATAAGCAATTAATTTTTTATTGTCTGATTCCTCTGTCACTAGACTGAGGTCTAGTAGAGAATTCCTCTGGATGCAGTTAGAGAAATTGTCATTTTTGATTTGTTTAATGTAGCTTGTATTTTGTTACGGACACTCCGAGGTTTCCAGTTTATGTTAATACTATTCCACACCTCATAAGCATTTTTCCTTTTTAAGATATTTCATGACTGGTATGAAAGAAACACAGACTTTAAAAATTATTATTTAATTTTGACAGCGATGAGAATCTTTAAAATGAGGCATATAAAGTGAGATATAAAATGTCAGCTTGATTCAACTACAATTTGGATCATTGCTTCAAAATAAAGTGTGGTTTTAAAAATATTGACACAGTTATTGAGAGGTGTGAAAAATTTAACGCACAGAAGCCATTTAGGTTTTTTGTTAGGAGCAAAGTGTTAGCTTGGAGTCACAGTGTTCTCTCATAGCCACTGTTTATTTACAGTAACATATGCAGATTGCTCACTTCAATGCTTTAAGCCGAAATAGAAAACACACTGAAAATGCAGCTACAATCATAACAAATTATAAAATCCTGGAAATTGGGTCTGAGGTTCAAAGCTCTTTGAAGGCAGTAGAGCTCAAACTGTTAGACTTCCAGTAGTTTTCTTCATAAAATGCTGTTCCATATTATAATGATTTAACTTGCCACTAGCCTCATGCTAAAGTTCGCTAACTGGACCATAACACCCAATTACCTCACCTTGATTTAATCCCATTCTCAAAGAGGGTGAAACCTATTAAAAATGGTATTTAATAAGAATGCTTTCAGGGAATGCATCTCCTAATTCTTTCTACATGGTTCCACAGAAACATTTTTAAAAATAAATACTGCATTTCTATTTGCATCCCGAGCACACTATTCTTAACAACAGACCTGAAGTGAATGTTTACAGTATACATTTCTAATTTTAGGTAAAGCTGCCTTGTAATTATCTGATTTAATTTCTTTGGCCCTTTATCTTGCCTATTTACGTGCAAAGCTCTCTTGTTGAGTGCACAGCACCTGACACAAAAGTGCAAATATCTCTGTAGAAATTCTGTTAAAATATTATTGATAATCCAATGAGTCACCATCTGAACTTTATTGGTGAGGTTTTACATATTATATCAACAAGAAAACAATATATTACCTGTTCTCAGCAATTTTTTTGCCAGTACCTTATGAATGTACAATACTGACTTTTCCAGTCACAATACGTCAGTTCGGAAAGGAAACACCAAACATATTTGGAGAATAAAATCAGTATTAAATGGATTAACAATAGATTTGGCTTCAATGCAATAAATCCAGAGAGACTCAGCAAACACAGGAACTAGCTATATTTTCTACACAGATTTACTTCCTACTATTTAATGTACATAAAACACGTGAATTTAATTTATTATTAGTATTCTTTACCAAGAGGAGAGTCAAGAAAAAATCCATAAAACCATGCATGAGTGTAATGTTAAATATAAGAAAATAGCGTATTGTACCAATCAGACAAGAATTCACACCAAAAGGGTTATTAGGGGATGTTCACGTTGATTTGGGGGAGGCCAAGGCTGACTGGGCCTGGGGGCTAGTACACCCTATCACCAGTACGGAATAGTCCTTGAGGCTACGTATCTGGGAAACTGGACTTTCTCTGCTCATGCTCTTTCTGATCAGACTTGTCTTTTTCTGGCAGCTTTTGCCAGCAATCAGATTCACTGGAAACATAAAAGAGAAAATGATTGCTGGAGTTGTGCTGAACAAGCTCAGCGTTATCTTTCTTCTAGCTCTGTTTGCCCAGATGCACAATGAAAGGAAGCTGGTGGAGGCCCTGGTCCAGGAAAAGAATTAGGGGCTTTATCATCAGACAATAAGTTGAGCAAATTGCAGACCACAAACTACTTCTCTTCAGAGCACCCCTGAAGGACTCGTGGCTGAACTCGGTGCCTTAGAGCTGAAAGGAGGAAGTACAGGGAGGTTGTAAAGATGAGTAGCCAGACAATGAGGGATGATTGGGCAATGTCTACTGTTGAGCACTGGGCAAAGAACACAATAAAAAGTCTAAAGTTCTAGAGCCCTGGAGTTCTGGTAATTTTAATTAGTTTCAAAAGCTGCAAAAACCCATCATACTTTTTATTCCAAAATTTTTGGTTGTTCACATAATAATACTCCAAAGGAGTTCACATGGATTATTAAAGACATGTAATGAACCTGTTAAACAAGAAGAGGACTATTTGTTTAATAGTGGTTCCATTCTATAGGAATCAATGAAAGAGGATTTTTAAAACTAGGGAGTCAAAAACCAAAAAGACTTGCATGTCCAGTGAAATAAAATCTTTCTGCCCTTTGTTGTTATACCATTCTGGTTGCCATACCATTCTGGTTTGAGGTGTACAGGGGAGAGATTTTAACAGTATATCCTGTAAAATTAAAAATCATGAAGCAGAACTTCGACAGAGTGACTGAACTCCTTTGAGCTTTTGAGATGATTTTGGAAACTTGGAAGGAGTCCAGATTTTTGCTAAGTCTTTGTTTTCAATCCAAAATAATCTGGAAATAATACCTATAACATGAATGATATTAATGTATACCTGTAAAAAGTACATAAAGTGGTGGAAATATGTCTGCTGAATCTTCTCAAATAACGATATGAACTTCGTCTTAACATGATAACCCCACACAAATCCTTTCAAATGCCAAACCATTTGAGTGTTATTTAAAAGGGGTTTTTTTTCCCATTATAAGTTGACGTGCATACAGAAAGAGATCTGAAAAATATTGAGCAGAAAAATCTAATCCACCGAATGTCTTTATGGATAAACTGTTCCCCTAGTAATCCTTCAACTTATAAACACCTCAATAAGACATCTAGAGAAAATTGTTTGAAATTCTTATAGACTCAGTTCCTCTGAAGATGCTGCAAATCTGGTCTACTAACACTGGCTAACTAGTTACATAAGGAACCTGGGAGTCATAAGCACTGCTCAATTTGCTGAAATGAGAGGCTTTCTTCTTTTCTCTGCCTCTAGCTTGAGGATCAAATTTTCCATACAAATTGGCATGGTGTGGTAGATTTTCCCTCTGCTATTCCATATCCTTGATATTCTCTGCGTGGGGAACTGCCACTAATGCCAAAGGGATGCTTGGCTCGTCGTGCTCTCCCGATAGCTACTTCAGAAATGCTGTTAGATTAAATAGCGAGGGACAGCAGTGTGTTAGCCGTGATCCATCAGGCGGAGCTGAGAGGAGCCGTTTGCCCTGAGAGAGGATAGACTTTCGAGACATATGGTGCTATAATGGGGGGGTGGGGATTTTTCAATTCCAATCCACCCATTCCGGATGAGAGAGACTGAGCTAATACCCTCGTGTATGGTGCACTGCATCTAGCTACGGAAGTAGCGTTAGGGTGGAATTTATGGACTCTCTAAATTGTTTGCCAGGAAATGTTTACTAGCTATGCACAATAAACGACTGTGAAAGCGTATTCCTGTGTTTAATACGATACGGTGTTTTCCTTGTATTTGGGTCATACTATTATGATACCAATAAAGGAAACTTAAAAAAAAAAAGCAAAAAAGAAAACAAACAAGCAATGTATGTTCATATTTATGGAACTTCATTTGGGAAAGTCTGATTGACTACAAATTGTACAGTGTAAACTTACTGCCAGGATCCCTGGATACATGCCATGCCTTCCATATTAGAAATTAAATATATGACTTATTTTTAGATCAAAATATTCTCATCATCAAGTCAAGGTATGTTTTTAAAAAAGCCTCATTACCACAGCTGCAGGGGGTCATAAGTAATGAAATTAGCGTACATGTATAAGAAAGACTATCTACCAACTTACGAAAATGAATACATAGCTTCACAATTTAGAAATTAAACAAGCAGTTTTGGATCACAGGAATCTTGGAATTTTGCTCTGGGATGCGACTCTGTCTTCCATGTAGCTCACTGTTATACCAGGGACTACCTCACAGTTTTATAGGGTGTGTTAGATTAGATACATTCCCGAACATTTTTCTCTGCTAGGAAGCAAAGTCAGAACTTTCTCTGGTAATCTGCGCAAAGAGCATTTTCTACTCCTTCACTTGATTTAATGTGAGGCTTCTATTTTTATATAATGCATTTAAGAACTCTCCCTGTTATTAAAAGACAGTGGGCACTAACCTAATTTGTTTTAATCGTACAGTCAGTGTTTGAGCCTGGAGGTAAGCTTGTCCTTTTGCATAGCTGAACACCCTCTTTCAGCATACACATATGTGTATTTATACATCCAGCATGCTGTTCATGATGGGATTTTCAAGTTTAGTACCTTTGTAACAATGCAGTTTCACGGTTTCTACTTGCATTTTCTGCAAACTAGAGTAACTACAACAGACAGACATACCTTCCCCCTTGCTTGCTATGAATATAACAGAGGAGATTAGCTGATAAAAATAGGAAGGAAAGAACATTTAAAATTATACATCTCAACTTCTATAGCGGATCATTTAACAGTTTTAGAGCAATAAAAAATTGAAAATGCATTAGTGAAATATTTTATCCACCAGGCTTGTTTCAAAATACAATTTTTAGTAGTGTTGTTTGCCTAATTTTTTTTTTTGTAGTCATGAAGAGTAGTATCTAAGTTTCCTTGCACTTCTTAAAATTGCTATCACAGTCTAACGATTAAGTTAACACTGTGAGGTCGTTGGGGAAAAGACTCAGCACTTCCTCAAAGTCAAGTATGAAGACAGTTCTTTTTGCAAAACAGTTCAAGGGTGAATTTTTTCTTTAAAATGTTTGCCGAGTCTCTACCAAGCTGATAACAGTAGTAAAAGTATATGAAGAATACATTATTTCTAGTACTGCTAGGGGTAAAATGAATTAATAATAAAGAGGCACTTCAAGTCATCTTCGCAATAGCAAAAATTGCTTCTACAAATGGGAATGTGTAGATTTGGATGCACTAAGGACACATGATTCATACCATGGGATATTAGTTTTGATTCAAACTTCATTGTTTCAAGCAAAAGAGGTTTATGTAAGAGGTTTTTTTTTCTTTTATATAATAAATATCTATCTCAGCTTAAACCTATTGCCTACAATTAGTGAGACAAAAAAAGAAAAATGCTTCAAAGGCGTTTTACCTGGACAGTGTCTGTTTTATTAGTTTTAATCAGAGTTGCTTTGGGTATCGAGAAGGAAAAGGCACGACTTATAGCATAACACAGCCAAGAAGCTGACATGTCTCGTGCCTTTCTCTTCCATTAGAGACATGCTATGCCTCCAGATGCTGCAGTCTGGATTTAGGGGCATACACTGCTCTTGCACAAGTAAGAGTTGCATATGTTATGAGTTAATTTCGTTTTGTTGTGTTCTTTTGCACATGGCGTTTTTGAAACAGTTAAATGGAAAATATTTTTAGTTTACCATCTTGTATTGAAATACACTTGGATTATTAAATAAAATCTAAATCCCTAAGTGATACGTTTTACAGCTCAAATGCACAAATGTTTAAAGTCCATGGACAAATTACCTATGAGGGAATTACATGAATCCAGACTGTCCCCACGAGCTGTACTTTGCATTTGTGTCTCAGTCAGATGAAAAGTTTGCCAAATAATACACCTCTTCTTACAGCTGACCTTCACTAAGCCCACAGTGCTAGATATTTTTCATTTGAACAAAAAAGACATACGAATAAACTGACTTCACACTTTTATAGTGGGCAACGGATTTAAATGAAATATATGAAAATGCATCAAAGAAGAAAGGATGGTGGCTACTTAAAGTGTTTCACTGCACTGGAGTCCAAAATGTAAACTTAGATGATGTGAAAGTGCCTCAGATATCCCTTACTGGAATATTTTATTGAACCCAACCTGAGACCTATCCCATTGTACCAAAGGATATGCAAGTGGGATGCTTAATAAAGCATTACAAGTACAAATATCTTGGAAAGGTTTATTTCAAGAAGTAGTATGATATATTCACAGTTGACAAGTAGAGCTGCATTCTGTTTTGGGGGAATAAAATAAAAAATTCGTTTGTGCAAGCATGTCAGTCTCAAGGTATGTCACTCTGAGGTTTCTTCATGACAGTTAAGAACTTACCTATGGTTTTTTAGTGTCACTGATGCCTTACAATAGTTTCCCGAATCTTTGAGACTTTATCTGAAAGTTAAGCACTTCTTGGAATATATTTTTTAGGGAAGTCTAACTTTCTTTTTTTTTTTTTTTTGTAATTTTTCTCATTCTTTCACAAGACTAAATATCTGGTTCTAAAAACACCCTCAGTTTAGTCTAAAATAATAATTCCAAACAATTGTTACTTTGCATTTAATTTCTCCTATCAAGTATCTGTTATTAACATTATCTGATATTAGATTTTGGGGTGCATGATGCTGCTATGCATTAGCAATTTTTAGGTCTTTGTTTCCTATATGTATTATTAATTAATGTTGCAATTGTGAAAATGTTTCTAGTCAAGCAAATCATCATGAACACAAATAGGACTCTGTAAAAACACAGGATTACTCCCATGTGAAACTGGTGAAATGAATAGACCCTGAGCTCGGCAGGGCAGTGAATATCTTTCTGTTCTGAACACTAGCTAGTTAGGGGCTTCTGCTCCAAGTCTAGAGCTCATCACACTATAAATCATAGCAAACACACCTGCAAAGTAAATAATATAATCCCAGCAGCTATTAAAACCTAGAGATTTTGTAATTATTTATTCTTGCTGCATAGATACGTGCCTACGTGTCTTTTTCTCTCTCCAGAGCAAAGAAAATTAGGAGCTATTACAAACATACACTGTGAGAGTAGTATTATACACATTAACTTGTAAAAGAGATGACAAAAATTAGAAACTTATCAATCTCCCAATGATGGAGGAAGAATTATGAAATATGCCCCCTGCTGCTGGTTCTGCAAGGGCTTGGAAATGTCAGTCAGGAGACAATAAATATTTCACATAGTGGTATGTTTTTGCCTCTATTTCGGTCTTTTGACTGTAAGCATACTTTGTATTTACCCGGTTAATGGGCATAAGTCTTAGCGTAAATCTTTTGATGCACAAAGTTTTCAATCATTTGGGTTTTTATTCTGGGTGACTGAGACTTGAAGTATAATCAGCAAAATAATAATTTTGCAGCACAGTTAGAAGCAAGCATTGTTAAAAATACAGAATGATGAAAATGCCCTTCACCTTTCTTCCATGCACAACAGTGTCTGTATTTTCAATGGGGACTCCAGCAAAATGTCTTTTAAATACATACACAGATCAAAATCTAAAATGTGAATTGTATCAAACAATAAAATGATTAAAGTGTAAAATACAAGCCTTTTTTTTTCCTCTGTGATTAGTAATTTTATGAGGAAAATGGACTGACTGTAGTGTGTAATTGTCAAGATCTGGAGACAACAAAATGGAAAACATATTTTTCAGGCATTATAGATTTGCCTGCGTATGCATTTTGAGTACATTTCTAAATACAAATGAAAGATATGTATTGTTAAAGTGCCCTACAAAACTTGTCATAGCTGTTTTCTAGCTCTAGTATTCTTAAGGAGACATAATACTAGAAAGAAAAAAGAAGTTAAATTGCAATGCAACATGCAGATTAGGAAACAAATGGTATTGTGCAAGATGGTTCAGTTTGCAAATAAATTATCTATTTAAAAGTTTTGAACATGACTTCTGGGACTTTTGAGTATCTAATGTGAAATGCAAGTTTCCCATAGCTCAAATTCTAAGAGCATTCCTGAAAGATCATAGCTCAGGTGTGAAGCCTGAAGTACATCACAATTTTAATACTTCATCAGTTTATTTAAATTGAATAGGAAGCATAAGATATTTTACTAGTTACAGTGGGCTGGCAATTCAAATATCTTTTAATGATGTAATGCAAACTTGTAAATCATTTTCAGTGAGGGCCTCATGGCTCAGCACAACTTTTCTGTAATATACTAAATTGCTGGCATAACTTTAAAATTTGTAATACTTAGAGATTATGAAAATAAGAACAGAAGCCATATGTATGTGGGAGAAGTAGCTGAAAATATGGATTCAGGCTTAAAAGGTTTTACAGATTTATTGTATTCAGATACTACGGTCTTTAAAGCAAAAATTGTGTCTGATAAGTGTTAAACCATGGCACATGTAAGCACTATAGAGAGTGAAACGGAAGTATACCACAGAAATGCAATGCTAAAATTATGTGGTATACATTGTGGTAGTACAATTTCTCAGAAAAAATGTTTTTATGACGAAGTATTGTAAAGATACTGGTATACCATAGGTTTATGAATGGTAAATGTGATTATCGTCAATTTTAACTGGTCAGGGACTCAGTATTTTTGACTAGTCAGTGAACAATTATCCATTTTCTGGGCTAGGATTTTCAGTTAAGGCATTCAAGCATCTCTAAAATGATGCATAATCCCCAGGCTTTGTTACTGCTTATATCTGTGGGTTTACATTGCTGCACAGGTACCAAGAGAAAAGAATTATATTGCTTTAGTGGGAGTTAAACTGCCAAAAATTAAGGAAAAAAGAAAAAACTGAGAATAAATATACATCTGTTGTGAATCTGGATTGACTCTAAGGTTAAATGATGCCTGCATTCACCAAATTGCCATGGAAAAATACGAACTGATCATAATTACAGTAGAATAAAACTTTGTCCCCTTGCTTTGGTAGGCTCTTGAGTACAATAAAAACTTTGGCTAAAAGAAACTGAATTCATATTTGTAAGCTTTCCCTTTGACAGTAAGGAAAATATTCTGAAATAGTGGAAACTGCCATCCTTTTCGCTGACTTCAGCAAAGTTATGACAATTTATATCACTTAAGTGGTGGTGCCCAAGTATGACATATATATCTGATTTTACTGTAATATGTATATTGCAAATATGCAAGCCACACAGTAGAAGTAACTGACAAGAATCCTACTTACATTCAGATAAATATTCAGGAAGGTGGTTCTTTCAGTCTCCAAGGTAAAAAATCAGAAAGACTACAAAAGTCCTGAAGAGGAGGAATTGTACACTGGTTCGTTTAGGTCAATTTTACATGATATCTTTCCCCATAAACGGTAAGTTAAAAAACCAAAAACGACCCACCAGCAAAACCAAGAAACACAAAGTGAATGCAAATAGTAGCCCATACATGAAAATATAAGTGATGTTCCAAACTGTGTTGGCTCCAGATGTTTTTATGAGTTAAACAGTTTACTGTTTTCACATATTTAAAACATTCTATTTTTTTCACTTGATGTTTATAAGCTTTGGGCAAACTTGCTGGCATTGATTTAAGTTATGCTTTTGTACCACATGTAGGTTAAAGACACATTCTGAAAAGATACGATGTGAACAAGAATTCAATCACTAATATTGAGAGTTAATAACTGCACACAATTTTTCCAGTAATCATTCTCAGTTATTACTGAGAAGCTTTGCACCGAAGCTATGACTAAAAAGTTATATTTTTTAAGTATGCTACCATATAGCCATAGGTATTTGATAACTGCACAGAAACTTTCTGAATAATTTCAGAAAGTGTTTGAAGCTGTTTATTTGCCTTAACATTAGTTGCCTATATTTGCATTCTCTTTTTATGGTTTAAAATGAAAGCATAAAGATCTGCAGAGAATTGCATTTCCAGTTCATACGTGTTTAAAGCTGATTTTTAAAGAAGAAATAGGAACACTTGATGTAGGACTTGTGAACTTATTTGGGACCTCAGCAGCCCGGGAAAGCACATTCCTGATTAGTCAGATTTGGTTATGAAGCTACTGACAAATACGGATCTGTGCCATTATAGCTTTGCTATTGCATTCTTCTTTTTCTTCTTCTTCTTTCACCTTTAGGAACCTCTCCTACCTCTTTCTAAAAAGTCTTATTTGGCTTGCTTCTTATTTCTCTTGGAAACCTTATCTTTCTCCCTCCCCCTTGCACCCTCTCACTTTCTTCATTGTGCTTCACTTATTTCTTTTTTTTTTTT